>CM068367.1:1063636597-1064097278 GCA_034769895.1 Magicicada septendecula
AAGTAGACATTGGCATAGTTTTAATGAAATCAGAAAATGTTTGTATTTGATATAACGATGTTTGTTAGAAGCAAACCACTGATAATTGTTTTCCATTATTTTAAGGAAGTGTTTTAGTATATAATAAGGATGGAAAGGAGTCCATTGTTTTATTTTAATGGATTAGGTTTATAAATTTATATTAACCACTGTTAAAAATAATAGTAAAAGACTAATCCTGCCTGAAAACAGGCAAAGGGAGTTAGACACTGTATTCTATAAGTGAAATTATAAGGGAATACTAGTACACACCTACTTTTCATTTTATTATATTTTGTTTTGGTTTTAATTAACCCCAAATGTTATTATGTTGCATAATAAATTTAACAGAACCATTTAAAATACATGTAAACCCTTAGATACTAGCATTGGCCTAAAAGGTTTGTTAAGGAATTATGTTATGTTATATCATGATTAAAAATAATCAAATGTTATAATTTATAAATGTCAACACCCATCCACGAGGTTTTGCTAAGCAGCGGCTGGTCAGAATAGCCAACCACTAATAATTAAACATGCCGGTGCAGAATTAAAATATATAAATTGGAAGAAATTGTAGTAAAATAAACCAATTAATAACTGTTAATAAAACATACTAGAAGCATTGAACTGTATGTTTAATTCCATTTAACTTTTCTTTAAAAACTGAGTATTCTCTTATCATAAAAGAAAACTTGCATTTTTTGGTTTACCTAGAAGAGTTGGCAAACCCTAGTTTGAGGCAGAAAATATGAATTCGAACATCCGAACTGGTGAGTAGACACTCTCCAGTTATAAACATTATAACGAGGAAGAAAGACCAATAGGCAGAAATTCGACCTAATTCGAATAATAAGACCATTATTCGAGGAAGAAAGACGAATAAAATTGGCGAACAACTAGTAGGGCTAGAATTAATCAATAAATTCTATAATTAGATTCATTAGATTCTAGCGGCGGCTACAGAAAATTAACGAAAATGTCAAGGAAAAGAACAATGTCAACGAGACGGATGGCAGAGGGAGAAGAAATAGAAATAGATATGTTAGAAAAGGAGGCCACACCGGTGGAAGATGTGGAAACAATATTAACCCCAGCAGAACTGAGCAGAACCATGGAGAGTATCAACTTGAGTAACATAATGGAAATGCTACAGGAAGCACTGAAAAAAACAGAGTAAAGAGGATAATGAGAAAAGGGATACAGATAATGAAACAATTAACAAGAAAATGGATAGTAACACAGAAGTGTTTAAACAAATGAAAGAACAAATGGCCAATAATATTGAAACATTAAGACAGGAAATGAAAGAGAATAATGAAAAGAATAATGAAACATCTAAAGAAAACCACAAAATATTAAGACAACAAATAAAGGAGGATATTGAAATACTAAATAATAAAAGTGACAGTAACCATGAAACATTACAACAACAATTAATAGAGTATTGTGAAGAAATAAAGCAGACAATAACGGAAACCAAAGAAAAAATAGAAAAGACCAATGAAACAGTGATACAAATTCGTGAGGAAATATTAGGTAAAATAAATGAAACTGAAGATGAAAGTAAAAAGAGGGTTGAAGAACTCCAACAGGAAACAGCAGAAAAGTGCGAGCAAATTAAGCAAGAAGTGCACCAAATTCGGAAGGAGGCCAAGGAGGAGATAGGGCAGGTACAGACAAGATGTGAGGAGAAATTCAACCAATTAGATGCGTCTGTAAACGAAGTAAAGGGTAAAACGACTGCCCATGAAGAGAAAATAGAAGAATTCCGACTACGAGAGTTGCGCCTCCAGGAAGAAGTTAATGCCTTGAAGGATAGACCATCTATTAGTTCCCACATATCCTGCAATGAAAGCAGGGAAATAATTAATTTTCGAAGCTACAAGCGCAACCCCACTGAATTCCTTGAGCGAGTAGAAGAAAGTCTGTCAAGAACCAGGGAGACAAGATGGACAGTGATTAAGGGTATGTTAGATGAAATGTTTAAAGAGGTTGTAACAATACGGTCTTACAAAATAAAAAAATTTTGTTTGTTTTCAAAATAAATAATTTGGTGTTTTTGTTTTTTGAAAATTTAATTTAATTGTTTGATTTGTTTAGTATTTAGTAAATAATTTTTGTAATTGTCTGGTATAAAATTTTAAATCTTTTATTACTGTTTCTGTCAACTATATCACTTTTAGTAGTTAGGATTAATTTCTGCGTTAATTGTATTATCTCCAGCACTAATCGATTGACGGTTCTTCTTCCTTAGTATGTATACTCCTTCCACTTTGGTAATGGCCACCTTTCGGATAGTCCGTGATCTCAATTTTATTCTATTTTTATTTCTATTTATAAATTTTATAAATAAACAGAAACTAATTTTACAGAATTTCAAGATTTATTAACAATTTTAATCATATATCGATTGTAAATCGATTATTCCACAGCTAGCATCGACTCGTTCTCAGGGCGATCGATTATTTTTTACATCCTTTATTAATATTAATCGTCAGGTTCTTTTAACGGTTATATTATATAGTCAGAGAAAGGGTAAGGTCAGGAAAGTATAACACTTACCAGTAAATAGCTTAAGAATTAAAAATTACAAAGTTATGATTTAATATATAGGCTAATGTTTATTAAAGTAAAATTTCGAACCATTGTCGTCTTGACGACTATAATGGCAGTGCTCGAAAGGAATTGTGGGATTCAAGATGGCTGCTTCAATACCGCATCGGTTAAAATGAAGTCGGCTCGACGAAATTTTCTTCCAATAAATGTTGCCTTTTCAATGTTTTCTCGTCTCAGCAGTAGTGATTATTCTTTCTGGTGTTAGTGGAGTGGTCCTGGTTCAGTGTTCTGTGATTCACCTCGATAAAATGTGTTGGATAATGTTTTAATTCACTTTTGTCAATAAGGTCGAAAATTGCAAAATTCGTTTCGTTATTCAGAATTATTGGTTTTATAGGTTTAAATAATTAATTCACTCTTTTTCTGTTCCGTATTATTTTAGTTTAATGTTTGTATTGGTTGTTTTCACTGAATTTAAAGTTTAAGTTAAGTTTTTCGAAATTCGCGATTTTCACCGTAGACTAGGCTTAGTTAACGAACGCCATACTTGTCTTCGCTATAGGTTAATATTTAGCAAGATCTCGTTCAAGTGTGCTTGACAAAGTCTAATAATCAACTGTTCTAACTTCCTTCGTCATCTGAAAACGTCTTAGCCAATTTAATATTAGCAATACATTGTTTTAAATCTTTTTCGTTTCCGTTACATGTATGAAATTTACATTATATTACTGAATATATTTTTGCTATTATTTAATTTTATTAAATACTAAATACATAATCTCTTTCTTTAGTTCATTCTGCTTGATTTGATACCAAATAAGACATTTTTACAAAGTTTTTTCTTTCAAAAGCCATAGGCCTTATATACTGTATTTTTAAATGTAGGCTTTAAAAATTACTTCCTGTTCTTCTCAAAATGTTTGCCATTTTATATGTTATATTTATGATTGTACTAAATCTCAGATTGAAATAAAATGTTTATCTTCCCTTAATTTCTGGTAATTTTATTAATTGGTTATCTTTTTAAATATTATTCATTAATTTGTGACTCCCCCCTTTGATTTTTCAGTTATTACATTTGCATTTTTTCCAATAATTCGACATAGTAAATCTATACACGAACATACCTATTACTGAAACGTTAGAAATAGCTAAAAATTTATTACTATCTAAATCCACATTAAATCATGAAACAGTTGATGAGTTAATCAATTTGACAAAAGTAATATTAGAACAAAATTATTTCACTTTCGACAACAAATATTATTTACAACGGGATGGTTTAGCTATGGGATCCCCATTGTCAGGCATCCTGGCGGAAATTTACCTAAATCATATTGAAACAAACGAAATTTTATCGACTAAAAACAAACATTATACAAAAATTTTATTTTACCGACGATATGTGGATGACACAATAATGATTTACAATGGCAATTGCAGGCAATTAGAAATGCTTAAAAAATATATGAATACTATTACAAATAATTTGCAATTCACATTAGAGACGGAAATGAATAATAAAATTAATTTTTTAGATTTAACTTTAACTAAAATAAATAATAAAATTAACTATAATATTTACAGAAAACCAACAATCACAGATCATGCTATTCACGCCTCATCGTATCACCCTATTTCACATAAAATGGCATTTTTCAATTGTATGATTCATAGAATCATAATTGAATTGCCCCTATCTACGGATGATTATAACAATGAACTAAACATTATCAAACACATAGCATTAGCCAATGGATACAAAAGTCATATAGTAGATAGAATAATTAATAAAAAACAAAATAAACCAATAAATATTGATGTATCCAAAGAAAAAGTAAACAAATACATTGCAATAGAATATGGTGAAATTCTATACCATATTTTAAAAAACCAATTAAAAAAGCATAATATTACTTTGGCATCAAAGGCGAGTAATAAACTTGAGAAAAAACTTACATTTACTAACAAAAATATACCCTCCGATATATTTGACGGTACTGGTGTATATAGACTTAATTGTTCTGATTGCACACAGTTCTATATAGGACAAACAGGTTGTTCCTTCAAATTACGCTATAAAGAACATATCCCAAGCTCCAAGTCAAATGTAAGAAGATCTACATTTGCAGAACATTTAAGCTTATATGACCATAATATAAAGAGTATTAGTGATAATTTAGATATCCTACATAAATGTAAAAAGTCACTAAAGCTGGACACCCTTGAAAGGTTCGAGATATATAAAGCCATAAAGGAGGATCACAATCGTGTCCTAAATGAAAAAGCAATACATACAAATAATATTTTATTTAATAGAATCGATCATATAGAACGAGAAATTGGCTATATCAGATCGATAAAATTGAACCAAGGTCAAACCGGCATTGATTAGTCTTACCGTGGGGGCGTTCCTGTGCAGGTTCGTTTGCGGCCGCGTGTTTTTATATTTCATTGTTGTATTGTTGTTTTGTTGTGATATAGTTTATTTATTATTTGTGTAATGTATGTGTTGTTTTTAATTTTTTAATATCTGACGAGATGTATATACATCAATAATGTTTTGACCTAATTCATATCCGATCTGATGATGACACCAATTGGTGTCGAAACTCGAGTTATCCCGAAAAGGATTTTAAGAAACGTTGACAGAAGGTAATTTACCTATTTTATAGTCTTAATCGTTTCTGGAGGCAAGAAAAATGTTTAAATAGAATGCCAGTCAGGTAAAAATTGCCTTTCAATATATGAATTTAAGGTTGAAACTATTAAAAACGGCACTAAATATTAGATATAACAAAACATGTTTAAGTTTGCAAATCGTGCCGAGTTATGTCCAGATAAAAATAACATCCAATTCTTATAGCGCTAAAAAAACTAAAGAAATGGCCACTAAATTATGGATCAAAAACGAAATAAAACAATTACATAGTAAAAAGAACTTACTCAATACGATGCTCATGAAAAAACATCTCGAACTTTTACAAAACTTACATGCCTCACAAGTCCACAATGTAACATATTTGATTGAAAGACAAATAAATAATACCATTATTAAGAAAAAGAAGACACAAAATAAAAAAATTCGTAACTTATTGAAAAAAAAAACGACACGCAAGAGAACAATATAATAAATCACCAGTTTTACCCTCGTATTGTTAATCTTACTGAAATAAAATTCAACAATGAAGAAACCAACTTATTGAATAAAGGCCTAAAATACAATTTTAAAAACAATAGTTTCAAACAATCACTCTTTAATGAAATATTGAACGCTGAAACCGCAATAAATTCCATATCCGATGAAGAAACAGAAACAGTAATAAGACATGCAATTGATAATAAAATTAAAAAAGTTATGAAGGCCGAAAACATAAATAATACAAAAACTATTTACCATAGCGAAACAAGGGTGTTTAATGAGATAAAGACGAAATTAATAGACCATAACGCAATCGTCACCAAAGCGGACAAAGGTCAAACTCTCGTAATTTTAACTTATGATGATTATAAAAACAAGATACTGGACTTCATTAAAAACAATAACATTATTGAGATTCATAGCGATCCCACTCTTACATTTAACAATAAAGTGAAATCAATATTGAATAAATCCAAATACGTCATAACGAACGATGAGAAAAAATACCTAAAAATGATAGATCCCAAAGCCCCTAGACTTAAGGGCCTTCCTAAAATACATAAAAATAATATGCCTGTCCGTCCTTTAGTTAATTTTATGTCTGCACCTTCATATAAAATTGCCAAAAAACTCGAAAAAATTTTTAGACAGCACATAACGTTCAATAAAAATTATAGCTTGAAAAACAGTTTAGAACTGGTCGAACTTACAAAAACTATTACAATCGAGCCGAGACACACTCTCGCCTCATTCGACATAGTAAATCTATACACGAACATACCTATTACCGAAACGTTAGAAATAACTAAAAATTTATTACTATCTAAATCCACATTAAATCATGAAACAGTTGATGAGTTAATCAATTTGACAAAAGTAATATTAGAACAAAATTATTTCACTTTCGACAACAAATATTATTTACAACGGGATGGTTTAGCTATGGGATCCCCATTGTCAGGCATCCTGGCGGAAATTTACCTAAATCATATTGAAACAAACGAAATTTTATCGACTAAAAACAAACATTATACAAAAATTTTATTTTACCGACGATATGTGGATGACACAATAATGATTTACAATGGCAATTGCAGGCAATTAGAAATGCTTAAAAAATATATGAATACTATTACAAATAATTTGCAATTCACATTAGAGACGGAAATGAATAATAAAATTAATTTTTTAGATTTAACTTTAACTAAAATAAATAATAAAATTAACTATAATATTTACAGAAAACCAACAATCACAGATCATGCTATTCACGCCTCATCGTATCACCCTATTTCACATAAAATGGCATTTTTCAATTGTATGATTCATAGAATCATAATTGAATTGCCCCTATCTACGGATGATTATAACAATGAACTAAACATTATCAAACACATAGCATTAGCCAATGGATACAAAAGTCATATAGTAGATAGAATAATTAATAAAAAACAAAATAAACCAATAAATATTGATGTATCCAAAGAAAAAGTAAACAAATACATTGCAATAGAATATGGTGAAATTCTATACCATATTTTAAAAAACCAATTAAAAAAGCATAATATTACTTTGGCCTCAAAGGCGAGTAATAAACTTGAGAAAAAACTTACATTTACTAACAAAAATATACCCTCCGATATATTTGACGGTACTGGTGTATATAGACTTAATTGTTCTGATTGCACACAGTTCTATATAGGACAAACAGGTCGTTCCTTCAAATTACGCTATAAAGAACATATCCCAAGCTCCAAGTCAAATGTAAGAAGATCTACATTTGCAGAACATTTAAGCTTATATGACCATAATATAAAGAGTATTAGTGATAATTTAGATATCCTACATAAATGTAAAAAGTCACTAAAGCTGGACACCCTTGAAAGGTTCGAGATATATAAAGCCATAAAGGAGGATCACAATCGTGCCCTAAATGAAAAAGCAATACATACAAATAATATTTTATTTAATAGAATCGATCATATAGAACGAGAAATTGGCTATATCAGATCGATAAAATTGAACCAAGGTCAAACCGGCATTGATTAGTCTTACCGTGGGGGTGTTCCTGTGCAGGTTCGTTTGCGGCCGCGTGTTTTTATATTTCATTGTTGTATTGTTGTTTTGTTGTGATATAGTTTATTTATTATTTGTGTAATGTATTTGTTGTTTTTAATTTTTTAATATCTGACGAGATGTATATACATCAATAATGTTTTGACCTAATTCATATCCGATCTGATGATGACACCAATTGGTGTCGAAACTCGAGTTATCCCGAAAAGGATTTTAAGAAACGTTGACAGAAGGTAATTAACCTATTTTATAGTAACAGAATAATAATTATAATAGGAATAATGACTTTCGTAATAACCAAAATAACCCTAATGGCAATAACCCACAGGTCAATAATAACAATAACAATCATAATAGTTATCATAATTCTCAAGCCAACAACAACAACTACTATCATCGTCCAAATAATCCAAATTACAATAATAATAATAATAATAACCGAGGTAATAATAATAATACAAACAATGGTAATCATTATCGGCCAAATAACCAATATAATAATAACAGCCAAAATCAAACATACAGGTGAATTATGTGAGTACGGAGAATAGAAATGATGGAAGGCAGTATTGTCGAGGACGAAGGAGTAGGAGTGGCGAGGATGATAGAAGAAACAGGAATCGTCTGACTTTTAATAATGACCCGGTCGAAATACTGGCCGCAACGGACAGTAACCAATCAAATAGACCAGATGACCATACGGAAGGAACCAGCCAGCACTTAAACGAGCAGCGGCAGTGAAAATCCACCTGGACCCATCACTGAACCAATCTATTGGGTACTTACCAAGATTAACAGACCAGACAAATGACCATACCATAACAATTATCCAAAATCACTACTTGAAAAATATTAGAGAAGAGCTACTCGAAGAGAAATCTACTAAAATTAACCATTTAGATAATGAGATTGCTTATGTAATAGCGAAAATAAATGGAATATCAACCAGATTAATGATAGATACAGGCGCTAGGAGATACAGGAGCCACTGGGAGACAAAATAAAACTATAAAGAGACAAGTATCATTGGAAGTAACTAGTAACAATGTAACTCTTCCCATGATCTTTTTAATAGCTCATGGTTTACCTTTCGATATATTAATTGGTTGTGACATTTTAAGGAAATATTCCGCAGTCATTGACATGAGACGAGCTAGAGTATCAATGAAATCAAAAACCAATGGATAGCTGAACTAATTGGAAGCAAGGGTGTAGTTCCAGTTAATAACATTTATAACATAAGAACAGTTACTAATTCCCATTCGAAGACAGAACCGAAGACCAAAGCAGTAATGACAGTTTATGGAACAAAAAATTAGAAGAAATCAGACAATTTCAGGGTGAACAAAACGGAAATAGTTTAACCACTCAGCAGGTGGAAAATTTGATATCAATTTACAATAAATATCGGCATGTGTTCTCAGACCGACCAGGAAAAGTAAGGGGTTATCAGGGCGAGTTAAGGTTCAAAGAATCTGCAAATTTTAATAAAAAGTCATATCCGATAGCATACGCAGCGAAGGAAGCAGCAAGGATTGAAATTAACAGGATGTTAGAAGAAGATATTGAATACAGTTGTTCACAGTACACCAGTCCCATCGTAGCCATTACAAAAAAGGACGGAAAGGTACGGCTGTGTCTGGATGCAAGAGAGATAAACAAGATCTTGATAAAAGATAGGACAGCTCCTGGGGAAATTGAGGAGATACTCAAAAAATTTTACGGTACCCAGTTTATCAGTACCTGGGATACAGTTTGTGGGTACTGGCAGGTGGAGTTGCACCCAGCTAGTCGGAAATATGATGCTTTCATATTCGAAGGTCGGAACTACCAGTTCAAGCGGCTACCATTTGGGCTGGTAAATTCCGTGGCGATATTCGTCCGATGTATGGACCAAATATTGGGTCCAGAAACCATACAGTATACCACCGTTTATGTCGATGATTTGTTAGTCACTTCATCCAGCTGGGAAGAGCATTGTGACAGAGTAGAACGAGTATTGAAGAAATTATCTGAAAATCATGTAACATTTAAACTTGAAAAATCTAAATTAATAGCTAATGAGGTTCAATTCCTTGGTTTCAATTTATCTAGACAAGGCATACCACCATCGAATGACAAAATAGAGTCGATTCAATGTTTCCCAACCCCAAAGAATAAAAAACAATTACAGTCGTTCCTGGGCATCTGTAATTATTACAGAAAATTCCAGAAGAACTATCCCGAGTTAACAGCCAGATTATCACCACAATTATCGTCCAAAAATAAGTGGATGTGGGGCCCGGAGCAGGATACAATTTTTCAATTAATTAAGGACAACTTTCTAAAAGCCATTATGTTACAACACCCTAACTTCAACCACCCATTTTTTATGAATTGTAATGCAATTGATCTTGGGGTCTGTGTTATACCAGGAAGATGATGATGGAAACCACCAGGTAGTGAGTTTCGCAAGTAGAATTCTGAACCATTGTAAGCGCAATTATAATGTGACTGAGAAGGAGTTATTGAGTGTAGTGTTTTCCTGTGGTAAATTCAGAACCTATATCCTTGGTTATCCCATAACGGTAAGAACTGACCATAAATCCATATCCTTTTTAAAAAATTGTAAACTCAGTCGTGGGAGGTTAACCAGATGGATACTTGCTCTCAAAGAATACCACATCAGTTGGGAATATATCCCAGGAAGTAAAAATATTGTGGCTGATGTGTTATCCCGAATTAATTTAGAACAACAAACATTTGATGGTGAAAAAGAGACTATTGTGAAGGTATATAATATAATAAAAAGCAAATCTGATTTAGAAACCATAATCAAGGAAGTGAAGCAACACCAAAAGAATGACTCACAATTAAACCATATAATGTAAAATAAAATAAAACCAAAATAACCATTACTCAATGAACACTATACAGTTGCATTGATTACATGGACTGAAGTGTATTCATTTTATAATACTTGTAATGTTGCAATATATATATATATTTTTTTTTTAAAGACTTAAGCCAGTAACATTACAGCATGGTATCGTTTCTTGTAGTTATATTTTCAATTCTCACAGATCGTTTTTTGCTAAAACTGAAAAAATTAATTTGTTATCCTTAATGTTCTAGGTCTTACTGGTTTAGAAAGTTAAGCCTTAGTACCACCTCACTTAGCAATACTTGTACACTGAACGTCTGAACGTATCTGAATACAACTGCACAGAATTAAGCAAATCGACATAAAAGGCTAACATCGAGAAAACTTTGTCCAAAACACATGAACATACGGCAAAGAACAGTACTACCTCACATGCACCTTGATCAAACAAACTTGTTTTTATACATAATAAAAAGTTTTGATACTCTGCATAATTTGCAGAGTACCGTATGAAATGAGTCAGCCTAAAGTTGTAGATAACAGAATTTAGGTTAATTCAGTTTTCAGGTTAAACCGCGAAAGAGTATTCATGTTTACGTGAAGACATAAAATCCCCTCTGAATGAAATGAAACTTAAAACTACTACCAGTATAAACAAATTTTTCAAATAACCAAAATGGTTATTAAAATAAAAATTAATAAGAAGTTATACTCCTTCTCTAAACAATATTATTCAGAATTTTAATACGATTCACGATACTTACTTGACGAAATATATGGCATTTTTCCACTATTAGGTACATAGGAATATGTAATTTGAACTAGAATACTCTTGTTTATGTTATATGTTCTCTAAATGCACCAATACTTACACGTATCATGTAACACTAAATGTCAGTTTAAATGACGTGTCTTTCGCCCTCAGTGTTATGACGATTAGATTAGTGTTCTCCAAGATGTTGTTAATCTGTATTTGTTTTCCTATATATTTATGTCTTCTTTAAGTGTAACAAAATTTGTCTTATAGAGCTATTAACATGAGATTTTATCGTGATTTAAACATGAATTATTTTTTGCTACAGGAATCCAATTTGTTCTATACAAATCACATGTTTACATATGATACTTCTAGACTAACAGTACTTCTAAAAGCTTGATTATCAAAGGCACTGGAAGGTTTGTGATTTGTTTTTAGGGCAAGGTAGAGATTTTATGTTGGCGTATAAAGTTTGGTTCGCAATACGAACATGACGTTGAAAGTTAATAATTTTTATGATATTTGAATGGTGTGATTTGTCATTCTGATTATTTCAGTTCGGAAGTCTCTCTTCCGTCATTGCGTTTAATTAAAAAGTACCAATACAATACTGTGTGTAGAATTTTGAAGTTGAATTAATTATTGTATTTTTATAAATTATTTTTGATGACAAATATGTACGAGTAATTTGCTCAGGATTAAGACTGTTAATTTATATAAATTTTATTAGTAAAGAGCAATGCTATGCTAGGTGGCGTCTATAGTGGATGATAGTCCAGTTAACCTAAAATGAGAGCATAACACGTCAGTTTCCCTTTACGAAAGGGTTTTAATAAAATGGCTCACGGAACCTCAAGCAGTGGAACTTCATCTCGCCGTCACGATGCCGGTTCTATTTCAAGTCGATTTGTGGACACTGAGTGGGAGGCAAAAGAAGCATTGCGCCAAAGAGAACTGGAGGAGGCAAGAGCAAGGGCTGCACAGATGGAAAAGACAATGAGATGGTGGTCTGATTGTACAGCAAACTGGAGGGAAAAGTGGAGTAAGGTAGGTGTATATATTTGAGATTCACTTACAAACAGCAACTGACAAACCTTGTTTTGGTATTATTCATGAATTTATTTTATAGAACCTGTACCACGTGAGACATTTGTATGAAAATAGTAGAACATGTTGAGCTAAGTAGTCACCAACACTCACATACATTCTGTGTGTGTGAGTGTGTATACTATCGAAAGTATCCTGAATGTAATGTCTCTGTGGTTCTGGGATTAGTGGAGTCATAATGAGAGTGAGAATAAAAGTTTCCAAATAAACTGGAATATCAAATGATAACAAGTGAAGAGAATATCTGTCAGCTTGATTATGGGAAATAATGTTAAGGTTTTAATGTCGAAAAACTTAAATTGTTTCTACTGGAGCTAATGACACATTAATATTTAAAAAAAAAATAAATATTAAATTTATTAATATTAGTAAAATTTCAGAGATTTTTTTACAAAAGATAACAGTTTTTCTATAACAAAAACTATCAGTGTAAACGGATATTTTGATATTGTGATGCCAATTTATACAGTAGTTACAACTGTAGGCATACGGAAAAGCCATTTTGTCAGAATTGTTAATCTGTTATAAATTTTCATAGTTTAAAAGGGAACATGCTGAAGGTAGGCATTACAAACATCATTGTATGGACGTTATGTAGGCACCGATTTTCAAACAGTGGAATTCTAGAAGGCGTAGTTTTTTCCAAGCATTTAAAGTGAGCCTTCGTATTCAATGCTCCCTATAAACTGACTCCATGTACCTGTTTCACTAAACATTAGGTCTGTTTCTTTTTGCTTTATAGATGTTTCTAGCTTCATCTGTATTTAGTTATAGATACATGTGGTATGCTCTTCTCTTCTCTTCTGTTGCGTTAGCAACTTCATCGTTCCACACCTAAGACCCCTTTTACTCCTTATCTTCTTCTTTTTACCTATTGACCCTTTTGGTGCTTCTCCTATGCAACCTCTTATATTCCTCCATTTGGTTTCTATGTTCTTGTCTGTTTCCACTTGCTGTAAACGGCTGATTTAAACAGTTTTTATAAAAGGTTTTAATACTGTTATCCTGCAGTAAATATATTTTAAATACCTCCTCATTTGACTTCAATATGATGTTTCTTTCTCTTCCATCAAGCAAACGTGACAGTTTCAATAAGGAGATAATGATCTGAATAAATATATGTCCGCACCTCTGTACACATGGACATCTTGAATTTGCTGGCTAATTTTATTATTTGCCAGAACGTAATCATTTATACTTCTACTCCCTCCAGTGCACCAGATATATAGCAAAATTGAAAGCTAAAGACATATGCACAGGAACCAGTTTCTTCGTGGATAAGTCCACTTTGAAATTGTGAATGGCGGGAGGGTAACGGAGAATCAGGTGTTATACAAGTGAAGGTGTTGCCAACATGCGTGTCACGTTTTAGTTTACGTTGTTAATCACTGTGTTACGTACTAACTCAGTCTATGTATTATTATCTCAGTTTATAATTAATTATCTTGTTTTACAGTTCATTTTACAGTATCAGTTTAAACGGAACTATTCACATACTTGAGTGAGTCTGAAAGTTTTTTATTAACATCTAGCTTATCTTCACAATAAAAAGAAATAATTATAAAACAAACAGTACAGAAGTAATAATAGAATATTAGTTCTATTATGATAAAAAACGCGCACGTGTGTATGTGCACGCGTTTTCATTTTGAGTAATAATAAAATGAAGTAGAATATTAAAATGAAAAAAATTATTTAAATTTTGATTATCACATGTTATAACTTTAACTTTTTGCTTTATTTACAATAAAAGGTTGTTTTGCCAGGCTGGTAAAACATAAATGATCTCTCTGTCGTTCGTCTGTTACTTTTACGAGTTGTAACATTTGTGGGGCTAAAAGATATTATTTACTAAAATACTGTATTAAAATAACATGAGTTTTCTTTCTTCGTGAAACAGGTTTTTGTTGTCTAGGATTAAAAGATTTTCGCTAGTAAGCTAATACCGGTATGAAGAAGTCGTCCCTTTATGATAAACTGTAAAAGATAGTCGAGTGTAATTGAGGAGCGGAAGTGCACAAGTGCATAGTTTGCACAGTCCGTTCCATTCTGATAAGAGCTGGTAGTACGTCTCAACAGCAGACAATTGCAAGACAAAAAAAAAGGACGAGATAGGTTTATATAACATTTGATATGTAACAGAGAGAGAGAGAGAGAGAGATCCATGGTAAGCGAAACACAGATTACTAACAAACCTTGGATGCGAGTTTTGGTTACTATTAGAAATAATATCCATATGTTGACTGGACTGACGCTTATAACAACAGTTCTCTTCTCGCATCTCAAACCGACTCCCACCACATCACCATTCCCCTCTGACCATAAGCATTTCATGCATTCCCATACCCTTAACTTTCAGTTTTGCTATACTTATTAATACCTAAAAAATGTATACTTTCTTCCTAAAAATGTATTAGTGATTTTCAGATCATTGCTAGTAGCAAATCTTGTGAGGGAGTCCCCTTTTCTATGTTTTTCTCCAATTACTCCTACTACCCATTAATCCTACTCGAGCATTAAAATCCCCACTTACAATGATGTAGTCTGTTCTTTTTCACTTATAATTTGTTACTGTAATGTTTCAGAGAATACCTCAGTTTCTTCTCTCTTGTCCCTCTTCTGGAGCATAAACTCCTACCACTGTTAGATAGTTGTAGCAGGTCTTGAATCGTACAGTTAGTATTCTCTTACTGACATATGTAAAGCTTTGAACTCTCGACTTTCATTTTTGATTTATCGATATTGTTACTGCACTGCTTGCTCATTTTTGTTGGTCAATTCCACTGTAGATCATTGTGAATCCATCAAGGTCTTTAGTTCCTCTTAATTTCTTTTTAGTTTCTGAAATTATGACAATTTTAATATTTCTTTCTTTTAATTCTCTGCACAGTTCTTCATTTTTAGTAATACACAGTGCATTCCATGGTGCCAATTTCAGTCTTTCATTTATTCCAAGTAGCTTGTCCTTCTTGGGTTACAGTCATTTACCATTATCACCATTTCGCTGTGATCTTTGAAAATTGTAAGTAAATTAAGTTAACTTCCCCATTATAAGTACCAGCCTATAGATGGGTAAGTCATGTAGAGGGGCTGCGCCCTTACGGGCCATCACTCCTGGTAATTTTTATTCAGGGTTGTCTTCCCGTAGCCTTTGATGCCCCGATTAAATCCAACTAGATTCCCACGTGTATTACTCTAAAGATAAGCCAATCCAGGATTTTCCCTTATGCCCTAACTTGGTACTGATGGCTACTGCTGTTTTCCACCAGGAATATTTATCGACCTTCCGGTCTAGATCCATACTGTTCGGCATCAACAGGGTCACCTCTTGTAGAATGTGACACTTCACCATGCAGTACGGTCTTGGCTGGAGAGAGGCTAACTTCACTTCATCCAACCCTGAGAACTTGTGAGGACCAGTCCCCAGTCAACCCGGTACAAAGGTACTACCTCTCCAGATTCCCTCAACCCCACTGTCCCACTGAACTGTATTATATGTAACTTGTATTTTACAAACAACAAACAATACACAGCTCAAAGTAAGGGGACCAAGTATTGTTCTTATCTTCTTAGCTTAGAACACAGAAAATAAAATTAAACCATACTGTTATTGTACAATATACAACTCAAAGTAGGCAGGGTTACAATATTGAACTCTTATTGTGTTCGAAAACTCATTTTTTAACACAATTTGTTGTTAATAACACTCATCCCAAACAAAACAATTCCAGTTAACATTATGTTCATGACAAGCTTAAAAACTGTAATTTCAGAAAACCAAATTGTTCATAGAGAAAAGTAAAAAGTTTAAAGCAAAAAGTAAGTTGTGTATTGTTTACGAATTGTACAATAAAGGTTAGTGTGTTGTAGTTTTTGTTTGTTAACCAGATGATATTTTGTTGCCAGTAATGTTAATTAAGTAAAGTAATGTGACACTTACAACACTCATAATATTTAGTGCTGCTAAAATGCTTCTCTTAATAATTAAATGGCAATGGCAATATTACATCTCAGGGATTATATGAAGTTTGTCTAACTGAGAAATAGCAAATCAGTAGCCTACAGCAATGAAATTGAAATCTTTCCAAAATTAATAGTTCCAAGGACTTGGCAGATAATAGTTTCCAAGTCCTTTAAAAATTTGACTCGCATAGGTGACTGACAAATTCTTTTTTTTGTACTTAAACACTTTTGTTCTGAATTAATTATTATATGAGGCATATTTATTAATAGTATCTGTTTCATCAACATTATTGTTATGTGAAATCTCAGTAATCATCCGAAGTCTTTAACAAACTGGCTCGTCCCAAAATATTTGAACAACTATGTGGTTCACTAAAAAACAAGAAATGTTAATTGTAACGTAAGTTGTAACCTTTCTTATAAACTTTTTGTTTTAAAATTTCATTTAGTTATATTGCACTATGGACAAGTAATACTTCTAAGTAACTCAATTTTTCAAAATATAAGGATTCTTATAATCACTTTTTACAAGCATTAGATAAAAATATACTTTTGTGTTTTTCTACATTAGGCCTATATATTTTAGGTGTTTCATTATGAAATCTGTATGTAGTGGTATGTAGCCTATAACAGTAACACAATTCTGAAGACCATAGTTTATTTATTCATTTAGGCCTACAAAATGATTTTTCTTCCATATCATTTTACCAACTCTTCGAAACATGGATTAGAAGTTTATCACTTTTTAGAAACATTTTGGTGAGCTCAAAATAAATGTTAATAACTCTTTCATTTGAGAATAAGACGAAAGCTCATTAAAGAGATATAAAGCAAGGGATTTTTACAGTTGCCAGTTTTAATTTTCCTTTGCAAACAGAATTGTATCCACAAGAAACCACAAGAAAAATCTAGTTTCTAAAGGTTTTCAGTTCATGAATCAGGAGCTTTATAAAATCTGAAAGAATCAGGTAAAAAATAAGACATGATAAGTTCAAATGACCAGCTTTCATGAAGTTCAGAATTGTTTTTCGTTTTGTAAATCGTCATATAGTAAGGATTATTAAAATCTACATATTAAGTAAGCACTGTTGGATTGTAGTTGATATACATATTTACTTAGTGGATTTTTAAATTCCGTAAATTAAGGTTAAATGGCCTATATCAGAAGATAGGCCTAAATATTGTGTAAATCATTTAGGATTGAATTGGAATTGACAGGGTTTTTGGTGACAGTCATTACTCGCTGTTATCAAATAAATAATGAACCCAGTGTAAAACCATTCTTTTAAAATTACATGAATAAAATGCGTATAATGCGACTTTCATATTTTTGTATTATTTTAACACTTGTAAGGGTTATGTTTGTACTGAATCTAGAATTGTAATAAACCAATTACAATATTTATTTTTAAAGTATAGTCATGTTTATACATCATAAATATCAAAATTTATTCTGCACATTTAGTGTGATTAGCACGTTCATATTATCTTTGTTTGTAGTCAGTATTTCTAATCATAAGGCATGGCAACCCTGAACATAAACAGAAGAGGTGTATTGTGATGAATCTTATGAGTAGCTAGGAAAACAACAGACTGTAGAAAAGTAGTTCAGGACTCTGTGTTCACACTTTTGTATCGTACCCATATGTAATGTCTTGACATGATTTATTTATAACTTGTGTGGTAGACCTGCATATGTGATGCCGAAGGAGACATAAAAATAATTAATTTGTTACACTATGTCAAAAGAAATTACATTTTTTTTGTAAAAATTTGATTGAAAGTACTTTCTTTATAACTAACTAGACATTTCAATACAATTGTATATAAATGCAGACTTATGAAGATTCGTGTAATTAAAATTGTTCTAAGGCTTTCATGGCCGGTGTCAGTTGTTTAGTACATTTGTATAATTACTTAGAAATTACTTTTGATTTGTTTAAAGTTATAAAAAAAATGAACTGACCTCTGAATTCCTTACACAGTGTTTTCCATATGCACAGTGTGTGTGTGTGTGTGTGTGTGTGTGTGTGTGTGTGTGTGTGTGTGTGTGTGTGTGTGTGTGTGTGTCCTTGCTTTCATATTATGTCTTACTGTATAAACCAAATACATTCAGATTCATAAAAGTTGCTTATGACAAATATACAAATATTTATTGTGTGCACTGTTGTTATTATTAGTGATAGTGTAATATAATTTTCACCTTAGAAGTTTAATGTATACTTTGTACCTCCAGAGTATTCTTTCTGGGGATTCACTTTGAAAGTATAATCTATTTCTATTAAATATATTAAAACTGACTAATTGTATTGTAGTAATAGATTTGAATTTCTATTTCAGGTTCGTAATGAGCGCAACAAAGCAAGGGAAGAAGCCAAAATGTTGCGTTCCAAGTTAGATGCTGCTTTAAAAGATACCAATCAGTACAAGCGAGAAAAACAAGAATTAGAAACCCAGAATGAACAATTAAGGAAGGAACTAGAAAAAATTCACTTACTTTTGTTAAAACATGCTGGTCAGTGGGATCATCAGCTACTAGAAGCTTTAGAAAATGCAGATCCAGATAGAGATATTCCATTATTGGTGGGTGGTGTACCCGATTCAACAGAAGAGGATAAAACATCAATTGAGAAAGATTCAGGTATAGAAGAGTATGTACTGCAAGGAGCAGTTCCTAGGCATGCTGTTGAGTTGTACGATGGCAAAGAAACTATGTTAGATAGAGACAGTGAAACTGTAACACATTGTGAAGACAATAATTCAATTGAAGATAGTTCAAAATCTCTTAATAATGTATCATCAGATGGTATATTAAGATCGTCTGAAGAAGAAATGCTTAGACAAAAACTATCAATGTTTCAGTTAAAGTTAGATGAAACTACAAAAACACTACAAGCAGAAAGAGAGTGAGTATTGTCATAATAATAATAATAATAGCAGTCACATCTCCAGCATCATCATTCCCAACATCATCACAGCAACCCAATAACAGTGACTTATACATGAGATGTGATTAAAACTTTTCTTCAGTTTATGTTTGTTTAAGAAGTTATATCTTTATTCACCTTTATCTACATTATTGATTGTCAAAGTAATCTTCATCAGTTATAAACAATTATGCTAATGTTTGGAATAACAACACTTTCGGTTTAATACACGTCATTTTATTTATTTTAAAAACTAAACATTTCACTCATACTGTGATGAGATATGGGTGAAACGCTTGGTTTTAAAAGAAATAAATCAATGTGTGTTAAACTGAAGTGTTGTAATTATTAACAGAAACCAAGGACGTTTATGAATGAGAATGCCATTGTTTATTTCAGTCTTCAAACATTTCTAAAATACATATTGTGTGTGAGTCCTCTCGCTGACTTTTGTGTCTTCAGTGATCGTGAAATGTTGCCCTTACATTTTTTTTTTTCATTTTGAAAAGAAACAGATTGCATGGCGATACATCTGGTGGATATGGTGGTATTGTTAGATGTTTTTGGCCTAAAATTCTTGAACAAGCAAGTGTGTGTGTGTGTGTGTGTGTGTGTGTGTGTGTGTGTGTGTGTGTGTGTGTGTGTGTGTGTGTGTGTGTGTGTGTGTGTGTGTGTGTGTGTGTGTGTGTGTGTTGTCAGGGTTCAATTTCTATAAATTATCTTTATCTTTTTATATGAATACTAAGTTGCATAAAATGCCTGAATAATACTATTTATTGATCATAGCACCTAGTGATATGAATTCAGGAATACAGTATCACAATCTTCATAAGGTTATTCACACCTGTCTGATACTTTGCACATCTTGTAAATCTCATTCTTACTCAAAATTAAATGCAAGTTCTTCAGTCTTGTAAGAAATTGCATAATATACTAAAACACATTTACTCAGGTAGCCTAGCTGTAAATCTCAACTATGCATCCAGTATAGCTAACAACTTTTTTAGTTTCACAGACCAGTTTTGTATCGGACATTTTTAGCCATTGCACAAACTTTTTGATCAACCTTCGGGTTTATTCTTTTTTATATTTGGCTAGCATTAGTTATAACTCCAATATACACCGCTTCTTTAACTTCTTAAGTGATAGTGACTTGATATTTTAATATGGATTTTTTTAATTGTAATATGTCTTAACTTTTCTTTGTCATTTCATGATGTCAAACAAGAATTTCAGTATTTCTTTGTGATATAATTAATATTTCATATATTTTTTTTTAATTTTTTGGGTTATTGCGAGGGAAGTACGCCAGCAATTAGAGCCCGTTAAAAGTGACACTTGTTAGCGTTGTTCGAGGGTGGGTGGCGAAAGGGAACAAACCTTTCCTTTCCATTAAGACGTCGTAAAAACTATTCTCGAACAATGAGCTGTATGGCACATGTTGCAGCCAGCTGGACCATGCGTGGGAATGCCCGACTCCACAATTAGGATAAAAGGAGGCTACCGTTACATCTGTCCAGTAGCGAGAAAAACACAGAACCAACGGCGAGAGTATTGTTCAAAACCATGTGTGCGACTTCTCAAAGACAATGGTTTATGCAAGGACAATAGGACAGGCGACTAAGTGACGCTAAGGGAGAGCACAGATGTTATGCCACCCGCAAGTCGACGGAGGAAATCGTCAGCGTACCAACAATAAGAGAATTCGACACGCTACACCAGAAGTAGCAGATGTGATTTTGAAACAGAGCCTTAACACTGATTCCAGGAACGGAACAACGTACGTAAGACAATTTGTTCTTAAGTTCCGGAGGGAACTTCCATAGGGGATGGTTCAGAGATAAGCTTGAGACCAGAGAGCGAATCTCGTGTATGAACGTCCCTCTCCAAACGGCACTGGGTGGAGAATTCGTTGGAAATACAGACTGGAGACGAAGGGACACAAGGAGGTCCATGGAATGAACCTATCAAAGATGAATTGGTGGGAAGTTTGAGTGCTCATCAGAGTCCCAAGAGTGGGAACAGCAGAAGAAATAAAAACCATTTACACGGGGAGACGCGAGCCCAGTTCATTCAATTTTTAACCTCAGTTTACTACAAATTTTATCTCAGTTTATTACAAACTGTGTTATAATTCTTAACTCCGTTTACTCAGAGTCTCGAACAGTCTATTGAACTTGTATTTCATTTTATAATGATTCAGTTATAAGAACTTAAAGCAGTGCGTAAGTTAAAATGCATTTCGGTGGAGACGATTAAGACATTATTACGAGTAAATGGAAGTGCGCGAATAAAACTCAGAGCGTAAACGGAACAGTAGTTTTCGTGATGAAACGCGAGTAACAATCTATATAATTTCTATGTAATTCATCGTCATAAAGACACGGACATTGTGAAGCAATATTCTTGAACAATTACAGAAAAAGTAGTGTTACTACAATGTTTAGTAATTAACTCAAATAAATAGAATTGTGAAGAGTGCCTAATGAACTCGAAAACGACCTAGGCGCCGAAAAGAGTTGTCGTGCGGCATAGACAGTTATTAGAAACATACGGTAGCGAACTGTGTACCGCGAAATAGACACATACGCGCGTAGAACTTAACCGACCGATTACGAGTACAATGGCACTACTTGTATTATATTAAACTCAAAGCTCGAAGTGACTGTCGCGGAGTGCGGGAGTGTTTACGATCAAGTGTCCTATGGATTAACTTCACTCATCAATGCAGGGAGACAGCACGGCAGAACGAGTAAAGTACAAAACTAATCTCTTCTTATAATTAGTAATTTATCAAACACCACTGACCTGACACTTAGAACCAAAACCACCTGAGAAAGTTATATAAATATGAGTCAGATAGATACGAATCCATAAGTAGGGAATATTATGTTCTAGAATATTATACATGTCTTCTTGTTAATATATTTTGTACTATGTATGTATTTTGATGTGTTTGTTGCAGGAGCAGGATTTTATCTATGTATATGATTGATATGTGTATTATTAATTATGATTATTTCATGCATATAAATGTTCAATGTGTTTTAACGTAAATACTAAATACGAATTATGAGCACACCACATGTTAGTTAGTAACGTCATTGCAGACGAAGAAGCGTCAATATTTGATCGCTCACCTAATTGTTTAAATTTGTTCATTGAGTTGTTAAATGTGGAATAGAATTTTATTGTTTTGTTGAAGAATTGTAAGTGCTCTTAAATTGATGTTCTGACATGAAGAAGAATGAATATGATTTAATAAATATAAGTTAGAATGGATTCGTTAGTATTCTATTGATTTATGTAACAAACCTGACTCACAACTTAACCTTTCATTAAACAGTATCTATATTAATAATTCAAGGTAACGATTATCAATTCAACTAATCAGAAAGATGCACAAGATAGAAGTTTCGAAGACAGTTAAAGTCGAAAGTAAATTCATATGTAGCAAGTTAGAGTGTGAATAATTAATTAACTCTAACTCAATTCATACAATTATTCGTTATTTAAAGAAATGAATTTGTTAACATTACATATGGGAGATCAACACACGACATTAATTACATCGTATATGCTAACCCAAGCTCAGAGTTAGATACATGTAAGTATGACAAAGTTCGTACCGGCAACAATTTCATAATTACAGATCAATAAATTTATAATTAATAATTGATCAATTTATGCAAATAATTCGCACAAATATTAGCATTGTATATGGCAGCCCAACCCATGGCACGAGAAGAATTGTGCTATTAAACTATTGTAATAACGAGAAAATTCACTATCAATAACAGGCATAATAATTTATGTACGTAATTAATCAGGCATAAATTATTAGCATTGTATATGGCGCCCAACCTGATGGCCGATTAATAGGGATAATCCTTGTTAAACGAGTTGGTTAAGTGCAGGCAGTGGTATAGTAGAATAGCTAGTAGTTTGATAAAGTATAACATAAGCATTAGAATAAAAAACAAATACTTGTAAAACAACTCTGAATGATTACACGAAGTCGAGCAAGAATGGCGACTAATAATAATAACTCCGAAAGTCAAGAATTCGACGTTAGCAATGAGTTAACATGGAAGGACGAGAGGAGAACGCGACACCCAGCGACGACGTTAGCGCGTGTGAATCTGAGATAAGGGCGGGGGGACAGGTGTCCCAACCCGGCGAATTAAATCTACAAATGCTACTCGAGAAGCTGACCGAGAAGTTAGATCAGCAGAAGAATGATCTGAAACAGATGCAGGAAAAACAAAACGAAAAACAAAACTTAATTACGGAGAAATTGGAACAGCATAGCAGGGAACAAAAACAAATGCAGGAGGAATTAAAAAGACACAATGAAGAACAGATAAGCAAAATAACACTAGATCTGCAGGATTACGCTAAGAAGTGGGATGAGAGAATTAGCGATCTACAAAAGAAGAGTGAAAGTGGTATAAAAGAGTTGAAGAATGAACTGAAGAAACAGGTAAGAGAGAATAAAGAAGTGAGAGAGAAAGACCGTCAAGAGTGGCAGGAAGCCATAAATAATACACAGAAGGTAATCGAACAAGTCGACCAAAAATTAGATCACCAAATCCAAGAGACGAACAATAGAAACGAGGAATGGAGAAGAGAAGTACAGAACAATATAATACAACAACAACAAGAGCAGGGAGAAGCCGTCAAAAGTATTAAAGCAGAAGATCGTTGAAGTGGACGACCGTCAACGCACGGTGGAACAGAAGACCACAACAACGGAGAAGGAGAAGGATGTGATAATTGAAGAGTTAAGAAGTCACATCAATCATATTAAAGGTGGACAAGAAAGACTACAGCGACGGATAGCGGAAACTGAGATAGGACCGTCCACGAGAGCAAATGGAAATAATAACTCCGAACTCAAATACAACGGAACAGACCGTTTTCCTATAGAGTTCCTAAAAGAATTATCTGAGCACCAGCTGATGTACTACCCGGCGGATAACGTGAAGTGGATTGGGAAACATCTCGAGGCCGATGCAGCTATATGGTGGCGTGTGGTACGTGACCAGATCAAGAACTTCGATGAATTTAAAGAGATCTTTACGCAGAAGTATTGGGGCCCGGAGAAGCAGGATGATGTCCGGAACAGGCTGGAGTATGGTCGTTTCGACTGGCGTGGGAGTATGAGCGCTGTCCAATACATGGAACGACAACTTCTGGAAAGCCGTCAGCTTACACCGCCGCTCACGGATTATCAACTGATTAGGAAGATAACGCGACATTATGGACGAGAACTAGAGATAGCAAGCGTCACTAGGGACGTCAGGATGATCCAGAATCTCGAATCATTGAATTCTGAATATGCCATGATCCGGCAAAGAAACAGTAGAGATGATCGGTTTGTGCGTCAGACAGACAAGTTGAACGACCGGGACACAAGAGGGGTGCCTCATGGTCAACAGAATAACGCTGTAAACAAGGTAATTACGGAGTCAAAACCTTCACACTGGCAACATAGAAAGGGGGAAGGAGGGAGCTACCGACAACCCCAACATTTCAGTAACAAGCCGGCAATAAATACCATTGAATTTGTAAACAATGGAGCCTCAACGTCTACCACTAAGGTTAGTGGAACAGTAGAAAAAAAAAATTAAGTGGGTCACATGGAAAGATAGCCGTTCGTCGACATACACCACAACAGTATGAGACTGATATTTTGTTATCTGATTTACGACATGAGTTAGTCCTAGATGAACAAACGCAACTGGAAAAGCGAATTTCAAAATGTCCAGAGATTGAGGTAAAATTTAATGGTGATGTTACAGTTTTAGCTTTGATTGATACGGGTTCTGCCAGTAACGGAGTATCAGAAGAATGGTTTAACAGAAATAAACAACGCCTGCGTCAATACGAAGAACTCCGCATGAACAACACGTTAATTGTAAGTGCAGTCGGCGGAAGGTCTAAATTAATTAGAAAACAAATTAGGTGTGAGATTTATATTGATGATGTTAGGTTAGATTGTGTTTTCCTAGTAATACCGAATTTAATTAGGGACTGCATATTAGGAATCAGCTTTTTAAAAGAAGAGGGATGCGTAATCGATATGAAGAAGGGAACCATCGAATTCGAAGGGAGGACTGGTGAACAGGAACTGCGGATACCAATCATACATATGGAACTGTTAGAAGAGGACTGGGACGGAATCGAGAGGAGGATTGATGAGAAGGTCGACAGTGTGACATGTGAAGACGAAACGACAAGGGAGGAACTAAGAAGGATTTTAGTAAAGTATCAGAATGTATTCCGGGAATGTCCAGGACGGATGGATTGCTACGAACATGAGTTTCGAGTGACGGATAAAACACCATATTTCCAACGCGGGTGGCCAATCCCAATAGCGTATAAGGAAAAGGTGGACGCCGAAATCAGCAAGATGCTAAGATATGGCATGATTGAAAGGTGTAGTAGTCCATACGTCAACCAAATGGTCACCGTAATAAAGAAAGATGGGAATGTACGTTTGTGTTTAGATGCGAGGAGGATAAATAGTGTCACTGTTCCAGACTACGAAGGACCGACTCCGATTCAAGAAATCCTGGCGAGATGCAGTAACATGAAATACGTATCAACAATAGATTTAACGAGTAGTTTTTGGCAGGTTCCGTTGAAACAACAATGCCGAGATTACACCGCATTTCTGTACGAAGGAAAGTGTTACAGATATAACGTAACTCCATTTGGACTTAGTACCAGTTCCGCAGCCCTGACGAGAGGTTTAGATATGGCATTATCCGAGGAGGTGAAAGAGAATACAATCATCTACGTCGACGATTGTCTTTGTTATTCGTCTAACGTAAGCACACATTTGGAGAATATTGAAGCATTACTTAAAAATTTATTGGCAGCCAACCTAACAATAAATTTGGAAAAATCACAATTTTTTTGCAAGGGGATCGCATACCTTGGGTATCAGCTTACTACAAATGGTATACGAGCATCCGAAGAGAAAGTAGCGGCAATCAGGAAGTTCCCGACCCCGAAGAATCAAAAGCAGTTAAAGGGATTCCTGGGACTTACAAATTTTTATAACAAATTTACAAGCAAATATGCAGAAGTCACACAACCTTTGTTAAGTCTACTTAAAAAGGGTCAGAAATTTAATTGGACGCCCGATCTTGACCAGTGTTTCCAACAGGTCAAGGACTTGTTTATCAATACTGTTATCTCAAGTTTTTCGCAGGTAAATAAGAGGTACTTCTTACAATGTGATGCGAGTAATTTCGCATACGGAGGACAGTTATACCATTGGACGACAATAAAAACATCTGCGTGGTAGCGTATACTAGCAAAGCGTTCAAAGGTGCAGAACTAAACTACTTTACGACGGAAAAGGAGCTTCTAAGCATAGTTCGATGTCTGGAAAAATTCCGAATTTACGTTTTAGGACAACCATTGACCATAATAACAGATAACAAGACATTGATCTTCATGAGTAAGTGTCACCTAAACAACTCAAGGATCACACGTTGGATACTGTGTATTCAAGAGTATAACTTTGATATCATTCATTGTAAGGGAAAGGAGAATATTGTGGCCGACATCTTGAGTCGTTACCCAGAGGATATGACGAAGGAAGATCCAGTCGACGACAGTTATGAGTATCAAATGAACCATACAATAATTAAAATGAGTAAAGAAATGAACATGATGTTAAAGAACTTTGCGACGTACCAGTTAGAAGATAAGAAGCTACAGCAAATAATGAAGGATTTGACGACGGATGATAAGAATGAATTATGTAAATTTTATAAGTGTAGTAATGATAAGTTATATAGGAAAAGTAAGGGTCGATGGAAACTCTACGTACCGGAAATCGTTACGGGGAGACTCATCGAAGAAATACACACAATGTACGGTCATGTTGGCAGTAAGAAATGTATAAAGTTACTGCAGGAACATTTCACTTTCGACAGAATGTCGAAGCGCGTACAGGCGTACGTAAGGACGTGCGATAAGTGCCAAAAATGTAAGGATTCAAAAATCGTAACTTATTCGGTGGTACGAAGCCAATTATACCGACGAGTAAAGGTGAATTGATTAGTGGCGATTTTTATGGACCGCTTCCAACAGCAGCAGCAGGAGTAAAGTATATCCTTGTCATTATAGATAACTTTACCAAGTATGTAAAATTATACACACTTAGAAGAGCCACAACAGTAGCTACGCTTCGTAGACTCCGGCAGTATGTAAATGAGTGTGGAAGACCGAAAGCAATACTCACTGATAACGGTATGCAGTTTACGTCCAAACAATGGGTTAAAGGACTAGAGGAACTTGGAATTATACCTAAATACACGGCGATAAGAAACCCGCAAACAAACCTTGCCGAACGCGTAAATAGGCAACTGGGTAACCTATTTAGGATATTTGTAGGGGACCAGCACACAAAATGGTCAAAATTCATAAATACCATAGAGTGTTGCATAAATGAGGTCTACCATGAAACAATAGAAGTTACACCGTATGAAGCACATCACGGAAAAAAGCCGAGTCGTGTATGGGAGAAATTCATAAAGGAAAGCTGCGATACGAAAGAAGAGACAGTGGATAACCACCAGATATTCGTTAGGATTAAACGGAAAAGAGAGTGACACGCAAAACGCGTGAATGAAGCGAACAAAATGACGAGATTTCAGGTAGGAGACTTGGTGTTAGTGCGGACACATTACCAATCTGATGCGATGCAGAGAAGAATCGAAAAATTTTGTGAGTTATACACAGGACCTTTTAAGATTAAAGATATTGTAGGCGAATCTACATATATATTAGTAGATAATTGCGACGAAACTAAAATACGCGGCAAATTCAATGTAAGACTATTGAAAGCATATTATGTAAGGGGAGAGTAACTGTGGCGGAACACGGCATCAGCATGCGTGCGAGGCAAAAGTGTTTGTTGAAAGGCGAAGTAGTAAATAAACAGAGAGGGAGGTGTGAAGTGACGTAAGCCCAGCTGGCGAGGCTGACGACAACAGGTAGAGTTGTAGTTAGTAAGGACACTCTCCATGCGAGACAATGTTATAGTCGGACTATACGTACTTCACTAATAGACAGCAGAAAGAGAAATGAGCTAAGCGTCAGAATAGGAGGAGAAAAGACCGATCTAGATGATAAAGAATAACGGTAGTAGGCGCAAATGCAATCTACTAGTTAATTCATTCAGAATTGTCTAGACGAAACCTTAAACTTGTAATAAATTTAAAATGTCAGATTTTATATATTGTATAGATTGTAAATTAGTTAACAGACGTACTTGTTATACTATTAAAATTTGTCTATTGAAGGACAGATATAAGCAACTGAGTTGCATAACAGAATTAAATATTGTAATAAGTTATTAGAATTAATTATTGAACTTAAGATTGTATTAGAAGCATAGAAAGAAGGGATATAAAATATGTTTATTTGACCTGTAGAATTATACAAATTCGATTTATTTTGTTGTAAATAATTATACGTGTGTTTAATAGAAATGTAGATTCAAAGTACCAGAGGGTAGGAAGTACGATGAATGTTTGTAAGTAAGTATATGATGTCTTGAAAAAGAATGTTTTTAATCGCAAATTAATTTTGAAGGTAATAATAAAATTGTTTGAAGTATCCATAAGCAATAAATTACTGCTAGTCTTTATATAGTTTCTATTGTATACGTAAGTAAAAAGATTGCTTGTAAACAAAATAATTACCATTTGTTTATGTAATGTATGTGTATAGACAGATCTAGGAATGCACTAGAGCGTATAGTTTGTAAATGGATTCGTATTTATATTTGGTGAACAATAAATTAAACACTCAGGTGAATGAAAAAAAAAAGGGAGAGAAAAACGGTTCTAAACAACAGTAGGTCAGTCGAGAGGAAGATATAGGTCAGCTATACTCGTCCCAATGGGAGATGGCCAATGTACTTAGTGATCGTACGCGAGTAAGGGCGAAATATGAATTAGTCGTTCCGATTAATCTGCACGACGAATCATATTTGGGGACACTGTGATATAATTAATATTTCATATATTTTTTTTTAATTTTTTGGGTTATTGCGAGGGAAGTACGCCAGCAATTAGAGCCCGTTAAAAGTGACACTTGTTAGCGTTGTTCGAGGGTGGGCGGCGAAAGGGAACAAACCTTTCCTTTCCATTAAGACGTCGTAAAAACTATTCTCGAACAATGAGCTGTACGGCACATGTTGCAGCCAGCTGGACCATGTGTGGGAATGCCCGACTCCACAATTAGGACAAAAGGAGGCTACCGTTACATCTGTCCAGTAGCAAGAAAAACACAGAACCAACGGCGAGAGTATTGTTCAAAACCATGTGTGCGACTTCTCAAAAACAATGGTTTATGCAAGGACAGTAGGACAGGCGACTAAGTGACGCTAAGGGAGAGCACAGATGTTATGCCACCCGCAAGTCGACGGAGGAAATCGTCAGCGTACCAACAATAAGAGAATTCGACACGCTACACCAGAAGTAGCAGATGTGATTTTGAAACAGAGCCTTAACACTGATTCCAGGAACGGACCAACGTACGTAAGACAGCGACTCATCTAGTCCACGTGGACTATGTCAAATTCAAGTCGAAAAAGCCAACCAGCCAATGAGGAACGAGAATTCCGGAGGGAACTTCCATAGGGGATGGTTCAGAGATAAGCTTGAGACCAGAGAGCGAATCTCGTGTATGAACGTCCCTCTCCAAACGGCACTGGGTGGAGAATTCGTTGGAAATACAGACTGGAGACGAAGGGACACAAGGAGGTCCATGGAATGAACCTATCAAAGATGAATTGGTGGGAAGTTTGAGTGCTCATCAGAGTCCCAAGAGTGGGAACAGCAGAAGAAATAAAAACCATTTACACGGGGAGATGCGAGCCCAGTTCATTCAATTTTTAACCTCAATTTACTACAAATTTTATCTCAGTTTATTACAAACTGTGTTATAATTCTTAACTCCGTTTACTCAGAGTCTCGAACAGTCTATTGAACTTGTATTTCATTTTATAATGATTCAGTTATAAGAACTTAAAGCAGTGCGTAAGTTAAAATGCATTTCGGTGGAGACGATTAAGACATTATTACGAGTAAATGGAAGTGCGCGAATAAAACTCAGAGCGTAAACGGAACAGTAGTTTTCGTGATGAAACGCGAGTAACAATCTATATAATTTCTATGTAATTCATCGTCATAAAGACACGGACATTGTGAAGCAATATTCTTGAACAATTACAGAAAAAGTAGTGTTACTACAATGTTTAGTAATTAACTCAAATAAATAGAATTGTGAAAAGTGCCTAATGAACTCGAAAACGACCTAGGCGCCAAAAAGAGTTGTCGTGCGGCATAGACAGTTATTAGAAGCATACGGTAGCGAACTGTGTACCGCGAAATAGACACATACGCGCGTAGAACTTAACCGACCGATTACGAGTACAATGGCACTACTTGTATTATATTAAACTCAAAGCTCGAAGTGACTGTCGCGGAGTGCGGGAGTGTTTACGATCAAGTGTCCTATGGATTAACTTCACTCATCAATGCAGGGAGACAGCACGGCAGAACGAGTAAAGTACAAAACTAATCTCTTCTTATAATTAGTAATTTATCAAACACCACTGACCTGACACTTAGAACCAAAACCACCTGAGAAAGTTATATAAATATGAGTCAGATAGATACGAATCCATAAGTAGGGAATATTATGTTCTAGAATATTATACATGTCTTCTTGTTAATATATTTTGTACTATGTATGTATTTTGATGTGTTTGTTGCAGGAGCAGGATTTTATCTATGTATATGATTGATATGTGTATTATTAATTATGATTATTTCATGCATATAAATGTTCAATGTGTTTTAACGTAAATACTAAATACGAATTATGAGCACACCACATGTTAGTTAGTAACGTCATTGCAGACGAAGAAGCGTCAATATTTGATCGCTCACCTAATTGTTTAAATTTGTTCATTGAGTTGTTAAATGTGGAATAGAATTTTATTGTTTTGTTGAAGAATTGTAAGTGCTCTTAAATTGATGTTCTGACATGAAGAAGAATGAATATGATTTAATAAATATAAGTTAGAATGGATTCGTTAGTATTCTATTGATTTATGTAACAAACCTGACTCACAACTTAACCTTTCATTAAACAGTATCTATATTAATAATTCAAGGTAACGATTATCAATTCAACTAATCAGAAAGATGCACAAGATAGAAGTTTCGAAGACAGTTAAAGTCGAAAGTAAATTCATATGTAGCAAGTTAGAGTGTGAATAATTAATTAACTCTAACTCAATTCATACAATTATTCGTTATTTAAAGAAATGAATTTGTTAACATTACATATGGGAGATCAACACACGACATTAATTACATCGTATATGCTAACCCAAGCTCAGAGTTAGATACATGTAAGTATGACAAAGTTCGTACCGGCAACAATTTCATAATTACAGATCAATAAATTTATAATTAATAATTGATCAATTTATGCAAATAATTCGCACAAATATTAGCATTGTATATGGCAGCCCAACCCATGGCACGAGAAGAATTGTGCTATTAAACTATTGTAATAACGAGAAAATTCACTATCAATAACAGGCATAATAATTTATGTACGTAATTAATCAGGCATAAATTATTAGCATTGTATATGGCGCCCAACCTGATGGCCGATTAATAGGGATAATCCTTGTTAAACGAGTTGGTTAAGTGCAGGCAGTGGTATAGTAGAATAGCTAGTAGTTTGATAAAGTATAACATAAGCATTAGAATAAAAAACAAATACTTGTAAAACAACTCTGAATGATTACACGAAGTCGAGCAAGAATGGCGACTAATAATAATAACTCCGAAAGTCAAGAATTCGACGTTAGCAATGAGTTAACATGGAAGGACGAGAGGAGAACGCGACACCCAGCGACGACGTTAGCGCGTGTGAATCTGAGATAAGGGCGGGGGGACAGGTGTCCCAACCCGGCGAATTAAATCTACAAATGCTACTCGAGAAGCTGACCGAGAAGTTAGATCAGCAGAAGAATGATCTGAAACAGATGCAGGAAAAACAAAACGAAAAACAAAACTTAATTACGGAGAAATTGGAACAGCATAGCAGGGAACAAAAACAAATGCAGGAGGAATTAAAAAGACACAATGAAGAACAGATAAGCAAAATAACACTAGATCTGCAGGATTACGCTAAGAAGTGGGATGAGAGAATTAGCGATCTACAAAAGAAGAGTGAAAGTGGTATAAAAGAGTTGAAGAATGAACTGAAGAAACAGGTAAGAGAGAATAAAGAAGTGAGAGAGAAAGACCGTCAAGAGTGGCAGGAAGCCATAAATAATACACAGAAGGTAATCGAACAAGTCGACCAAAAATTAGATCACCAAATCCAAGAGACGAACAATAGAAACGAGGAATGGAGAAGAGAAGTACAGAACAATATAATACAACAACAACAAGAGCAGGGAGAAGCCGTCAAAAGTATTAAAGCAGAAGATCGTTGAAGTGGACGACCGTCAACGCACGGTGGAACAGAAGACCACAACAACGGAGAAGGAGAAGGATGTGATAATTGAAGAGTTAAGAAGTCACATCAATCATATTAAAGGTGGACAAGAAAGACTACAGCGACGGATAGCGGAAACTGAGATAGGACCGTCCACGAGAGCAAATGGAAATAATAACTCCGAACTCAAATACAACGGAACAGACCGTTTTCCTATAGAGTTCCTAAAAGAATTATCTGAGCACCAGCTGATGTACTACCCGGCGGATAACGTGAAGTGGATTGGGAAACATCTCGAGGCCGATGCAGCTATATGGTGGCGTGTGGTACGTGACCAGATCAAGAACTTCGATGAATTTAAAGAGATCTTTACGCAGAAGTATTGGGGCCCGGAGAAGCAGGATGATGTCCGGAACAGGCTGGAGTATGGTCGTTTCGACTGGCGTGGGAGTATGAGCGCTGTCCAATACATGGAACGACAACTTCTGGAAAGCCGTCAGCTTACACCGCCGCTCACGGATTATCAACTGATTAGGAAGATAACGCGACATTATGGACGAGAACTAGAGATAGCAAGCGTCACTAGGGACGTCAGGATGATCCAGAATCTCGAATCATTGAATTCTGAATATGCCATGATCCGGCAAAGAAACAGTAGAGATGATCGGTTTGTGCGTCAGACAGACAAGTTGAACGACCGGGACACAAGAGGGGTGCCTCATGGTCAACAGAATAACGCTGTAAACAAGGTAATTACGGAGTCAAAACCTTCACACTGGCAACATAGAAAGGGGGAAGGAGGGAGCTACCGACAACCCCAACATTTCAGTAACAAGCCGGCAATAAATACCATTGAATTTGTAAACAATGGAGCCTCAACGTCTACCACTAAGGTTAGTGGAACAGTAGAAAAAAAAAATTAAGTGGGTCACATGGAAAGATAGCCGTTCGTCGACATACACCACAACAGTATGAGACTGATATTTTGTTATCTGATTTACGACATGAGTTAGTCCTAGATGAACAAACGCAACTGGAAAAGCGAATTTCAAAATGTCCAGAGATTGAGGTAAAATTTAATGGTGATGTTACAGTTTTAGCTTTGATTGATACGGGTTCTGCCAGTAACGGAGTATCAGAAGAATGGTTTAACAGAAATAAACAACGCCTGCGTCAATACGAAGAACTCCGCATGAACAACACGTTAATTGTAAGTGCAGTCGGCGGAAGGTCTAAATTAATTAGAAAACAAATTAGGTGTGAGATTTATATTGATGATGTTAGGTTAGATTGTGTTTTCCTAGTAATACCGAATTTAATTAGGGACTGCATATTAGGAATCAGCTTTTTAAAAGAAGAGGGATGCGTAATCGATATGAAGAAGGGAACCATCGAATTCGAAGGGAGGACTGGTGAACAGGAACTGCGGATACCAATCATACATATGGAACTGTTAGAAGAGGACTGGGACGGAATCGAGAGGAGGATTGATGAGAAGGTCGACAGTGTGACATGTGAAGACGAAACGACAAGGGAGGAACTAAGAAGGATTTTAGTAAAGTATCAGAATGTATTCCGGGAATGTCCAGGACGGATGGATTGCTACGAACATGAGTTTCGAGTGACGGATAAAACACCATATTTCCAACGCGGGTGGCCAATCCCAATAGCGTATAAGGAAAAGGTGGACGCCGAAATCAGCAAGATGCTAAGATATGGCATGATTGAAAGGTGTAGTAGTCCATACGTCAACCAAATGGTCACCGTAATAAAGAAAGATGGGAATGTACGTTTGTGTTTAGATGCGAGGAGGATAAATAGTGTCACTGTTCCAGACTACGAAGGACCGACTCCGATTCAAGAAATCCTGGCGAGATGCAGTAACATGAAATACGTATCAACAATAGATTTAACGAGTAGTTTTTGGCAGGTTCCGTTGAAACAACAATGCCGAGATTACACCGCATTTCTGTACGAAGGAAAGTGTTACAGATATAACGTAACTCCATTTGGACTTAGTACCAGTTCCGCAGCCCTGACGAGAGGTTTAGATATGGCATTATCCGAGGAGGTGAAAGAGAATACAATCATCTACGTCGACGATTGTCTTTGTTATTCGTCTAACGTAAGCACACATTTGGAGAATATTGAAGCATTACTTAAAAATTTATTGGCAGCCAACCTAACAATAAATTTGGAAAAATCACAATTTTTTTGCAAGGAGATCGCATACCTTGGGTATCAGCTTACTACAAATGGTATACGAGCATCCGAAGAGAAAGTAGCGGCAATCAGGAAGTTCCCGACCCCGAAGAATCAAAAGCAGTTAAAGGGATTCCTGGGACTTACAAATTTTTATAACAAATTTACAAGCAAATATGCAGAAGTCACACAACCTTTGTTAAGTCTACTTAAAAAGGGTCAGAAATTTAATTGGACGCCCGATCTTGACCAGTGTTTCCAACAGGTCAAGGACTTGTTTATCAATACTGTTATCTCAAGTTTTTCGCAGGTAAATAAGAGGTACTTCTTACAATGTGATGCGAGTAATTTCGCATACGGAGGACAGTTATACCATTGGACGACAATAAAAACATCTGCGTGGTAGCGTATACTAGCAAAGCGTTCAAAGGTGCAGAACTAAACTACTTTACGACGGAAAAGGAGCTTCTAAGCATAGTTCGATGTCTGGAAAAATTCCGAATTTACGTTTTAGGACAACCATTGACCATAATAACAGATAACAAGACATTGATCTTCATGAGTAAGTGTCACCTAAACAACTCAAGGATCACACGTTGGATACTGTGTATTCAAGAGTATAACTTTGATATCATTCATTGTAAGGGAAAGGAGAATATTGTGGCCGACATCTTGAGTCGTTACCCAGAGGATATGACGAAGGAAGATCCAGTCGACGACAGTTATGAGTATCAAATGAACCATACAATAATTAAAATGAGTAAAGAAATGAACATGATGTTAAAGAACTTTGCGACGTACCAGTTAGAAGATAAGAAGCTACAGCAAATAATGAAGGATTTGACGACGGATGATAAGAATGAATTATGTAAATTTTATAAGTGTAGTAATGATAAGTTATATAGGAAAAGTAAGGGTCGATGGAAACTCTACGTACCGGAAATCGTTACGGGGAGACTCATCGAAGAAATACACACAATGTACGGTCATGTTGGCAGTAAGAAATGTATAAAGTTACTGCAGGAACATTTCACTTTCGACAGAATGTCGAAGCGCGTACAGGCGTACGTAAGGACGTGCGATAAGTGCCAAAAATGTAAGGATTCAAAAATCGTAACTTATTCGGTGGTACGAAGCCAATTATACCGACGAGTAAAGGTGAATTGATTAGTGGCGATTTTTATGGACCGCTTCCAACAGCAGCAGCAGGAGTAAAGTATATCCTTGTCATTATAGATAACTTTACCAAGTATGTAAAATTATACACACTTAGAAGAGCCACAACAGTAGCTACGCTTCGTAGACTCCGGCAGTATGTAAATGAGTGTGGAAGACCGAAAGCAATACTCACTGATAACGGTATGCAGTTTACGTCCAAACAATGGGTTAAAGGACTAGAGGAACTTGGAATTATACCTAAATACACGGCGATAAGAAACCCGCAAACAAACCTTGCCGAACGCGTAAATAGGCAACTGGGTAACCTATTTAGGATATTTGTAGGGGACCAGCACACAAAATGGTCAAAATTCATAAATACCATAGAGTGTTGCATAAATGAGGTCTACCATGAAACAATAGAAGTTACACCGTATGAAGCACATCACGGAAAAAAGCCGAGTCGTGTATGGGAGAAATTCATAAAGGAAAGCTGCGATACGAAAGAAGAGACAGTGGATAACCACCAGATATTCGTTAGGATTAAACGGAAAAGAGAGTGACACGCAAAACGCGTGAATGAAGCGAACAAAATGACGAGATTTCAGGTAGGAGACTTGGTGTTAGTGCGGACACATTACCAATCTGATGCGATGCAGAGAAGAATCGAAAAATTTTGTGAGTTATACACAGGACCTTTTAAGATTAAAGATATTGTAGGCGAATCTACATATATATTAGTAGATAATTGCGACGAAACTAAAATACGCGGCAAATTCAATGTAAGACTATTGAAAGCATATTATGTAAGGGGAGAGTAACTGTGGCGGAACACGGCATCAGCATGCGTGCGAGGCAAAAGTGTTTGTTGAAAGGCGAAGTAGTAAATAAACAGAGAGGGAGGTGTGAAGTGACGTAAGCCCAGCTGGCGAGGCTGACGACAACAGGTAGAGTTGTAGTTAGTAAGGACACTCTCCATGCGAGACAATGTTATAGTCGGACTATACGTACTTCACTAATAGACAGCAGAAAGAGAAATGAGCTAAGCGTCAGAATAGGAGGAGAAAAGACCGATCTAGATGATAAAGAATAACGGTAGTAGGCGCAAATGCAATCTACTAGTTAATTCATTCAGAATTGTCTAGACGAAACCTTAAACTTGTAATAAATTTAAAATGTCAGATTTTATATATTGTATAGATTGTAAATTAGTTAACAGACGTACTTGTTATACTATTAAAATTTGTCTATTGAAGGACAGATATAAGCAACTGAGTTGCATAACAGAATTAAATATTGTAATAAGTTATTAGAATTAATTATTGAACTTAAGATTGTATTAGAAGCATAGAAAGAAGGGATATAAAATATGTTTATTTGACCTGTAGAATTATACAAATTCGATTTATTTTGTTGTAAATAATTATACGTGTGTTTAATAGAAATGTAGATTCAAAGTACCAGAGGGTAGGAAGTACGATGAATGTTTGTAAGTAAGTATATGATGTCTTGAAAAAGAATGTTTTTAATCGCAAATTAATTTTGAAGGTAATAATAAAATTGTTTGAAGTATCCATAAGCAATAAATTACTGCTAGTCTTTATATAGTTTCTATTGTATACGTAAGTAAAAAGATTGCTTGTAAACAAAATAATTACCATTTGTTTATGTAATGTATGTGTATAGACAGATCTAGGAATGCACTAGAGCGTATAGTTTGTAAATGGATTCGTATTTATATTTGGTGAACAATAAATTAAACACTCAGGTGAATGAAAAAAAAAAGGGAGAGAAAAACGGTTCTAAACAACAGTAGGTCAGTCGAGAGGAAGATATAGGTCAGCTATACTCGTCCCAATGGGAGATGGCCAATGTACTTAGTGATCGTACGCGAGTAAGGGCGAAATATGAATTAGTCGTTCCGATTAATCTGCACGACGAATCATATTTGGGGACACTGTGATATAATTAATATTTCATATATTTTTTTTTAATTTTTTGGGTTATTGCGAGGGAAGTACGCCAGCAATTAGAGCCCGTTAAAAGTGACACTTGTTAGCGTTGTTCGAGGGTGGGCGGCGAAAGGGAACAAACCTTTCCTTTCCATTAAGACGTCGTAAAAACTATTCTCGAACAATGAGCTGTACGGCACATGTTGCAGCCAGCTGGACCATGTGTGGGAATGCCCGACTCCACAATTAGGACAAAAGGAGGCTACCGTTACATCTGTCCAGTAGCAAGAAAAACACAGAACCAACGGCGAGAGTATTGTTCAAAACCATGTGTGCGACTTCTCAAAAACAATGGTTTATGCAAGGACAGTAGGACAGGCGACTAAGTGACGCTAAGGGAGAGCACAGATGTTATGCCACCCGCAAGTCGACGGAGGAAATCGTCAGCGTACCAACAATAAGAGAATTCGACACGCTACACCAGAAGTAGCAGATGTGATTTTGAAACAGAGCCTTAACACTGATTCCAGGAACGGACCAACGTACGTAAGACAGCGACTCATCTAGTCCACGTGGACTATGTCAAATTCAAGTCGAAAAAGCCAACCAGCCAATGAGGAACGAGAATTCCGGAGGGAACTTCCATAGGGGATGGTTCAGAGATAAGCTTGAGACCAGAGAGCGAATCTCGTGTATGAACGTCCCTCTCCAAACGGCACTGGGTGGAGAATTCGTTGGAAATACAGACTGGAGACGAAGGGACACAAGGAGGTCCATGGAATGAACCTATCAAAGATGAATTGGTGGGAAGTTTGAGTGCTCATCAGAGTCCCAAGAGTGGGAACAGCAGAAGAAATAAAAACCATTTACACGGGGAGATGCGAGCCCAGTTCATTCAATTTTTAACCTCAATTTACTACAAATTTTATCTCAGTTTATTACAAACTGTGTTATAATTCTTAACTCCGTTTACTCAGAGTCTCGAACAGTCTATTGAACTTGTATTTCATTTTATAATGATTCAGTTATAAGAACTTAAAGCAGTGCGTAAGTTAAAATGCATTTCGGTGGAGACGATTAAGACATTATTACGAGTAAATGGAAGTGCGCGAATAAAACTCAGAGCGTAAACGGAACAGTAGTTTTCGTGATGAAACGCGAGTAACAATCTATATAATTTCTATGTAATTCATCGTCATAAAGACACGGACATTGTGAAGCAATATTCTTGAACAATTACAGAAAAAGTAGTGTTACTACAATGTTTAGTAATTAACTCAAATAAATAGAATTGTGAAAAGTGCCTAATGAACTCGAAAACGACCTAGGCGCCAAAAAGAGTTGTCGTGCGGCATAGACAGTTATTAGAAGCATACGGTAGCGAACTGTGTACCGCGAAATAGACACATACGCGCGTAGAACTTAACCGACCGATTACGAGTACAATGGCACTACTTGTATTATATTAAACTCAAAGCTCGAAGTGACTGTCGCGGAGTGCGGGAGTGTTTACGATCAAGTGTCCTATGGATTAACTTCACTCATCAATGCAGGGAGACAGCACGGCAGAACGAGTAAAGTACAAAACTAATCTCTTCTTATAATTAGTAATTTATCAAACACCACTGACCTGACACTTAGAACCAAAACCACCTGAGAAAGTTATATAAATTTGAGTCAGATAGATACGAATCCATAAGTAGGGAATATTATGTTCTAGAATATTATACATGTCTTCTTGTTAATATATTTTGTACTATGTATGTATTTTGATGTGTTTGTTGCAGAAGCAGGATTTTATCTATGTATATGATTGATATGTGTATTATTAATTATGATTATTTCATGCATATAAATGTTCAATGTGTTTTAACGTAAATACTAAATACGAATTATGAGCACACCACATGTTAGTTAGTAACGTCATTGCAGACGAAGAAGCGTCAATATTTGATCGCTCACCTAATTGTTTAAATTTGTTCATTGAGTTGTTAAATGTGGAATAGAATTTTATTGTTTTGTTGAAGAATTATAAGTGCTCTTAAATTGATGTTCTGACATGAAGAAGAATGAATATGATTTAATAAATATAAGTTAGAATGGATTCGTTAGTATTCTATTGATTTATGTAACAAACCTGACTCACAACTTAACCTTTCATTAAACAGTATCTATATTAATAATTCAAGGTAACGATTATCAATTCAACTAATCAGAAAGATGCACAAGATAGAAGTTTCGAAGACAGTTAAAGTCGAAAGTAAATTCATATGTAGCAAGTTAGAGTGTGAATAATTAATTAACTCTAACTCAATTCATACAATTATTCGTTATTTAAAGAAATGAATTTGTTAACATTACATATGGGAGATCAACACACGACATTAATTACATCGTATATGCTAACCCAAGCTCAGAGTTAGATACATGTAAGTATGACAAAGTTCGTACCGGCAACAATTTCATAATTACAGATCAATAAATTTATAATTAATAATTGATCAATTTATGCAAATAATTCGCACAAATATTAGCATTGTATATGGCAGCCCAACGCGTGGCACGAGAAGAATTGTGCTATTAAACTATTGTAATAACGAGAAAATTCACTATCAGTAACAGGCATAATAATTTATGTACTTAATTAATCAGGCATAAATTATTAGCATTGTATCTTTTGAATGTTGTACTATTTTCAAACAAAACTGGTTTTCCAATCAGTTTATACTTTTGTTTTACTACATTTATGTTTAGAGGAAGTTAAAAAACAGGGTCAAAAATATGTTAACATTCATTGGGCATTTAGTGAAAGAATATAAGTTTTTTAATTTTTAAAACTGTTTTGTGCAGTGAAAAGATGTGTTTGCATCGTAACCTTGAAAGGATAGAACATGAATTAGCAGAATTCAGAGAAAAATGTGAAGACCTGAGGGCATCACGTCAGGAGGCAGTACGAGAGCTGCTTCAGCTGCAGGATCAACATCAAGACACTGTAGCACTAATACGAGCAGATCTAATGGATGAAGCTAGTAGTAGAGAGGGAATGGATAGACGATTAGCTGATCTGAGGACTCAGGTATGTTTATACCAAAATTGTGTATGAAAATATTTTGGTGTGTGTGTGTGTGATAAAAAAAAAGGATGAACTCAGGAGAATAGCTTGTGAGATGTCTTCCTTTTTTTAATGTAATGTCTATACACATATAGACATTTCTTTGTTCATTTTCTTTTCTTGTTCATTTTGTTACTTTTGGCTGTTGTTCTGTATTTATACTTTGTGAATTAACCAGTCTCTTTGTGGTTTGTTGGGTTTTGGCCTAAGAACACGAAGTTTTATTTAAAAAAACAACAAACATTAAAAAAAAACCATAATTTTTTAATTTCGCGTATTACATGTTTTCAATTTATGATCTTTTTTCTCAATTGGTACCACTCTCTGTGATGTACGTGTCAATTGTTGGGAATATTAGATGCTTAGTTTGTGTTTAAGAACGTTGATGACACATTTTAACCCGCTTGGTGATTCTTGTATTTTCTGAATGATGGAACGAACAATTTATAGTAAATTCTGTGTTAAAAATAATATAAATTGCAGTGAAATAGTGCAGATTTGGAAAAGGCTTTTGGCAAGAATACTATTGAAGATGACAAGAGAATTAGACATCCTTCCACATCAACCACAGAAGAAAACATGGAACAAATTGAGGATGTTATGCTCAGTAGTTACCGAGTCAATATTAGAGAATGCTGAGGAAGTTGGTGTATCATAACAGGTCATGTGAAGCAATTTTTATTATCGTGTTGGGCATGAAATGAGTTTTTCTCTACTAATTTGCACTTTTTTTTCAATTAATAATCCCATTGTAATGGTGCAGCCACCCTAATCACCAGATATGGCTCAATGTGACATTTTCGTGTTCCCAAAAATGAAGAGCACAATGAAAGGACAATGTTTCTGACCACAAGGAGGGTAAAGGCAAGATGGCGGAGTGAACTGAAGGTTATACCAAAACAAGAATTTCACAGATGTTTTACAGACTGAAAAGAATGTTGGCATAAGTGCATTGTATGTCATGGTGACTACTTTGAAGGGGACAGTATTCATTTTAAAGAACAAATAAATAACTGTATAAAAAATAAACATTTGAATTTTTTTTATCTAAACATTCTAATAAATCTGTTACCTAATTCAGTCACCTAAATCTGTTTAATATGACACATAATCACATGATAGTAACTCATTTTTATGACTGATTTTGGTAGTGTGTCTCTTGTAACTTACTCTGTCATTTGGCAAATAATCCTATTTTGAATTAACTTGTTTATTCTATAATCCTTATGTAATTTCATGACAAGTCATCGTACATTCCATTTGAATTTGAACTTGTATTCATCTTAAAAACATTTGAAGAGAGACTGAGTTTTTGAGTTCACAATTGATAACTTTTGTGGAAAGTTTTCCCATATTTTGTCAATTTCTATAACTATGCCTGTATTAAATTGATTTAGTTTTATGCAGAATGGAAAACCTAAATATTCTGTAATTTCAAAATGCTTTTTTCTTTTAGGAAGTGTCCAATATTGATATATTTTCTGGTTTGAATATTATCATTCAAATAATATTCAGGCATATGACCATATATAAAAACATTTATTTTTATACTTAGCTGGAGAGGTTACAAGCAGAAAATGCCTCAGAGTGGGGAAAGAGAGAAAGACTTGAAACTGAAAAACTGGGATTGGAAAGAGACAACAAGAAATTACGAGGTGAGTTGCGAGATGTCCAAGAAAGATTAGAAAGAAGAGGGAGACCCACAACTACAGCTGATGCTGAACTAAGGCATTTGCAACAAGAAGTATCTGATAAGAGTAAGGTAAGTATAAATAAATTGTAATTATTTTTTAATATTGTATTTCCTTAAAGTACTGACCTTGGTCTATAGTTTGTGTTGACAGATGTTTCTGCCTCACCATCAGATGCCCTCATCAGTGTCAAAAACAATTGGCAGTGTCTGCCAGTTCACCCCAGTGATGAAGTAGAGACTATACATTTTGCCTAAGAAGGCCGCCTTATATAAACGTTCATACCAGCACGATTTAAGCTGGAAAGCAGCATCAACCAAATAGCATCAAATGATACCTGATTGGCTTGGTGCACAGCATGCCAAATCCTACTTAATAGGAGGCTTCCTCCTTTTCTATTCATAGCCATGGAACCATGTTATCTCCATATCTCCATGGATTCCATATGCAGTCGAGGGTAGTAGGCACACTCCAAGGGTAAGATCTTGGTCTCCTCAAAGATAATGTGAAAATCATTGTTGGAGAATGCATGCTTGGCCACCGGAAACTTCTCCAGACACCAAGGCCTCATGTGCAAACTAAATATTAATGAAAGCTTTTTTATTTTATTTTTCCTATTATTAATAATTAGCCAAAAACAAACATTTCCCCTGTTCTACATGAAGACAACTTAATATGTAACATTTTAACGTCATAATATTTGTTGTTTTCATTATTTTTTTTTAACTTTAGCCCCTATGTGTGAACTGAAAACAACACCTAAGATTTTTAAAAATTATTTTTCCCAGATTTAGATACAGAAGTGCAACATTTAAATGCTATTAGAGTTTGGAAGTTATAAATTAATTTTTTTTCAGTCCACCCTACTGCCAACTGCTGTGCATAACTTTAAATCTTAACTAAAAAACTTTTACTTATCTTGAATATAGTCACACTGTGTAAAAATTTAGAGATTTCCCTTTCATAAGACACTTTTGTTTCTTTCAAAAACTTATAGCATGTAATTCATTTTAAGGATTCAGATTATGCCTTTGTAAAACGTGCGCCCGAGTGTGTGTGTGTGTGTGTGTGTGTGTGTGTGTGTGTGTGTGTGTGTGTGTGTGTGTGTGTGTGTGTGTGTGTGTGTGTGTGTGTGTGTGTGTGTGTGTGTGTGTGTGTGTGTGTGTGAAGAGCAATGTATAATTTGTATTCAGATTTTAGCAATTGAAATATAATGTATGCAACACAACACAAGAATTAATACGATAAAATGCAATATATGTACATATAATTGGGGCTGTTAATTATTTAACACTATGACTATACATAGTACACAGTATTATCATGTTTAGCTCCAGATTTTCTTTCCATCAGATTTGTCTTTGTCTGTGTTCATTTTGTATTTCCTCGTTAGGTTAGATATTTTTCTGTTAGTGATATTTTTTCTAGAGGAGGGAGCTGGTTGACTGTCAGATTGATGGAACTGTTGTAGCTCTGTTTCTCCTTGTTCAGCTAGCTATGTAGCAAGACTTCTTATTATCCCAGCTAAATGAGTACAGTAATTTATATGGCAGGCTTAATTTTAAGTTGTGTCATAGTAGTGGTAATTTTTACTTTTTACTTCCATGTTCCATAAGGAAATGGAAGTATGGTGGTGGCAAAATAAATTGTGTTCCAGATAAGGGCTGATTCTGATTGTACTACCCTCAAAACATGAAAAGTCATTTCACTTCCAAGTTCCATAAGGAAATGGAAGTATGGTCGTGGCGAAAAAAATCGTGTTCGAGATAACGGCAGATTCTGATTGTACTATCATCAAAACATGAAAAAAAGTCATTTTTCGAAAAGTGTCTGTGTGTAGAATTTTTTCTATGGCAAACGATAACAACCGCAAATTCAAACAGAATCAGATAATTTTTTGCATACAGCCCTGAATTGTAGAGCACTCAAGGCCTATTGTTTTTGGTGAAGATCGGTTAAGGGAAAGGGGTAGTTTACCTGCAACGTTTTACGTTTTAACAAGAGGAAAGTGCTTAAGTTTGATAAATAAAGCATCCTGAAAAAAAGGTCATAATAATCCACTGTAGAAAGGTAGATGAAATATCTATAAATGAAAAGGGTAGTTGAACGGGGGGGTGTAATTTTTTTACTTCCATATTCCGTAAGGAAATGGAAGTATATGGTGATGGCAAAAAAAATCGTGTTCGAGATTATTGCAGATTCTGATTGTACTACACTCAAAACATGAAAAAAGTCGTTTTTCGAAAAGTGTCTGTCTGTCTGTAGATTTTTTTTCTATGGCAAACGATAACAGCCGCAATTTCAAAAAGAATCAAATAATTTTTTGCATACAGCCCTGATTTGTAGAGTACTCATGACCTATTGTTTTTGGTGAAGATCGGTTGAGGGAAAGGGGTAGTTTACCTGCAACGTTTTTTTTTTATCAAGGGAATTTTTTTTTGGCAAACAATAACAGCCGCAAATTCAAACAGAATCAAATAATGTTTCGCATACAGCCCTGAATTGTAGAGTTCTCAAGATCTATTGTTTTTGGTGAAGATCGGTTAAGGGAAAGGGGTAGTTTACCTGCAGTGTTTTGTTTTAACAAGGGCATTTTCTAAGACCTATTGTTTTTGGTGAAGATCGGTTAAGGGGAAGGGGTAGTTTACCTGCAACGTTTTTTTATCAAGCGTATTTTCTGTGGCAAACGATAACAGCCGCAAATTCAAAGAGAATCAAATAATTTTTTGCATACGTCCCTGAATTGTACAGATCTCAAGGATTTTCGATTTTGGTGAAGATCGGTTAAGGGGAAGGGGTAGTTTACCTGCAACGTTTTACGTTTTAACAACAGTAAAGTACTTGAAAATGCATTTAAACTTTTTCAAACAATGGTAATTGTTAAAAATAAAATAATTTTGTTGCCAGGCAATAAAATTATAATTTTTTCATTTTAATGTAAATTATGTATGAGTTAATATACGAGGTGTTTTCATAAAAAGACCAAACTTTTTGAGTAACACATCAAGCCGCACAAACGACGCGCCGCGACTTTGCGCGCACCTAGCGATAGTTTTTGATAACAAACTACCACTTATTGTGTTCCGCTGTTAGCAGTAGTCTTTGAGGTATATCACACAGGACGTGCACACGCTGGCCGGCGGATTAGTGACAAAGCGATTAAGAAAGACCGCGAGAACAACGTGTGCGTATGAAATTTTGCAGCAAAACTAAGTTAAAACTTTTCAGAGACATTCTGGTTTTCAATTAAGCATACGCGGAAGCCTGCGTGAGGCGAACGATTAGTTTAAGAATTTTTAAAGAGGGAAAAACAATGGTCGGTGCAGATCAAAGTGATATCGAAGATCATGGGAAGAGAGCTCGTGATGTGGTAATTGTAAATCATCGTTTAAATGCCGATACTTTCTGACAGAATCCATTTAAGATCGTAAAATTAAATTTTGATAGAAAAATTTAAATGTATCGTATCACTGAAAAATTCTTACTGTGTTTGATGACGACGATCAGAAAGAGACCCGTTTTGAAATCGGTCAACAACTGCGTACCAATGCAAATGGTAATGAAAACTTTGGAAGACAATGGAAATAGCTCTGTAAAGATTTTACGAAGTCAGCAGCAAAATTTTATACACACACGTTGTGTTAAGATCTTCATTCTCACTTCGTTATAAATCCGCCGGACGGTGTGTGCCCGTGCCCACTACAACGCGTGTAGCTCGAAGACTGAAGATCGTGACGGAACAGAGAAAACGGCATTCAGGCGTCAAAACCTGTCGCTAGCAGCACTTAATTCTGCAGCTCGCTCTATGCGCTAGTTGACGTGCTACACAAATAGTTCGGTCTTTTTTTGAACACACCTCGTACATGTATAAAATAATATATCGTTCGTGGCAGGTAAGCATATCTCAGTTATGTAATGTTTACGTTTCCATTTTATTATTATGACTACAGCAAAAAAAAGCAGGGAAGACACACACACACACACACACACACACAAAATTCGCGTTATTTCTGGTCTCACTCATGTTTATTTTCTTACATTTGCACGCTTTTTAAATGGAAAGTGCCGAAACCCACACCAACATAACGCGTGCAAGCCGAAAAAATGGACATCAATTATAACATCTTAACTTGTGTTATAACGTAGGGAACCCGCGTTAATTGGTTATGCCAATTATACAGGCTGCCTTTCGTTGTGACGAGCTGAAAATTAATCACAACAAATAAAACAATTCTTATATCAGGATATTGGGAAGGGGAGACTGTTGATTTATGCACTCAGTTTACTCGGTACTCAGATGACATCTCTTTATTACATTATGAGATAAAGTTCTCTATTTAAAGTTCTCAACATATAGTTTACAGTATAATTATATATATTACTCTTTCATAAGGGCCCTCAAAATATGATGTACATCTATTTAATTTATTCCACGGATCCGGGATTGAATATATATTAAGTTAATAATGGTCACCTTGCCATATACAATATTGAAAATTGAGCCATTTGAAGAATGGACTTTATTAATCTTTCAAAACAAGAATACTTTTAGTTTAAACATTTACTCTTTTGCTATAACCAGTGTTATTAGATTACAGACTACATGTTACATATAATGTCTGTCTTTTAAAGTCTTAAAAGTGGTGAGTTAAATAGTCTTTTGTGGGTTATAATTTTAGTAACTCATAACCATGGAAGACAAGCCTCCATGTCACCTGGTTTTCAGTATTTGCTGCAGAATTGGTTCTTCGGTCCTTGGTGTGTTTCCTGAAGGTCTGTCGTTGCCTTAGTATCCGGTGACGGTGAAGTTCCTGAAGTCTGTTATATCATTCGGGGTGAAGTACTCTCATCTTAGGCGACTGTAGTAATTCTTGTAGGATACTCTCATCTTAGACGACTGTTGTAATTCTTGTAGTTATAATAAATAAATAGAAAGTTTGTTTCACAGTAATACACTTCACATGATTATTTATTAGTTGAATATCACCTTCATGTTTGTAGTAATGTATGAATTACATAGTTTGTTATTTATTCATTGAGAGAGAGATGTCATCGCCGCACAAATTTAGTTATTTAAATATTCATTGAACCAACCATTCACATAATTATACACGCATCGTGAAACAACGCTGTACGCAGCTTACAGCGTGAGCGCTCCATTGCAAGTGGGCAAAAATAGTTAGGGGGAGAGTAGTAATCTCGCGACAATTACTAGTCAACATAAAAGTAGTTCCATGTTTCTAATTTAATTAAAGGACTAAAGTTTGATTAAATAATTAAATAGAGATATTCTTAGTTACAGACGTTATCAAAGTACATTACAGTGGTCTTATTTAATTATTTAAATAATAACAAATTTACAATTATATTTAGTTTGTTTAGGGGTCAGAAAACAAGTTAATTCTGGTCAGTGCCTGTATATGCAGGATTAATTAACAAGCTTTACCCTTTCTGTACAATTGTATTCCCTTTTATTTTATTATTAGACTTTTTATTAAATATTATTATTATTTAATGATAGCAATAAGATTTAGTTTAAAATGTGAGATTTTATTAAAATTTTAAAATTTCTCAGCTTATACATTAACAATTTAATTAATTAACATATTTTTATTAATGAAATCGTCACATACTCCGCCGCTTAAGACACAGCCTCCGGCTTATTTGTTCAGGAATGTACCGGGAGTATGTTTGGGGATTTCCGTGTGAAATTTCTGTCACCCGTTTTTCTCTGTATGTAATTACGAGTTGCACAAGTCAGTCTCGACTTGCTTATTCTTACTATCTACATATCATACCTTACAGACTAATTCTAATACTACATAAAATTCACACATTATAAAACATATTGTAAACATTCTAAATTTTCTTAACTCTACTACTTATGACTACTACCGGGTTTTTCTTTAGATGCGAGTTATTCTAGTTATAGAATTTCTCATTAAGTAATTGGTTACTTAATTATTCCTCATATTTTATGTCAGCTGACTTCTTACTTTGCTCTACTTTCGATGAATAGGATTCAAGGTTGATCAGGCCTCGTACCTATTTATACGATTAGCTAGCTAAATGTTACTCAAGTACTCCTTTGCAGTTGAGTACAAAACATATACCTTTTTTTTTTTTAAATTTATTTAACTTGCACTCTACCATTTCCTTCTTCGTGATAACGTTTTATCTGCGAAATATGTGTCCTTCGTACATATTTTTGAGTAGAGGGTTCGTACAGGGCTACGGTTACTGGAGTTAAATGTTTGTGAATTTGATAAGGACCGCACCATCGGTATGATAGCTTGGAAGTTGTCTTATCGATTGCACTACTCGTAGGGTGTGTTTTACACATAACTAAGTCACCGATTTGGTACTTTACTTCATTATTATTATTATTGCGTTCGTGATATTTCCTTGATTTCGCTAAGTTTGTTCGTAAATTAGCGCGCGCTTCATTCCATATTTTCCTAATATTTTTATCCCTAATTTCAAGGGGTAAAAATTCATGTATTTTCCACTTAGTGGATAATGGGTGGTTAGGTTTATACTTGAACAATAATTCGAATGGGGTAGACTTATGTCCTTCATGATATGCTGAATTAAAGGCGAACTGTATCCAGGATAGGTTCTGGTCCCAAGAAGTATGATCGTTAGCATGGTAGGCTATTAAAGCAGATTTTAGGTTTCGCAAATACCTCTCAGCTATATTACCTTGCGGACGATACTCTGTAGTGGTAATGTGGTCTATTCCTAGTTTGAAACACATGTTCCTGAATTCCTTGGACTTAAACTGTGGTCCGTTATCCGACACTAGATGGACAGGAATACCGAATTCTTTAAATAATCTATGCTGTAAAATACTTACTGTGGTTGTAGCTAAGGCTCGCCGCATGAGGTACATCCAGACGAATTTGCTAAAAGAGTCTACACAAATTAGTAACATTGTATTTCCTGATTTAGAACGCGGGTAGGGTCCTGAAAAGTCTAAATAAATTTTGGAGAACGGGGTAGCAGGAATCTCTGAGATTAATTGACTTATTTGACTGTTTCTCGCTGGTTTGCTGAGTGGACACAACTTACACCTTTTCACAAAATTGGCGATCTCACTGTTCATATTTTCCCAGTGATATTCTTTACGAATTCGATGTATGGTTTTATTTATTCCCATATGTGCTCCAATGGTGGAAGAGTGATAATATTCCATCAGCATAGGTTTAATAATATCAGGGGCGATTATTCGTAAATATTTTCCGTTCGCTATTCTACAACATAATACTCTCCTACTTAATATGTATTTCTCTGACTTATTTCCTTTTTCAAGTTGTTCAATAATTGGACTCAAACGTGGGTCTTGTTGTTGATACTGGGCTAAATCCGTAAATGCAAGAGGAAATTCGGTAATTAAAGTATTAATAATCGGCGTTTCTCTACTCTTGTTTTCGTAAGTATTACTACTAGGTTGGAACATACGTGACAGTGTATTGGCAACTACGTTTTGGGTGCCTCTAATATGTTGTACTTTGAATTTAAAACAATTTAATCTTAATACCCATCTTCCGATACGACCTAACTGTTTTGGGTGATTTAGTAGCCAAGATAACGCTTGATTATCTGTTTCTAACAAAAACTCTTTATGTTCTAAAAATGGTTTGAACTTCTCAAAAGCGAAAACTATAGCTAAACATTCTAATTCGTATGCGGAGTATTTCTTTTCTTGATCTGTCAGGGTGCGAGAAGCGTAACTAATAGGTAACCTTGAGTTATCTACTTCCTGATATATTACTGCACCTAGGGCGACACTAGAACTGTCTGTCTGCACTACAAATGGTTTTGTAAAATCGTCTAATTGTAGTACGGGGGGTGATATTATGCTTTCTTTTAATTTCTCGAATGCGGTTTGGTGTTGCTCATTCCATTCAAATTTAATTCCCTTCTTTCTTAAGGTATTTAGCGGTGCTGCAATTTCGGCTAGATGTGGGATATACTTATGGAAATAATTTATCATTCCTAAAAATCGGGCTATTCCTTTCGCATCCCGCGGTGGTAAAAATTCTCTGATGGCACGGGTTCGCTCTGGGTCTATGCTTACCTTTCCGTTGGCTTTTACGATGTGACCTAAAAATGAGAATTGTGTCACAGCAAAATTTACTTTACTGGGGTTTACGGTTAATCCAGCTTTCTCCAATCGGGATAGTACTTCACTTAGATGATTAAGATGTTGCTCAATTGACTCGCTGTAGATAACAATGTCATCTAAGTAGTGATACACATATTTAAATTTTATGTCATGAAATAATTTTTCTAATAATCTGCTACATACAGAACTACCTTGGGATATACCAAAGGGTACCCTCGTAAATTGGTACAGGTTGAAAGGGACGGCAAATGCGGTAAGACGTTTTGATTCTTGTGAGAGGGGTATCTGGTGAAATGCCTGATTTAAATCCATAATGGTAAAAATTTTTGCTTTCGTAAAATAATGAAAAGCACTGTGGATGTCGGGAAGTGGTATAGATTCAAATTCTATCCGTTTATTTAGTTGCCTGTAGTCCACAACTAATCTATGTTTGTCGTTACTTTTGGGTACTAAAAACGCGGGTGAAGAATAAGATGACGTAGAGGGTTCGATGACTCCTTGTTCTAACAACTTATTAATTTGGTTCCTCATTACTTCCATTTTTGGAGGTGATAATTTGTATGGGGCTAAACGTATTACTTTATTGTCGCTCAAATGTATTTTGTACTCTATCTGGTCCGTCAGTCCTAACTTTGGGGTGAGGATGTTGGAGAATTGTTTTATTAAAGTCTGTATGTTCCGTCTATCTTTACTTTCCAGATGACCTAATTCAGATTCGTGATGCTTTATATGGGTAGAAGTGGTGCTAGTACTTTCTCTGTTATTTGCATTATCATGCAAGTTATATTTCCGTGAACGATCGAATCCAAAGTAAAATATCTTATCGTGAATGTCTAGAATTATTCCTGTTTTACTGATAAAATCAGCTCCCAATATTAACTCGGGTCCTAATTCGTCGCATACCAACATGGGAAAATACCACGTTAGATTTTTAATTTTTACTTTAAACGTGATGATAAGTTTTATCATTAAGTTTTGCTTATTAGCTGTAGCGCATCTAATATTTACTGATTGACTGCGTTTAACTAAATTGTGTTTAAATAATTTATTGGCTAGCTCTTGACTAATTAAACTTCGCGTTGATCCGGAATCAATTAATCCGAGGGTGGATGTAACACCAAGGTCAACTTGTATATACGGTAATTCACACTTATTGAAATCACATTTACTAATAGAATTACATTTATCGATAAATTTTCTAACATAGGGGTCTAATTTTCTTTTGTTATTTTTATTAGTATTTTGTTTTAATTGGTGGTCTCTCAGGGGTTTACCTGTTTTCACGATGCTGCGGAAGACACAGGGTTTCGGATCTCCCTGCCTTACATGTTTTTTGGATAATGAGTTTTCTGATTGTACTGTTTCCGTTTACAGTTTCTACTGAGGTGTCCAGGTTTTCCGCATTTATAGCATATACATTCTTTACGCGGGGTCTCACTGGTTTCGTGTCGAGGTGGAGGCTCCTTGGACTTACCATGGCCATGAACATAGGGTGGTCGCCGAAATGGTCGTCGTTCTCGTAGACTTCTTGCATCTGAGACTAGGGCTTGCGTTTCCTTTCTATGTGGTGTTGTGGATACCGGTGCATGTCTGTGCTGATCTGCGTACCACACATTTGATGAGTGAACACTACATTGTTCAAGGTCAGCAAAAGTGACGGGTCTACTTATTAGTGCTAAACGGGAGCGTTCTTCAGGAGACAAGCCTACCAAGTGTAGCGGGTCAATTTTTGGGTGTTTTTATTTTAACCGTTTGGGGCATTTATATATTTTTATTCATTTCGTTTTCGGTCGGGAGCCTTATAAAATAATGTAAAAATGTATTATTGTGCAACGTATTTGTCAGTATAACAGAACAGTGAAACAAAGCAATAAGACGCAGGTTGTTGTTGAGTAATGCGGCTGAAGAATTGACCACCCTAAAATTTCGCAGAACTCTGTACATGTGTTTCGACGCCCGTATGCAACTCAGCCGGGCGGGGTTCGGCAATGACGCCGTGAGAGACACCAAGGTTGAGGCAAACATGGCGCTGGGACGAAAAGTTGGTGGCTCCAAGTGATCGGCTACCGGAAAACAGCGTTAAACTCCGCCTACTGTTGGTGACATGACCAGAGCCAAGTCCAATATTAAGCTCTGGACACACACATATACCAGCTATAATCCATGCATAAACTGAATACGCCTCAGCAAATCAACAGTATACGACGACGAAAACATAGTGGCAGTAAAGAACCAGCTTCCCTCCAAAGAGAACATGTACCTGTTACGTTCCCAGTGACAGTCGACATTAAGCAGAGACGCTAAGCGGTCTACAGAAAACAGCGTACCGCTACAAACATCTAAAGTTTCGGTTTGGGCCCGGTTGGTCGAGTTTTCGTAAAGGTATTTAACTCAATAAGACCGACCGGGACCCCAGAAGGTAATAAACATATCGGAGTGAGTAATACGGACAGTGATGTGGAGAGATTAAAGTGATAAAACAAATATTGAAGTTACGGGACCAACCGCGTGTTCGGCTGGCATCGTGTTCGTGGACGGGCACCGCGGATAACAGTCGGAATATTTAAAATTGAATAAATAAAGAGGAAGGTATAAAAAAAAAGGTATGGAAGAGTGCGTGGGCAAAATGGGCTGCCTTAGTTGTAAGTATAGTTTAAGGTAATTAAAACTTGATTGTGTAGCATTCTCATTCTAGTAATTATAACAATTAATCATAACTAATTCTTTTGTACTCATAGCAGTGAAAATCGACTTAATTCAGTAAAGTGATTTAGTTTATTTGGAAAATGTGTTAGTCTAAGTTATTTCGTCATTGCCATTTCCTCATTTCTGTGTTAAAAATTCGTCTAACGAAATCGGGGGTTTTCTGAATTCTATTACAGTCAGATGGCGTGATTTTTTTATAAGGGCAAGAGTGTATAAGTTTTCGATATTTAATCTTTAAAAAATATCGTGGCGACCTGGGCAGTTTCAAAAGGTAAGTTTTACGGGGACCATGACGGTAAGTGAAATTCTGGCAGCGGTAAGTATTATTTTATGAAGAGTGGAATGTGTTAAATATCAGGGTAAGAAGGTGAGTAACGTCACAGCGACGCCCCTGTCAGGATGTTCGTATATAAATTTTATAGGAACTAGACCTATTTTAATACACAGAAAATAGGATGTGGTAATGACGAATGTATAAAAAAAATTATATCGCATATATTTACGTAGGTTAGGTTTGTGATAGTAAGGTACACAGTTGTGTTAGGCGTTCTGATTTTACAATAATAGTGGTTTCTTATACATAAAAAGTGTTATAGAAATAAAATTTAAATATGGGGGAAGTACGAGATAACGAAATAATAAGAATGATGCAAATGCTTTTTAACCAACAATTTAGTTACCTTGACGAAAAATTTAGCGAACAGAAAAATGATTTGAATGAATTGAAAACAGAAATTCAGGAACAAAGCTGTATTTATGATAAGAAATTGAGTGATCTAGAGACACGGTTAGGCGAAATAGGATTAGAAAATGAGAAAGTAATAAACAAATTAAAATCAAACAAAGATGACAGAGTAAGTAGTAGTGGAAATGATAATTTAAATAATGAGTTGACAAGTAATAACAATGATAATACAAATAAAAATGTGGTGTTAGAAAATGATGGTGTAGATGTTGAGAGTGATAACGTAATTGTAGAAAGAGTAGAAGTTGATAATGAAATGTTAATGTATGTTGATGAATTAGAGAGAGAAAGTAGAAAGAATTTACAGGTAGAGTGGATGCAGGGGGTAGATTTTTCCCGTAATGTTGTAGTGGGGGGTGAAGAAATGGCTTCACGTGAGTATTTGGAAGAGTACAAGTTTGCAGATAAATTTCCCTTGGTTTTTTATGCACTTCATAGGTGGTGCCAAAATGATGAAGTAATGTCCCCTGCATATTTTGAGAGAGAGTGTGTAGCTTGGTATGATGGTGAGAAATGTTTTGAGAGAGAGAGAGAAAGAGAGAAACAGAGATATTTAAAGTAAAGAGAAATTATGAAGAATTCGTAGAAAAGTTAGACATAGAGAGAAATAATAATAAAAAGAATGAGTGCTTATCGTACAGTGAAACGGAGATAACAGTAGATAAGGTTAATGGTGATAATATAACTTACCTAATGTTAACAGATAATACCAACGGAGACTGGACAAAATTGACCAATATTGAACAGGTATATGAACCAATAAAAGGGATAAGGAATGACGTAGAAGTAAGGGTTTATTATAATAATAATAATAATAAATGTGATATAAATAAGATGGATCTATGTTACAAATATATTAGACTATTATTTGACGATATGGGGTAATTGTGTATTGTTTATTGTTCATGAACATTTAATGATATGAATAATGTGGTTTTGAAGTGCATTGTCTTATGGAACGATTTGTGGTTAATGATAAGAAATAATAAATTGGACTGTGTATATTTTTTATGTATTAATGTCATTATGTTACGTGTATTTGTGTACTACATTATAGTGTACTATGTGTTATGTAAACAATGTGTAGGTACAGTAGAAAGTGATAACATTAATTATCAATTAAATTGAATTTGCAATTAACCAGTATAAATTAACAATAATTATAAAAATTCGACAGACTAATTAAGCGATGAAAATAATTGTGAACTGTTAAATAATTGAATTAAATAATTGAAAAGTAATTACTTAATTAAGTTAAATGATTTTATGAAATTAAGATTCTGTGATGATTGGTAGATGACTAAACAGATAATACGTTCAAATGGAGGTATATTATTGTAAGGAGAGAAGTGATGAATTTTCTAGTGTTATATCAAGGTAAAATGTGGAAAATAGATTTTGGGTGATAAGAAAATAAGACAGGTGAGTTAAGTAGAATTAAAGTTAAAGGGAATTAGTGAAAATAAGAATGTTGAGATACAGGTAACGCACAGAGATAGTGTTAGGTATTTACGGGACACAGTAGTAGTGAGTATATGTAGCGAGGCGTAATGTGAATGAGATTTAAACATATTTGTTGATGATATTTTGTAGTAAGGGTGAGGTGGTAAGGTGTGATCAACGTGCGGCGTTGTGGTGGGAATAGAGTAGTTCGCGTGAGTGTTTGCCGATATTTTGGAGGGGCATTGGCTCGAATAGGTATAGCCAGGTAGGGAACACACATCCTAGTACAACGATGAGCGGTGCCAGAGGTAAGTGGAATTAGTGAAAGGTATTTATAAATGAGAGATTGGTGTCATAAGTGGTTCATAGTGGTTGTTAGTAAAAAAGGGAGAGTTATTTAAATGTCTATTCAAGTGAAAGTATAGAGAATACAGGTGTCACCCAGACTAAGCAATGATTGAAATGTGAAGATTTAAATAGAAAATTCATAGTAGAAAAGTAATCAGAGATGAAATATAATGTAACATGAAGGGTAATAATAAATTTGGATTGCATAGAATCAAATGATAAACCATTGAGGGATAATTAATAACAGTTCAATTGAAATTAACATGTAATGTTTATAATTTTATCAAGATGTAGGGTATGTAGATTTTTAACAAGGTTAAATGTGATTGGGTTATTTTAATGTAAGAATAGCAATGTTAATTATATAGGTATTCAGCTCAAGTAATACAGTCAATGAGAATAAATAGTTCAAATCACCCAAAGTAGAATAAAGTAAGATTGTCAAATAGTAGAGAGAGTGATTTATGATAAAGATATAAATTTGCATTTTTTTTTGCCAGTGACAAAATTTGGATAGAATTGAAAATAATGTAAAGTTAAGAATTGTTTATTTTATTATTATGTAAAAGTCAATTTGATTATTATATTAATATTTTGTTCATTTTAAATATTTTATTTTGTTATGTTTTGTGCTTTGAGTTAGATTGTTACAGATGTTTAAGGTAGATGCAGAAAGCATACATAACATATGTAGGTCAAGGGTTTTGGACTTGACCTAGTTACGATCAGCTGATGAGGTCATACACCTACTAAGCTTGTATAGTAGGAATCCAATTTTAATTTGTTTGTTTGATTAATTCAAACCAATATTTGAATAATTTTGATAAATATGTTATTTAATAAAAAAATTTAATAAAATTTTTTAATGAATAAATTTAAATTTTTTTTTGAAATTTAAAATTTTGAAAATTAAAAAATTTTTTTTTGGAAAGAAAAAAAAAACGTGCTTTTTTGCCTGCCAGCGAATGACTATTTTAGAAAATGATTTTTTTGTGTGTGCATTAACCATGTTTCTTTTATTGTATTGCATTGTATTGGTAGACTATAAGTGGTTCTCATGTTAGAGTAAGGATGTGTTTATATTAGTAGAAATGTCTAGGTTAAGTCATTTGAAACAAAAATTAGAAAAACCAGGAAGAGAATTTTTTGATAAAAGATTATTTTTTTTGAATTTTGAATTTTTTAAATTTATAATAAATTTTAAAAGAAAATTTTTATTTTTTTTTATGTGTTATGGTAACCTGTAACGTGAGTGTGTGTGAGCCCAGTATCTGCTAAAGGCAGCCCAGCTTGCAAAAAAGGGGAAACATATCGGCGGAGGAGCTGGAATAATTTAAGCCAGGGATTGAGGATTTTTGGGGGTAGCATGTTAGAAAGCAAGGCGCGCTGTGGTGCGAGTCTGTTCGATTTCTCGGTGTTGGGATCTCTTACGGAGAAGTCCAGTGATCTCGTTCAGATGAGTCCATAGTCGCTGAGCCAGGGGGGTCGTGTACCCATGCAGATTAAGAACCAGGGGGTTGTTGGCACCAGTTCCTCACCGGTCCTCTTCGGGGTTTATCGATGAGATTTCTTTTGTCGTGGACAGCAGAATTCTCATCGAGGGGGTATTGTAGCGGGTCAATTTTTGGGTGTTTTTATTTTAACCGTTTGGGGCATTTATATATTTTTATTCATTTCGTTTTCGGTCGGGAGCCTTATAAAATAATGTAAAAATGTATTATTGTGCAACGTATTTGTCAGTATAACAGAACAGTGAAACAAAGCAATAAGACGCAGGTTGTTGTTGAGTAATGCGGCTGAAGAATTTACCACCCTAAAATTTCGCAGAACTCTGTACATGTATTTCGACGCCCGTATGCAACTCAGCCGGGCGGGGTTCGGCAATGACGCCGTGAGAGACACCAAGGTTGAGGCAAACATGGCGCTGGGACGAAAAGTTGGTGGCTCCAAGTGATCGGCTACCGGAAAACAGCGTTAAACTCCGCCTACTGTTGGTGACATGACCAGAGCCAAGTCCAATATTAAGCTCTGGACACACACATATACCAGCTATAATCCATGCATAAACTGAATACGCCTCAGCAAATCAACAGTATACGACGACGAAAACATAGTGGCAGTAAAGAACCAGCTTCCCTCCAAAGAGAACATGTACCTGTTACGTTCCCAGTGACAGTCGACATTAAGCAGAGACGCTAAGCGGTCTACAGAAAACAGCGTACCGCTACAAACATCTAAAGTTTCGGTTTGGGCCCGGTTGGTCGAGTTTTCGTAAAGGTATTTAACTCAATAAGACCGACCGGGACCCCAGAAGGTAATAAACATATCGGAGTGAGTAATACGGACAGTGATGTGGAGAGATTAAAGTGATAAAACAAATATTGAAGTTACGGGACCAACCGCGTGTTCGGCCGGCATCGTGTTCGTGGACGGGCACCGCGGATAACAGTCGGAATATTTAAAATTGAATAAATAAAGAGGAAGGTATAAAAAAAAAGGTATGGAAGAGTGCGTGGGCAAAATGGGCTGCCTTAGTTGTAAGTATAGTTTAAGGTAATTAAAACTTGATTGTGTAGCATTCTCATTCTAGTAATTATAACAATTAATCATAACTAATTCTTTTGTACTCATAGCAGTGAAAATCGACTTAATTCAGTAAAGTGATTTAGTTTATTTGGAAAATGTGTTAGTCTAAGTTATTTCGTCATTGCCATTTCCTCATTTCTGTGTTAAAAATTCGTCTAACGAAATCGGGGGTTTTCTGAATTCTATTACAGTCAGATGGCGTGATTTTTTTATAAGGGCAAGAGTGTATAAGTTTTCGATATTTAATCTTTAAAAAATATCGTGGCGACCTGGGCAGTTTCAAAAGGTAAGTTTTACGGGGACCATGACGGTAAGTGAAATTCTGGCAGCGGTAAGTATTATTTTATGAAGAGTGGAATGTAGTAAATATCAGCGAAGAAGTGAGTAACTTCACACAAGATAGTATCGACCAATTGTTTTTCAGTCCAGTCAACTTGCAGTAGACGTGAAGATTCTCTGATGTCTGCAATATAGTGGGCCAGTCTTTCATGGGCTCCTTGTACTCGAAGTACGGTATTTCTTTTGATCTCCTCATAAATTCCCGTGGGGATAAAATATTTGATTATAGTAGTATGAAGTTCTTCTACTGGAAGAGTCGAGTTTAATGATTCTAGCACACGATCTCGTAAAGGTGGTTTACATTTGGGTAGGATAACCTGCAGTATTTGCCAATCGCTCAATTGTTGTAGATCTTTTATTTGCAGTAGGTATCTAATAAAAGTCAATAGAATCGTGATACTTAAGCCATCGGTGTAAGGAATTTCATTAATTATTTTCTCTACTGGGTGGGAAATCTTTCCGTAGAGGTCTACATTAAAATATACGTTTGGTATACTTTTCGAAGGATTGGTGGTTGCATTAGGATTTGTAATAGCATATTTACTAGTGCGAGTATGCTGAACATTAGGCGGTGGGGGTTCTGACATAGTTAGGGTATTTAATTCTCTACTAGGTATTTGTTCATGAGTCTGTTGTATCTTCGATACGGGGGGTGATTCGTGGTTCGAGGTGGAGAGAGGGTGTTCTAAAGTAGGGGATTGAACTGGGGAAATATATAATTTTTGTAAGTAGTGCTCAATTTCCTCCATTCTCGATGAGTCAGACTTTCGTCGTAAGTCGTTGATAATTATGGGTAATTGGCTTAATGCCTCATCCGCAAATTTCTGCACATCGGCGGGGATTACGGTGACGTCGGGCCAGCTTAATAAATTATTCAACCGGCGGGTTAAATGTTCTATACGTTGCGTAACGCGCAAAATTTCAGTAGGTGATTTTTTGTCCTGAAGGTTCTGAGATAATACCATCAGTTCCCTATATTTCGCATAACAGGTTTCTCGTTCGCCGTCATAATCGAGTTCACGCAATCTATCTAACTGCGAGGGTATATCTGATCCGGTTTGGCGTAATGATTTTCGTAATTCCGACACGGTTACATTCACGTGTTTTAGACCTCGTAAAAGTGCTTCGTAGCATAGCTCATCTTTTAATAATAGATCAGGATTAAATTCAGCCATTTTCATAACGTGAGTGGCTACAACTAATTATTCTACTATTTGCATTAAATGCTATACAACGCTTCCTTTTTTTTTACACAAAAATATAAATCAATCGTATTCTTACTCTTTTTTTTACAAATAAACACTTAAAATGTTATGACAACCTTTATCATTTTACATTGAGAGAGAGAGAGAGAGAGAAATTTCACACAGGCTCGAATATGCGTACGACAAAAGGGGGAATCTTCGGTTACTAAACACAGGAACAGACACGCTTCTATTAACAATAGACCAAACAAAGAGGGTGGCGTATTGTCTAACTTAACTTGAGGGAGAGCAACTATGACAGTTTTAAACAATCGGCAACAGGAAATTTATATGTCCGAGTTTGTCGTCAAATTGACACGTTGATGAATGAAACTTTTAGACAAGCACCTACATGGTTTTGTTTACATGGGACAATATGTTATAATTACTTTACACATATTATATTTACAAATAAAGTTACCTATACTATATTACTATAATAATAATTATTATTTTTATCTTATTTAAAATTCGGACACATATTAAAATACATGAGTGAATAGATCAACAGCTTGTGTGTGTGGGATATCGGGACACAATTACTTCTTTCTTTTCTCTTAAGCAAATTAGCAAATTAATTAGCAGAGTGGCGCAATTTATAACCTCTTAACTTGTGTTATAACGTAGGGAACCCGCGTTAATTGGTTATGCCAATTATACAGGCTGCCTTTCGTTGTGACGAGCTGAAAATTAATCACAACAAATAAAACAATTCTTATATCAGGATATTGGGAAGGGGAGACTGTTGATTTATGCACTCAGTTTACTCGGTACTCAGATGACATCTCTTTATTACATTATGAGATAAAGTTCTCTATTTAAAGTTCTCAACATATAGTTTACAGTATAATTATATATATTACTCTTTCATAAGGGCCCTCAAAATATGATGTACATCTATTTAATTTATTCCACGGATCCGGGATTGAATATATATTAAGTTAATAATGGTCACCTTGCCATATACAATATTGAAAATTGAGCCATTTGAAGAATGGACTTTATTAATCTTTCAAAACAAGAATACTTTTAGTTTAAACATTTACTCTTTTGCTATAACCAGTGTTATTAGATTACAGACTACATGTTACATATAATGTCTGTCTTTTAAAGTCTTAAAAGTGGTGAGTTAAATAGTCTTTTGTGGGTTATAATTTTAGTAACTCATAACCATGGAAGACAAGCCTCCATGTCACCTGGTTTTCAGTATTTGCTGCAGAATTGGTTCTTCGGTCCTTGGTGTGTTTCCTGAAGGTCTGTCGTTGCCTTAGTATCCGGTGACGGTGAAGTTCCTGAAGTCTGTTATATCATTCGGGGTGAAGTACTCTCATCTTAGGCGACTGTAGTAATTCTTGTAGGATACTCTCATCTTAGACGACTGTTGTAATTCTTGTAGTTATAATAAATAAATAGAAAGTTTGTTTCACAGTAATACACTTCACATGATTATTTATTAGTTGAATATCACCTTCATGTTTGTAGTAATGTATGAATTACATAGTTTGTTATTTATTCATTGAGAGAGAGATGTCATCGCCGCACAAATTTAGTTATTTAAATATTCATTGAACCAACCATTCACATAATTATACACGCATCGCGAAACAACGCTGTACGCAGCTTACGGCGTGAGCGCTCCATTGCAAGTGGGCAAAAATAGTTAGGGGGAGAGTAGTAATCTCGCGACAATTACTAGTCAACATAAAAGTAGTTCCATGTTTCTAATTTAATTAAAGGACTAAAGTTTGATTAAATAATTAAATAGAGATATTCTTAGTTACAGACGTTATCAAAGTACATTACAGTGGTCTTATTTAATTATTTAAATAATAACAAATTTACAATTATATTTAGTTTGTTTAGGGGTCAGAAAACAAGTTAATTCTCGTCAGTGCCTGTATATGCAGGATTAATTAACAAGCTGTACCCTTTCTGTACAATTGTATTCCCTTTTATTTTATTATTAGACTTTTTATTAAATATTATTATTATTTAATGATAGCAATAAGATTTAGTTTAAAATATGAGATTTTATTAAAATTTTAAAATTTCTCAGCTTATACATTAACAATTTAATTAATTAACATATTTTTATTAATGAAATCGTCACACAATTTGCTTCCTGTGGATCGCTGGGCAGTGTAACTGCACGTGTTTACAGAGGAACGATTCATAGATAGACTTTTCGTCTTTAGGGAATGAACCCTCTGCAAGATGCTGAGGGTCCATGAGTGACTTCGGAGCGCTCCTTCTTTTTCGCGTGTTTGTTCTGTGAAACATGAAACACTGTAGATTCGCAGCTTTACTCTAAGCAATGCTCAATAGGAAATGTTGAAAATTTTAGTCCACGGTGTACCCTCATTCACACTAAACCTGCTCTGATGTTTTAATTACGGACATCATAATATTAAAACTTTGGAAACTTGAGCACTACTTAATGGAGATCAATCATTAACTTATACAAGCCATTAATTTTATGCATATTTTTTATATATATGTGTACAACGTTATCGGCAACAAAGAAGTAGTTTTTGTTAACATTCCTTCCCGGGATATTTGGCCGTAGTCCAATGTTTTCTACAAAACCAGACGTTTCGGCAATGCCATCGACTTCCATCATCAGTGAAAATCGAGCGCGATAACGTGAGGTGGTATATGTTAGTGACCACAGTTTTGTGGTTAAGGCTGAAGCAGTAAGTAGAAAGAAGTAGTTTCTATGGTAATATTTCATTTCGAAAATGATTTTAAATTTAAATCTTAGAATATGGAAGTCATGTATGGTTCTCCATACTGATATTTTATAAATTAAAATGGTGGTTGATGGAGGAAGTAAATGTTATATGTGTAATACGTTATTGACAACAAAGAAGTAGTTTCTATGGAAACATTTCATTTCACTTTAAAAAATTCTATATTTTGTCATTTTAATTTAAATCGTGTATGAGAGAAATATATCGTTCGTGGCAGGCAAGCATATCTCAATTATGTAATGTTTACGTTTCCATTTTATTATTATGATTACTGCAATAAAAAGCAGGCAAGACACCCACACACACAATTCGCGTTATTTCTGGCCTCACTCATGTTTATTTTCTTACATTTGCACACTTTTTAAATGGAAAGTGCCGAAACCCACACCAACACAATGCGTGCAAGCTGAAAAAGTGTCCAGCGTGGATAGCGATTTGCTTCCTGTGGATCGCTGGGCAGTGTAACTGCACGTGTTTACAGAGGAACGGTTCATAGACAGACTTTTCGTCTTTAGGGAATGAACCCTCTGCAAGATGCTCGCTTCGGGGGAGGGATGATTATCTGCGTAGTTTGGTTTCTTTATAAGAATAAAGTAAGCCTACCTAATTTTTATGGATAAAGTGACTGAAAATAACATTATAATAAACGACTACCCCATAATAACAAAAATATCTATAAATAGTGAAATTAGTTTGAGGGTGGGCGATATTTTTTTTAGAAATTACCGAACCGAAATCAAGTAAATTATTTTAAACATAAATCTTACAATATGGAAGTCATTTATGGTTCTCCATACCGATTTTTTACTTCCATATTCCTTAAGGAAATGGAAGTGTGGTGATGGCAAAAAAAATTACGGACATCATAATATTAAAACTTTGGAAACTTGAGCACTACTTAATGGAGATCAATTAACTTATACAAGCCATTAATTTTATGCATATTTTATATATATATGTATATATATATATATACGTGTACAACGTTATCGTCAACAAAGAAGTAGTTTTTGTTAAAATTCCTTCCCGGGATATTTGGCCGTAGTCCAATGTTTTCTACAAAACCAGACGTTTCGGCAATGCCATCGACTTCCATCATCTGTGAAAATCGAGTGCAATAACGTGAGGTGGTATACGTTAGTGACCACAGTACTGTGGTTAAGGCTGAAGCAGTAAGTAGAAAGAAGTAGTTTCTATGGTAATATTTCATTTCGAAAATGATTTTTATATAAATCTTAGAATATGGAAGTCATGTATGGTTCTCCATACCGATATTTTTTTTTAAAGTGTGTGTAGAATTTTTTCTATGGCAAACGATAACAGCCGCAAATTCAAACAGAATCAAATAATTTTTTGCATACGTCCCTGAATTGTAGAGGACTCAAGGCCTATTGATTTTGGTGAAGATCAGTTAAGGGGAAGGGGTAGTTTACATGCTACGTTTTATGTTTTAACAGGGGTAATGTTTTCTATGATGAACGATAACTGCCGCACATTCAAACAGAATCAAATAATTTTTGCATACATCCCTGACTTGTAGAGGACTCAAGGCCTATTGATTTTGGTGAAGATCGGTTAAGGGAAAGGGGTAGTTTACCTGCAACATTTTATGTTTTAACAAGAGTAATTTTTGTATGACAAATGATACCTGCTGTAAATTCATACAGAATCAAATAATTTTTTGTATATTTGCCTGAGTTGTAGAGAACTCAAGGCCTATTGATTTTGGTGAAGATAGGTTAAGGGGAAAGGTTAGATTAACTGCAGTGTTTTATGTTTTAACAAGAGTAAAGTACTTAATTTTGATAAATAAAATATCCTGAAAAGAAGATCATAATAATCCATTGTAGAAACGTAGATGAAATATCTATAAATAAAGAGGCTAGTTGAAGGGGGGGGGTAATTTTCTATAAAGGAAAATGATAGTTGAAGGATTAGGGGATAATTTTTATTTATATGTCATGTGTACTATGTTATCGGCAACAAAGAAGTAGTTTCTTGTTAAAATTCCTTCCCGGGCTGTTTGGTGTGGTCCAATGTTTTCTACAAAACCAGACATTTCTGTAGTGCTATCGAATGCCATTATCAGTGAAAATCAAGTGCGCTAACGTGAGGTGGTATACGTTAGTAACCACGGTACTGTGGTTAAGGCTGAAGAAAGAAGTAGTTTCTATAGAAATATTTTGTTTCGAAAATGATTTTAAATATATATCTTAGAACATGGAAGTCATGTATGGTTCTCCATACTGATATTTAATTTCAAGCACAATTTGTTTTCAGTTGAGGACATATTTTTTTCATGTTGATACTACTGTCCATGACATACTTGTCAGATGTTAGCCATCTGGAGATGCATAGGATGCTTCTTGTGATGCCTATGTTTTGCAAGCAAGGATTGATTATGTATTTTGGGATGTTCAGCTACTTTTTATTTTCAAAATGATGGAACAACGAATTTGTATTAAATTCTGCAATAAGATTTAAATCAAGAGGAGTGAAATGGCTTTACTGTTAGAAAAGGCTTTAGGCAAGGATGCTGTATCCAAACCAAGGGTTTATGAGTGGTACAAATATTTCTAAGAGTGCTGTGAAGACATTGAAGTTGTCAAGAGAAATGGTTATACTAGCACATCAATCATTGATGAAAATGTGGAAGAAATCAGAGACATTGCGCTTCCCTGTAGTATTGTTGAATCACTATAAGGGAGACTGTTGAGGGAGTTGGCACCTCGTGTCTCCCTCAATGAAGCAATTTTTACTGACATATTGAGCATGAAACGAGAGGCAGCCAAATTTGTTCCAAAATTGTTAAATTTTCAGCAAAAGCAGCATCACAAAAACGCTGCTGAGAAAATGTTGGCTGAAGTCACTGACAAAGCTGAATGACTTACATACATTTTAAAGTGAGCCAATGGCATAAATAAGATTTTATTATTAATATTATATTCTTACCAATGCCAATGCTATTTATACCTTGCCAATGCTAATAGTTGAATGCGGTTTTAACAATAGTACAGTAAAGTTTGCTAGACATGAATCAACCGTTTTTGTGCTAACAGCGCAGGTTATGTAATGTGCATGCGTCAACAGAGAAACATAGCTGAGTTTTCTCTGAGACGCTGTGGAGGTTATTGTGTGAGTACTTTTCAAAAAACATCAGTATTCATCAAATATGAAGCGTTTAGTTTCATTTCATTTTAATAAGAACAGCGTAATAGTAATAGATAATGCCTCCTACCACAATGTACAAATAAATCCACCTCCAACATCATTATCAAAAAAAGGCAGACATGATTAACTGGTTAAAAAACCATAACATTCCTTGTAGTCCATCTATGTTAAAGCCTGAGCTGTATGCACTAATTAAACAAAACAAACCAACTTACAAAACTTTTAAAATAGATGCTATTTTGGCAAACCAAGGACATTCTGTTTTATAACTTCTACACTATCAGCCGGATTTTAATCCTATGGAACTGACTTTGGCAACCGTGAAGAAGCGTGTTGAAAGAAAAACCGTGCATTTTTCTGTGGACAGTGTCGAAGGAATTTTATTGTATTTCTCCTGCAGACTAGAGAACAAGACGTGACGTAATGAAAATTTAAAATGACTACGTGAGATCGAACCGAATAAGGGATACTGTAACAGATCGTTTAGAAAATAATGTAAGACGAGATAGCAGCAGTGAAGGCAACTTGAGTGATAGTGATAATAGGCTAACGGTGATAACAGTGACGGAAATATTAGTAGGGTGAAGAACTGACCTAAATAATTATTGTAATTGCATGTAAGTAAATATGCTCTATGGTACTTAAATAGTTTCAGTCTAATTGTTGCATTAATATTGTCTCTCCGGTTCTTTATGGATAGTTTACATCTGCTTGTTTTTTAAACACACACACACACACACACACACAATCATTTCACGTACGAGGCTGTTATTAATGTTACTTATTCAAACAAATTAAGATGCCAGAGCAATGTGGATCATGTATTTCTATGTTTTTCGTGAATCGTAACATGTACACAAAGTGTACACATTCCAAAATATACAACGATTGTTGATGTCTAGCCTCGACTTTCGAGAAACATTGCAACAGACACAACACGCCAAGTCACTGTTTACAAAATAATGGAAATCTTTATTAGGCCTACATTGTCTCTTTCTGTTGTGTCTGACGCTTGTTTCGTCTTACAAAATGTCCACGTTTACTGTCGTAATGAAATCAAAACTTACCTACAACCAAATTTTAGGTAAAAACCTTAAAAACAATTAAAAGAATAACAAAAGAATTTTCAAATTGTAAGAATAATTGGTTAGTAAAAAGTTAGGTAAGTTAGTAAAAAGTAAGTTACATATATGCGTGCGTGCGTGCGTGCGTGCGTGCGTGTGTGTGTGTGTATGTGTGTGTGTGTGTGTGTGTGTGTGTGTGTGTGTGTGTGTGTGTGTGTGTGTGTGTGTGTGTGTGTGTGTGTGTGTTGGTAGGGCTGTAAAATTTAGTTTGGTAAAGTATTTAGTAATATAATTAAAAATGTAGCTAATGAAATGTAAAAAACAATAAATACATAAAAACGTTAAAAATTAAAAATAAACAATTGAAAACACTATAAGAATCATAGACAATAGAAAACTAAATAAATAAAGTTATAAATATAATAAAACGAAAATAATTGTGAATTGACAAAGCAGTGTAACTGGTTTATTTCAGCTGTCATATAAGCGATATCAGTTTTCAAATTTTACTACTTTTACAGAGAAAAACGTAAATTTAACTATTATCTTTCATCTTTAATTATTAAAGAAGCAAACTTCGGCACATTAGGTATAAAAAGTCAACCCGTGTCAAAATAGATTACTCTTGTCACATTCGCGTCTTATTAACAATTCAGAGAGTAGACCAATATTTTCAACTGCGTTAGTAGACATTTTCCTCTCTCGTGCCTTTCACTGCTGCAGTCTTCTCCCCACTACAACCTGCGCGCTGATTCATGTCTGTTTAATACTACTGTAGGTCTCTTAAGAATTTAATTTATAATAATTTTATACAGTCAAAGCGTATCTTAAGTTTTGCATGAGTAGGATTCTTCAGAAAAATTTTATTATTCAAAAGTTAATAATTTTATTATATTACTTTTAAAATTATATTAAGAAACTATAAATTATTTTTTAGGTATATTAATTTAACTAAAAATCGTGTAGTTCAAATTGGTAATCTGACTTATCACAAAAATGATAGTAGTTTATAAATTTGTATTTAGAATTAATAAAGTATAGTTTGTTATTACAGATATTTAAAAATATTCTCTCTTGTGTTTATTAGGAATTATCTGATTTGAAGCATGCGCATAGTAAGCTAAAGAAAGTATTAGTGGATAAAACAACAGAACTCGCCCATGCAGTAAGAAGAGCAGAACAGTATGAATCGGAAGTAAAGAGGTTAAGAAGTAGAGTTGAAGAACTTAAACGAGAATTAGCTGTTGCTGAGGATGAGGTAGATTCTGCAACTAACAACATTAGGTAATTTTATATGCAAGATTGAAGAATTTACCTTGAAATTGCAATTACTCTTTAAAATAATGATACATTTTAGCTTTAAATAATTTTATGAGACCATAACAAAGTTGTAAAACACAATATATTTTTATGTTTACTGTAAGAAGTATGGTTGATGATGAAGTGATGCTTGTTCCCCTTCTTTCCATGCCATTCGCATACAGCAAGTCATACCTTTGTTGACAATCGGTGTATCTGCAGCTCTGTATAGCTTATTTGTAAAGCTGCCCCTGATATATAATGCAACAATACAAGCATAGGCTGTACTGTGCATTTATTAAATAAAATAAATATTAAGATTAATTTTATTAATATGTAATAGATAAGCAGGTGTGAAATTGAAAGCTGAGTTTATACACAGGAAATCGACAGGCACGATCATGCGATTGCTGCTGAGAGTGTGTACACTAGTAAATAGAGTGTGTGCATGAAGCCTGTTTAAGCCTGAAAGTTTGCAATCTCACCCCAAGTAGATGCTAAATTATAGTTTTATTTAATTATAAGCAAACCGTAAATGTTAGAAAAATTGCAAAGACTTCTAAATATGCATAAAAATAATACACATGTGCAGTGCGAAAACGGTGTGATTAGGACGTTCAGTGTGAATTCTGTGCGATTTTAAGAGCGTAGTAATTACACTAATTATGCGAGTCCAATAGTAATTACATAGAATATGCATAATTAAATCAGACAATGTTAGAACACCTTGAAATCTGCATTAGAAGTTGCAATTGGCAGAAATGTGCGAAACTATGAAATTGGACGATAGTGGGGGAACTGACACCACGGACAGTTTCTGACTAGCAGAATTCTGTCCCGACAGGTGTGGTTTCTTGATTGAATATAAATACGGGCCCAGGAGAGCCAATTGTACTCTCAATCAGTTTTCAGAAGTGGCGGGATGCTATGTTCAGTATCGACGCGATTTTTTAAAAATAAAATTTAAAGTCAATTATGAACCAGTAACTCTTAGTTTGATTTTAAATACGATTATCGAACATACTTTACAAGTCTACAACCACAAACGTTCAGCACTCTAGACAACCGACGAGTCACATCAGGCAGAGGAACGCTATGCAGAGCAATAGAGGCGTCTGCTAGGACAACAGCAGCTGATGCAGAGCAACATATCACTCTACACTGCAGCAACCAGATGGGACCATGAGGGACGTGTAACTAGAGGACGACAAGTGGAACCAGAGAACGTGCAGGGAACCCCATTAGGAGAGGACCTACGGATCAACGGAGGACATGGGTACGATCTACAGAATCGAGGTGACAAATATCAATTTATAATTTGTAAATGAGAGAATAAAGACATTGAAAAAACATTTTTAAAAATTAAAAAGAAAAATAAAAGTCATGTTAAATGTAGATAGAGATAAGAGAATATAATTTAGGAAGTCAATAAGAATTTTCTTTGATGATGAACAATTAATTTCAAGTAAATTTAAATCTTTGCTTGGATGATTAACAAGTAATTTAGTAAATGTAAATTTTTATTTAAAGCTTATAAAGTAATCAATGAATAATATTACACGCAATGCAGAAAGAAAAGTAGTTGGGAAGTTATAGAAAGAGAATAACAATTCTCTTAGTCAATTTAAATTTTTATAAAACATTAAGATGTATGCATTGCATAAAGTAATGTAATAAAAAAATATATAAAGCAAAGAAAACAAAACTGCAATAAAGCACACAGGCAGACTGAGCGGTCAAGAATTTTAGATTAACAAATAAATGTTTAGCATATACTTTTGTTAATATAGGATATAAGATTTATTTTATGATGAATGTATTGCAACAAAGAAACGTTTAAACAAACAATAATGAATATTTTATGGAGAAGTAAATGCGATTTTAAAAACACTTTGTGACGATTTAATTGATAATAAAATATTAAAAAAAAAAAATTAAAAAGCAATTAAGTACTTTTAAATCGCACTATTAAACCTAATGCCCCTGTACTAACTCAGAATAAGTATGAGAGGTAAATGGAAAAATCTAACTAAACAATTAATAAAAAAAAATCGAATTGTAAAAAGCTATTAATATCACAGTTAACCCTTTTGTAAGTCATCATGCGTTGACCTGTTTAATTCCGGACTCAACGTGCTTAGCGAACCGTCTGTAACTTAGAAATGCATAAAATCGTAATGTTTGTAATTAGTAATTTGAAGGCACGAGTAGTAGTTAAAATAATTCCCGTAAATTAAATAAGTATAATTAATTTGTTTCTTCTTGTTATAATAATGTCAATTTAAATAAAAATAGGAACTATATTATCGCGGAGTACTCGCTCCGTTTCGTTGTAATGTGCCAGTCGAATCGAGTTAAGAGTTACTATGCAGCCGTCAGACAGTGCAGTGCAGAAACGTGTTGATTAAATTCAAATGTAACTGTTAGCTAGCACTACAAAACGTGGGGAGCAAGTTTTAATATATATAAAATGTAGAAAGGTTTTGTTAAGAAATGTAATAAGTTAAGAAAAATTAACAACACGTAAGCAAGATGACGTCTCTACTCAAGATGTAAACTCCAGTACAACTCTACATGTGAATATGTGACCTGCATAAACTGTACATATGGACGTCTACGACCCCTACGACGCTGACCAGGACTTACGTGGATCTACCCCAACTTTAACCAGCATTACTTCAATCCCCTCAATCAACCCCCTCAACCCCAACCCCCCCCAACTCCCCCCACCAACCCCCCCATTCTTCAAACGGTGTTCATGTAACAATGCAACCTTCTTGATAAGTAAAGTAAAATTCAGACGTCTTTACTAGATTTAAAGAGACTCGGATCCGAGGTAAAATACATGATCTGTTTGATCATTTGTTTGACAGAAAACCCCTTTTAACGATTTCAGTATGAGAAAAGTTTTATGTAATGGGATCTATATATATATATTATAATATTCAATCGACTAGGGGTTTTCGTTTTATAAATTTATTATAATCGTATGTTTATTATTATAATCGAATTTACGTTACGTTTAAATTAACTTGAAACGAAATAAATAAAAGAGTGGTTGTTGTTTAAATTTAAATTTGTGGTTAAAGTATTAAAAGTCTCGTTAAAACAAAAGTCATCTATGGGTGAAGTGTTCCTTGGAGATAACTCAATGTTGAGAATGGTTGGTTCTACTTGAAGGTGACCAATGTAGTAAAATAATTCACCATACAACATTCAAGTTACTCACAGTGTTTACAATGGTTTAAATACTCTTGTTTTTAAAGAATTCCCTTGTATTAAACAAAAAATAATAAAGTTGGTTATTTTTTAAATGTTAGATTATCTTAAATTAAAACATGAAATATGGCAGTTGATTACTTGATAGTAGATCTCGTCTGGTTGCAACTGGTTGTAGAAACTTCTTCTGATTACAGGTAGTCTGAGTAAGTCAAGTCCTGTAAAGTCTGGACAATATCATAAACAAACATATACTTTTACGTACCTGATTGCGTTTACTTGAAGCTCACTAAACTGTCAACTCAGCTTACATTCATCAACTCCCTTTAGTTGCAAGGTTATGTCACCTTGTTTATTAAATTAATGGGCGCCACACAGATTTATTCAGGGAAAATCCCGTGTAAAACCCGTTCATAAAAATTAATAGATGAATTGAAAATTTAAAATAGTTGAATACCACTTTTTGGCTATGTTATTCCAATGTGTCAAACACAACAGAAGGTTGTTTAAGTTTAATAAAAGAAACTATTTAATTATTCAGAAAAAATAAAATAAATCAAATCAGGTGATGCTGTTAATAATGGGTTTATTTGCACCCTTCTAGTGAATTCAAAAAATACACATAATATAACATATAAAGTTGTACAATGAAAACTTAATTATTATATGCCTCATACGGCTGGCTCAGAACATGAGTTATAAATTTGGTTAAGTCAAGATACTATTTATTGTAATATAAAATTATTACAATTATTACTATTAGTATTATTGTTATTATTATCGATATTATTATTATTATTATCTCAGTAGTGAATTCTTTGAGACACGAAAGAAAACAATTATGCCTACACAGTATCCAATGATACCATTGATCAAAAAAGTTGAAGTTACTTTGACCAAGTAATTAAAATAAAAAAAACGATCTATTGTAAGATCGTGCGTTTCATTAACGCTTGCTTTTCTAATGACAATATTATTCAATTGAGGACCCTTACCACTAACATATAGCTTACTTACTAATAACAAATTTGAATAAAAAATTGAAACGTGGTGTAATCGTAGATACTGTTTTTGTGTTTTGCGTCAGTACAGGTTATGGTAGCAAAATACAAGTTATTGCGCTCAGATCAAGTATAATAATGATTGCACTTTTACCTTCGTGGTTTTAATTATTTTAATTAAAACCTTTTATCACTTAAGTAATCGGATTATAGAGATTACTTTCTTTCAGCACTAATTCGCACAAGAACAGAAATTCGATCCTCTTCTGATAAAAATGGATCGTGAATACTGACAATAAATTCTTTTCTGTTCGTTATTCCCGCACAAAATTAAAATAAACTGCACTTGAACACTGTAGATGATTGATGATGCACTTGAAGTAAAGTTTCCCGTTGTTAACTATTGGTTCCAGAGTACAAGGTAACTGACGCTATGTTATAAGATGAAACATGACGGAGACGAGCGTACGTCTGTTCAGCTCGTTAGATGATAAAGGTCTCTCTCAAAATTCGCCGGTCTGTCTTTTTATACCCACCTGTTGGATTGGGCTTAGGTAAAATTATCATTTTATAACTAATTTTCCTATTGGTCCAGACAGGTAAGACGAAAAATGACGTATCACTTTTTGGCGGTTGGTAACGGTTTTCTAACCGTCGAATGTTGAGATGATTGACAGGTCGCGTCTGTTGTCATTGTTATTATTATTGGTACAAGATTCCTGATATACATTTATAAAATGATGCTAACAGTTGTCATACACTTAATACCGTCACGATTGAGTTGATATTATTATCAAATTAAAGATTGTTTTGTTTCCTTTAAATTGATATCACTCGATCTCGGATTATCTTCACCTTAACCGACATTGTTAGGAAATCAATGTTCGGGTACACTATTCTTACTGTCGTCTGCTCTTTATGAGTCGCCGACTTTACACTTTTTAGTTAACCTTTCTCGTTTCCACATAACATTTTATTAAACAAATGTTTATGTGTGGACTCCATTAATACTGTACTGACGTTTTTTTTCACTGAACTTTACTTTTACACCTTAATTCTATACATAGTAATAAATGAACCTACTGACTAATGACATTTTGTTTACTGTTAGTTAGTTTTGAACTACTATTTACAAATAAAATCGTGGCTAAACCTATCGTTTTAATATCATTTTTCGTTATGTTAATGCATAACCATTGTTCTGGTGCATTTTATTTTGCACTGGTGATAATTATTAATAGTCACTTTATTGACTAATGTTTGGTCTAAGTTTGTTAAGTGTAGAATATCGCCTACACTGAAATTTGGCCTTTATAATGCCTATGGGTTCTCAATTTGGTAAATTACAGAGACATCTTATTGGTATAAGATTCTCTTATATAGTTAGCTCTCTTTTCTGACAGGTATATTTGATGCAGAAATACATCTTAGTTCCTACAATATAGCCATTGTTAACATTGGTTTTGGCCTTCATTATCTACTGTTCATAGTCACATTTATTATCAGAAAAATGCTGATTTTGCTTTCACAGTATTTAACTGCTAATTCGTCTGTTTTTTGTTTATAAATGACATTCGGTTTACATTAACTATTTACTGAATTGACAGTTGAATTTAAATCTATTCTGTCCATTAGTTCGTTTTAGTCTCAGTCTAGTTGTAGTGTCAAACAGCTATTGCGTTACTGTTTCCCATGGCACTTCTGCTTTATTCTTCTCTCTTGGTTTCTTCTTTCTTGTTTATTTTGACTAGTCTATACCTATTTACATGTTTATTTTGTTTTATGAAATCTAATAACATACACTTAGGTTAGGTGACATCTTGTGATGTTACATAATATATCATTTGTTAATAAAGAGATGTCATCTTGTTACATATTGAAATGAGTGCATAAATCAGTGAAATACCTTCCCTTGAGTCCTAATAATTAGCTTAATTATTATTGTTAATTGTGTTGAGTTTAATTTCAGTTCGTTACAATGTAGGCAGCCCGTATAATTGGCTAGTGGCAATTATGATGGGTTCCCTGGATTTGTAACGTGGCCAAAATACGTTACAAAAATTCGCCACTCTGCTTTCGTTATTAAAGAAATGATCATGTACAGAGTGTCACAAAAATGCGCCACTCTGCTTTGAGTTAAAAAGGTTGTAAGCATCGTGACGCTAACAAAGTCTAATAATTAAAATAATTGTTACGTAGTAAAATAGATAACTCTCTGCACTCGTTATCTGATCTATGCACTCAGTTACTGTATTTCATGTAACATTAAATTTCATAAAATTAAATTTTTTAGATCCGTAATTTAATACAATGATAGTCTGTATAACTTGAAATATCATTGTATGACGCCAAATGCAAGTACGCACATGAATTTTAGTGCTTGTTAATCTGTTCAGTCTTTAACAGGTTTATAGTGACAATTCAAGACCTGTAGTTTCATGAATATGCCTGCATAGAATGTAAGTGTATGTCTGTCGTCACGGTAAAAACAAAAACATAAACTCCTGCGTAAAGTAGACCCGGTTAATTACGTGTAAAGAAATTCGTAACTTAATTTTGTTACCAAAAATTAAAAATAATAAATAATAAATTAATGGTGGAAAGCAAGAGAATTAATTACTAAACTCAGACTGTTATAACCGTAATACACCTGTAACATGTAAAGCGTGTTTTGTTGAATTAGATTCACCCCTTACTCTGACTGGCCTGTCCAGTTAAAACCGGTTGAGAAAGATAGGCTGAGGCATTGTGTAGAGAACAATACGTGTGCGTAATCCTCGCGTTCCCACGCATACAACTACCTTGTCATTGTTTACTAAATAAACGAGGGTGACCTACATTCCAGCAAACAGCTGATCGTTGATTTAACATTGAAGTATGTGTGTGTGGAATTTCTGTCTCTCCCTTAGAAGAGAAATTATTCTCTTGAGAACTATGCAAATGATTTACCCAAGAAAGAACTTGTCTATGTAGTAAGTGTATAGTGTAGTAAAATCAATATTAAGTACGTTTAATGTGTTAGAAATAAGATAAAAAAATGGCACAATTTAATCCGGATTTACTATTAAAGGATGAGCTGTCTTATGAAGCTCTTTTGTGTGGTCTACCCCATGCGAATGTAACAGTCGCGGAATTGCGTAAGTCAATACGTGAAAGTGGATTTGTTACACCCGCGCAATTAAGCAACCTAAGCGGACTCGATTATGAGAGCGAGAGAGAAATTTGTAATGCCAAGTATAGCGAGCTAACCTTATTGTCTCAAACCCTCCAAGACGAGAAATCTCCGGCGATAATATTGCGGACTACTCAAAGAATAGAGCATTTAACCCGGCGAATGAAACATTTATTGATCTGGCCTCATCTTACGGAAATACCTCCTGAAGCACAACACCAAAATGCGTTTGAACAACTCAAAGAAAGCATCATATCTCCCCCAGTTTTGCAACTAGCCAATTTCACGAAACCTTTCGTAGTGCAGACCGACAGTTCTAGTGTAGCGTTAGGTGCAGTCATCTTGTAGCGGGTCAATTTTTGGGTGTTTTTATTTTTACCGTATGGGGCAAGTACATTTTTATTTCTTTCATTTTGGCGCGGGCTTGTAAAAAGAAGTTGTGAAAATTATTGGGTAACAAAATTCATTCCGTTATAATAGAACGCATTGCAACGTTATTTTCCATGCAACAGCACGATGTTGAGAAACAGTGAGACAAAAGCGATACGTAGGTGTTATTGTGTAAGCCGGCAAGCAAAGCATTTACCCCCTTCAAAATTCTCAGAAATCTGTACTTGTGTAAACAGCACACAGACGCAACTGTATCACCACAAATCTGTGTGACGCATCCAGCCACAAAACAGGATGCCCTGGGACGAGCAAAATCTAGCAATGTGTTTTTTTTTTTTGAGCAGCAGGAAGTCATGGCTAAATCCGGCTTTTCCAATGAATCAGCGGAGCCAAGTACAATATCGGCCTTGGGTCACACACACATACCAGCTTTATTCCACACATAAAATGGTTACTTCTCAGCAAATGAGCAATGAGCGACGAAAACTTGGTGGCATTGAATCGCCGCTTCCGCCAGCTCGATCAAGCACATTACGCAGTCCCAATACTGAAGCCTGCCGGCTAGGAACGAATTAGGCTACACGCAAAAGTTTCTCTATTATTTTCACTTTAAATTCAAATATCAGCGGAGAAAAGTTTGTGACGATAATACATCCGTGCGGTAGAAACTAACCGAGTGTTATTTCGGACATCAACATTATAACATTTCATATAAAGATGACTGTGCGTGAAGACCGCGTGGCTGCCGTGGGGGAAGTTTTATTAATAATAAAATGTTAAGGGTTTTGTAAATTATAAATAATGCGTGTATGTGAGAGTGGCAAAGCTGGGCTATCTTTTGTGTGTGTTCTTTAATTGTTTTCTGTATTTGTTAAAATCAACGTGTAAGTATCAAAGATAAGGTAAGCTGTAGTTTATAAGTGTTATGCTAGTGTTGCACCACTTTGAAAATATGTATCCAAATGGATCTTCATGAGATTACAAGCATTTAAGATTACATAATAATAAATATTAATTCTCTTCATAAATGAGTTGTGTCAGTGCTTTGCGTAACCCATAGTCCATGTTTGTATCTAGGTACATGTGATCGAATCCTGTGACCCTGTAAGAATTATCGTAACGGTAAGTAACAACTAATCTGGTAATAATAATAATTGTGATTGATTAGTAAGTCACAATTGACGCCACGGAACAGGCACGAATTGAATTAATTATAATTAATTAATTGGATTCCGCATCGACAGGGATACAAACATGATCTAGGTTAGCTTAGCAACCTAACAGTATATGACAAAATTTAAATAATTACTGTATTTATTTAATTAATTATTCTATTTAAGCAATTTATATAATTTAACTTATATCAATAATACAAAATGTCAGATAACGAGAATAAAATAAATGAAAATAGCGTCGAAAATTTCGACGACTCAAACGTTAGTAACTATGAAACACACTCGACTCCAAGTGTGAGTCAGAGTGAAGCAGAAATAAGTATAACAGATCGAAGTAAAGTAAATGAAGATTCAGGGATTCAAATAACCCCGAAATTAGATAGGGAAAGTAGAATTGAGAGTAAAGAAGTCGGCTTCACTGACGGAAATATAGTAGCGCAATCTACTCCGTCGACAACACGAACCAAAGGGTTGTCGATGGATGATATGTTTAACTTGATAAAAACAATGTCCGAAAACATAAATAGCAACTTAAATGCAAAATTTGAAGAACAACAAATTGATTCCAATGTCAAATACAATAAAATGAACGATAAATTCGATAGACAAAGCAGGGAGATTAATGAGTTGAAATATGAGATTCAAGAAATTAATAAACGTTGTAAAAATACCCATGAAACGATAAGAACTAGTCTGAATAAGTTAGAACAGAGTGTTGAGCGAATGGGAGTACATGTGATGAGTACCGAGAAAAATAAAACAAATGAAAATTGTAATGACAAGTACAAAAATGTAATGCCAGATAAAGAGTTAACAAATAATAACAATAATGTCGAAAATAATGAATTTAATACTGAGAATGTTAATGTGTTTGAAGAGTTAGTATCAGAGACTGATACGGAAAAAATAAATAATGAGAGTATTAATGAAAGTGTAGAGAGTAGTGATAATGAGAGTTTAATGGGATTAGAGGTTAATGAGGAGGTAATAGTTGTTGATGAGATGGAGAGTGTGTGTAAGGAGAGTTTAAGCGAATGTGTAGAGCAGAGGGTAAAATTTCCCTTTATTTATGATGAACCAGAGTGTTCAAAAGTGTTATTTTTGGGCAAGAGACCCTTATTAATGAAAGATTTGAGTTGTTTAATTTTGTTGAATAATTTTGTACCCTCTGCATGGAATGAGAGAGATTTAAATGGAGAGATAGAATTATATAAACTAATGAGAGATTATAATGAGTTGAAAGAGATGTTAGTTGATATGAAACACTTACCTGTTAAAATAGAGAGTGAAGATTATTTTGATAATACATGTTTAAAGAATAATAATTTACTTTATGAAGAAAAAATAACTGACTTGATAACGAATATTACTGATGGGGACTTAACCAATGTACTTGATGTTGACCTGTTTAATGATTATGTGGATAAAATAAATGAGTTTAGTTTGTATGTTACACACAAAACAGTCATTTGTGTGGTAATAAAATTGAACGATGTTATGTGAAACCCCGTCTAATTTTTGACGATGGAGGGTGAGCCTTAAATTCACAATTGAACAATTTTAAATATGTTAATATATGGTAATGACCTAGCTGATTTTAGATATTGAAGTGTGATATAACTGAATAATTATTGATGAAGGATTGTAAATACATGTTTAGTAAATTTATTTGTGTGTTATAAAATGTTAGATAAATAATGTATGTATGTAGCAAAACTTGTTGTGATAACAAAAATAATAGTAATATTTTGCATCTTAAAATAAAATAATACATTGAATCCTGTAATTAAATATAACTAAAGAACTATAATAAACCTATAGTTAAATAATTATGAATAATATAAAACAGTTAGTGGTAGCGGATAGGTGTTCCCCACTTGTCCCAGTGGGGTTCGTCTATTTCAGGGACGCGCCCCTGCCCACGTGAGCCTTGGTTTTCTCCATGTACCCTTATTTCCGGAGGAAGCTTTGTCCCCTACCTTTAGTCCTAGTTCTTGACCTTTTAATAATCCTTATCCCTTTTATCTTCCCGATTTCCCTAACCCTCCCCTTAGAGTAAACACACAAACAATAGTTACACAAATTGGCACACTTTTCGGAACCATTTGATTGCCTTAATTCTAAACACTACATTAGGGTGATCCTCAAAATTAAATAAACTGGTGTTAGTTATGACTTGTAAACTCATCCCTTAATTAGGTGGGTAGTGGAGAAGTTTTGTGGCTGAGTAGACAAACGAAATAATCAATTTTCTGTGTAATTCCACATGACTATTGTGCATCGAATTGGGGCTGTAGATTAGTGGTTGTGGTTTGTTTTGTAATTTGAAAAAAAAAAAAAAAAAGAGGGTAGTCATTCACTGTCATAGAAGTGGGGTTCTGTTCGTTTTCAATCGCATCTCTGTAGACAATGATTCTGTACACATAAAGCACAACCTATTTACAGGTAATTAAGGAAAAAATAATTTTGGAAAATGTTCTAAAGTAAACTTAAGTAACCAAGGGGCTTAATTATTATTTTGTGTGGTACCTGCTATGTTAGGTTATGAGTAGGGTATATTGGTAGTTGGAATGTGATTGTGGAGGAATTTAAAGAGAGCTTAGAACCAATGATGTCATGTTTGTAAAACTTATTGAAATATTAAGAAAACTGAAACATTTAATCACGTAGAATCATTTTGAAAATGGTAATTAAAGTCATGGAAATTGTTTTAAATAAATAAATAATTTAAAAGGGTCAATTTTATTAATGAATCAAAAATATATCTGATTTGATCTGATCCGAATTGGAATAAAAATGTAAGAGACAAATATGTTATCTAAAAGATTCATAAAACTTGAAAAGTGTAGCAAGCAGGTATGGCAGTATATGATGTAACCAAAGTGTTTAGTCTATGATTGCTGAAACTGAGAATGTTTATAACTGTTGTTTATGAAAGCAAGTCTAGCACACAAATGTAAACAGAAATGTTGTAGTCTGCTGAATCAGTATCTTGAGCAAAACCCTATTGTGACATAAAAGAATTGAAATTAAATTTTCACAGATAAAATAATAATGAGATAATTATTGTAACCCAGAGTTTGAGAAATTAAAAACCATTAAATTAATTTGGTATTCAAAGTAATAGAAACAATGATTTTCAATAATGAATTTAAATTTTTTTGAAAAAAAAAAAAATGGAGTATATACAATTTAAAATCAATAAATCCTAGAATTAAGTGATCAAAAACAATTGTCAAGTTTAGTATCAGTGAGTATGGGAACATTTTGAAGAGATGTGTAATAAAATAAAAACTTGTTGTCAATACAAGAAGTGGGGATATTTTGGGGGGTAGTTTGGTGCTCAAGGAAGTGATAAAACAATGGAGTGTGGAACTGTATTTGTAGAAAGTTTAATTTTCAATTGTTAAGTAATTAATTAGCTATTAAGTGGCTATTGAGGGGGTGGCCTGTGCTCTCTTAGATAGCGAAATGGGTTGGGGGTAACAGTGAGTGTTACCTCCATCGGAGGCCAAAAGGGCGATAAATGTGCGGCACACCTTATCAGTGTAAATTAAAGTGTACACACTGCCAACTACCGTGTCGCACATAGTAGTGATGTGTAACAGGCAATTAAATTAAAGTTAGATTTCCTCGACTTTTCGGGCGGTTACTGTCTTACCAGCACTAACCGTGGTTTTGGCTAGCGGCCAGCTATGATCATATCAAGTCCCTTGACCATAGCTGACTTGAAATTGGTATATATTTGAAATTCAATGGGGGGACAATTAGAGGAAATCCTTCCGGCACTATGGAACAGCGGCTGCCACTCTGCCTGCTTGGGGGTAGCAAGACCGGTGGCAGATCCGTTTTAAGGGTGTATGATTATATAACAAGAACATGATGATGTTCACTACTTTAAAACTTAATAGCGGAAGCAGAGACATGGAGAGGTAAAACCCTGCTCCAAAATATGCAGTCTCTGTGGAAGCGAATGGGCGCCACAGTCCACCATAACATGAAATAGTGTGTGTGGCTAGGAGGTGACGCAAAGGAGTCACGAATGTAAATTTTATAACATAACATTTTTTTTTATTCAAAGTTTGATCAAATAAAACTGCTTGTGCTCTGTTCAGATAACTAGCTGCTTAGATATTTAAAAATAAGGTGTTCATGCTATAATTTTAAGTGTATTATTTTATTGTTGTCTGTTAAATAAGCATTGATAAGAATATGTATTTTTATTATGTGTGTATTTTTTTTAAGCCAATAAGTAAATCGTCTGGCAGGCTAACATAAATAACCAGAATCAGAGAAATGGGAAACAATGAGGTGAGAAGTGAGAATAAATAAAAATAAATATGTATATTCCATGTAATTTGTTCAATTTTAAGATGTATTTTCATTGTGTTAGGAGGATCAGCTGATCAGCAATAATATGTCACTGGTATATTGGTTTGTAAATGTTACAAGTAAGTACAGTTCAATGTAATGTTTTTGATGTATTACAGGTATTACAAATAATTTGCTACAATGAGAAATAAAGTAACGATTTGTGAAATCTAATAAAAGATAGTTTTTGGGTGATGAATATTTTATGGGACACATATATCTGTCCCAATGGAAATCAAAGTTGAAGTTGAAATAGTAGAGATGAATATGATGTAATGTTGTTTCTGAGATAATGTAATATAACAGAGTTTTGTGAAATATAGATGTTGACACAATTGTAATGGAGAATTTATGTGGAGTTCTGAATGACATATTTATGTTTATAATTAATGAGGCTATTTTGTTGTATTTGTAGTAAGGTCATGAGATTGAGATGTTTTGGGGATGGCAATTTTGTATTAGAGGGTAGTGTAATGTAGGAGTCCGCAACAAGGGTTGGGACGGGATAGGGATAGATTTAAGTGGGGAAGGGGCCGCCTTAGGTAAAATCCAGGGGCCAAATAAGGGAATTGAGTTTTGGGTAGGGGAAACACCGTATCCTATGTACAAAGGGTTAGAGAGTATTTTTTTTTATATATGTAGAGAAGGCGGCGTTTTGAGTTAAATGGTAAGTTGGGGTTAGAGTGTCTTGATTAGTAGAGATTTGATAGAGATGGGTGTCATGGTAATAAAGATATAAAAAATATATAATAAAGATATAAAATTTTCATTTTTTCTAAACCAGTGACAGAATCTTGATAGAATTGAAAATAATGTAAAGTCAAGAATTGTTTATTTTAAATAATTTAAATGCCAATTTGATTATTGTAATAATATTTTGTTCATTTTAAATATTTTATGCTATTATGTTTTGTATTTCAAGATAGGATTTTACAGATGTCAAATGTATTTCAGATAGAAAGCATACATAACATATGTAGGTCAAGGGTCTTGGACTTGACCTAGTTTCGATCAGCTGACGAGGTCAGACACCTACTAAGCTTGTATAGTAGGGAATTAATTTTATTTGTTTATTTAATCACTTTAAACCAGTTTTGAATAATTTCTAAACATAAATGAAACCTTTGAACAAATTTAAATTTTTTTGAATTTTAAAATGTTGGAAATTTGAATTTTTGAAAAAAAAAAGAAACATTTTTTTTTTATTTTTCGCCTGCCAGCGAATGAATATTTTAGATAATGATTATTTTATTATGTGTGCATTAACCATGTTTATTTTATTGTATTGCATTGTATTGGTAGACTATAAGTGGTTCTCATGTTAGAGTAAGGATGTGTTTATATTAGTAGAAATGTCTAGGTTAAGTCATTTGAAACAAAAATTAGAAAAACCAGGAAGAGAATTTTTTTGATAAAAGATTATTTTTTTGAATTTTGAATTTTTAAATTTATAATAAATTTTAAAAGAAATTTTTTATTTTTAGTGGGTTATGGCATCATGTAATGTGAGTATGTGTGAGCCCAGTATTTGCTAAAGGCAGCCCAGCTTTCATACAAGGGGAACCATATCGGTGGAGGACCTGGAATAGTCTGAGCCAGGGATTGAGGATTTTGGGGGTAGCATGTTAAAAGGCGAGGCGCGCTGTGGTGCGAGTCTGTTTGATTTCTCGGTGTTGGGATCTCTTACGGAGAAGTCCAGTGATCTCGTCCAGATGAGTCCATGGTCGCTGAGCCAGGGGGGTCGTGTACCCATGAGATCAAGAACAAGGGGGTTGTTGGCACCAGTTCCTCACCGGTCCTCTTCGGGGTTTATCGATGAGATTTCTTCTGTTGTGAACAGCAGAATTCTCATCGAGGGGGTATTGTAGCGGGTCAATTTTTGGGTGTTTTTATTTTTACCGTATGGGGCAAGTACATTTTTATTTCTTTCATTTTGGCGCGGGCTTGTAAAAAGAAGTTGTGAAAATTATTGGGTAACAAAATTCATTCCGTTATAATAGAACGCATTGCAACGTTATTTTCCATGCAACAGCACGATGTTGAGAAACAGTGAGACAAAAGCGATACGTAGGTGTTATTGTGTAAGCCGGCAAGCAAAGCATTTACCCCCTTCAAAATTCTCAGAAATCTGTACTTGTGTAAACAGCACACAGACGCAACTGTATCACCACAAATCTGTGTGACGCATCCAGCCACAAAACAGGATGCCCTGGGACGAGCAAAATCTAGCAATGTGTTTTTTTTTTTGAGCAGCAGGAAGTCATGGCTAAATCCGGCTTTTCCAATGACGTCAGCGGAGCCAAGTACAATGTCGGCCTTGGGTCACACACACATACCAGCTTTATTCCACACATAAAATGGTTACTTCTCAGCAAATGAGCAATGAGCGACGAAAACTTGGTGGCATTGAATCGCCGCTTCCGCCAGCTCGATCAAGCACATTACGCAGTCCCAATACTGAAGCCTGCCGGCTAGGAACGAATTAGGCTACACGCAAAAGTTTCTCTATTATTTTCACTTTAAATTCAAATATCAGCGGAGAAAAGTTTGTGACGATAATACATCCGTGCGGTAGAAACTAACCGAGTGTTATTTCGGACATCAACATTATAACATTTCATATAAAGATGACTGTGCGTGAAGACCGCGTGGCTGCCGTGGGGGAAGTTTTATTAATAATAAAATGTTAAGTGTTTTGTAAATTATAAATAATGCGTGTATGTGAGAGTGGCAAAGCTGGGCTATCTTTTGTGTGTGTTCTTTAATTGTTTTCTGTATTTGTTAAAATCAACGTGTAAGTATCAAAGATAAGGTAAGCTGTAGTTTATAAGTGTTATGCTAGTGTTGCACCACTTTGAAAATATGTATCCAAATGGATCTTCATGAGATTACAAGCATTTAAGATTACATAATAATAAATATTAATTCTCTTCATAAATGAGTTGTGTCAGTGCTTTGCGTAACCCATAGTCCATGTTTGTATCTAGGTACATGTGATCGAACCTTGTGACCCTGTAAGAGCTATCATACCGGTAATTAAAAGCTAATTTGAAAGTGGGTGGTAATAATAATAAATGTGATTGATCAGTAAGTCACAATCTATCAAGAGATAGAAAACAGTAGACTACCTATTAGTTATGCATCGCGAACCTTGAGCGACCAAGAAAGAAAATATTCCGCATATGAATTGGAATGTTTAGCCATTGTTTTTGCATTTGAGAAGTTTAAACCCTTTCTAGAACATAAAGAATTCCTTTTGGAAACTGATAATCAAGCATTATCTTGGTTACTGAATCACCCTAAACAGTTAGGACGTATTGGAAGATGGGTATTGAGGTTAAACTGCTACAAATTCAAAGTGCAGCATATTAAAGGTACACAAAACGTAGTCGCTGATACCCTGTCCCGTATGTTCCAGTCGCCCACAAATACTCCCGGAAACAAGGAGAATCCGGAAACAGCCCTTGCTAACGCTGTAATTACTGAATTCCCCCTTGCCTTTACAAACATTGCCCTATATCAACAACAAGACCCTCTTCTGAAACCAATTATAGAACAACTTGCGCAAGGTATTAAATCCGAGAAATACATATTAAGTAAAAGTGTACTATGCCACAAAATAAAAAATGGAAAGGAATTAAGAATAATCGCCCCTGATATGATTAAGCCCATGCTGATGGAGTACTTCCATTCATGTACCATTGGAGCCCATATGGGAATCAATAAAACTATACATCGTGTTCGAAAGGAATATCATTGGAACAATATGAACAGCGAAATAGCTAGTTTCATAAAAAAAATGTAATTTATGTGCTCTCAGTAAACCGGCAAGAAATAATCAGGTAAGCCAATTAATTTCAGAAATCCCTAAGACCCCTTTCTCTAAACTTTATTTAGACTTTTCAGGTCCTTACCCACGATCGAAATCAGGTAATACTATGTTACTCATCTGTGTAGATTCGTTCACCAAATTTGTTTGGATGTATCCCATGAGGCGAGCATTAGCGTCGACGACTGTAAAAATATTACAGGAAAGATTATTTAAAGATTACGGTACACCTGTATGTATAGTGTCAGATAACGGACCACAATTTAAAGCGAAAGAATTTAAGAATATGTGTTTCAAGTTAGGAATAGACCATATTACCACTACGGAGTATCGACCGCAAGGCAATATTGCTGAAAGGTATCTACGAAACCTCAAATCTGCTTTAATCGCCTACCATGCGAACGATCATACGTCTTGGGACCAAAACCTATCCTGGATACAATACGCCTTTAATTCAGCTTATCACGAAGGACACAAGTCGACCGTTTGAGTTACTGTATAAATACAAACCAAACCACCCCTTGTCCACTAAATGGAAAATACACGACCTGCTACCTCCGCAAATAAAGGATAAGCAGATTAAGCAAATATGGAATAAAGCTCGTGGTAATTTAAGAGTGAACTTAGAGAAATCCAGAAAATACCACGAGAGAAATATTCATAACAATGCAGCTAGTTACCAAGTCGGTGACTTATTAATGTACAAGACTCACCCGACTAGTAGTGCAATTGATAAGACCACCTCAAAACTATCATACCGATGGTGTGGTCCTTACCAAATCCAGAAGTACTTAACTCCAGTTACAGTAGCCCTGTATGAACCTGCGACTCGAAAATATGTGCGGAGAACACATATTTCGCAGATAAAATTGTATAAGAAGAAAAGAGGAAATAGCATAGCCAAAAATATAAAAGGTAATACTAGGTAGTGAAGTTATCTTATACCTCAGTAACCGTGCTAAGTGTTAATCGTAGAATTTGGAAATGAGGCCTGATCAACCTGAGATCCAGTTCAGCGAAAGATAAGTAAATGAGTACTCAATGACCACTTAACTGAGCTCTAAATAACAAAATATTTAGAAAATTACTCTATGAACAGAGTAACTATAACCCAAAGAAAAAACCGGTAGTAGATTTAAGTAGTAGACGTAAGAAAGAGTTTTCCATATATTCTTTGTCACAATTCCCAATGCGTACCTTGCACTGATGATTACCGAATAATACAAAGATTGGTTTAAAATAATTAAAATTTGTTTTACCCCTTTTTTCCCTGTTACACAGTAACTCTTAGTTTGATTTTAAATACGATTATCGAACATACTTTACAAGTCTACAACCACAAACGTTCAGCATTCTAGACAACCGACGAGTCACATCAGGCAGAGGAACGCTATGCAGAGCAATAGAGGCGTCTGCTAGGACAACAGCAGCTGATGCAGAGCAACATATCACTCTACACTGCAGCAACCAGATGGGACCATGAGGGACGTGTAACTAGAGGACGACAAGTGGAACCGGAGAACGTGCAGGGAACCCCATTAGGAGAGGACCTACGGATCAACGGAGGACATGGGTACGATCTACAGAATCGAGGTGACAAATATCAATTTATAATTTGTAAATGAGAGAATAAAGACATTGAAAACACATTTTTAAAAATTAAAAAGAAAAATAAAAGTCATGTTAAATGTAGATAGAGATAAGAGAATATAATTTAGGAAGTCAATAAGAATTTTCTTTGATGATGAACAATTAATTTCAAGTAAATTTAAATCTTTGCTTGGATGATTAACAAGTAATTTAGTAAATGTAAATTTTTATTTAAAGCTTATAAAGTAATCAATGAATAATATTACACGCAATGCAGAAAGAAAAGTAGTTGGGAAGTTATAGAAAGAGAATAACAATTCTCTTAGTCAATTTAAATTTTTATAAAACATTAAGATGTATGCATTGCATAAAGTAATGTAATAAAAAAATATATAAAGCAAAGAAAACAAAACTGCAATAAAGCACACAGGCAGACTGAGCGGTCAAGAATTTTAGATTAACAAATAAATGTTTAGCATATACTTTTGTTAATATAGGATATAAGATTTATTTTATGATGAATGTATTGCAACAAAGAAACGTTTAAACAAACAATAATGAATATTTTATGGAGAAGTAGATGCGATTTTAAAAACACTTTTGATTTTTTTTTTGAATAAATTAATGAAAACACGTACAATTCAATTAATGACTACTCTTATTACTATTACACCCAAACCCCAGTAATTGGTACATTCTAACAGTAATGTTAGATACATGTTAGCACAGCACAAATTAAATTACATTAAATAATCAATTTGTAGTGTTATAATATGTATATACTTGTGTGCACACACACACACACACACACACAGTAAAATCTGTGAGCGTGCATATCGTTTGCCAAAATTTTTATGAAAACAATGCTAAAAACACATTTGTAACATTGTAGTCGAAATAAAATTTTCTGGAAAGCATTTGGAGTCAAGGTGTTAAGTGCAATTTCCAGGCAGGGGGTGTATTAGAAATGGCATGTTACGCACAGAGTTTTCTTGGATTAGCACATTGTGATATATGCTTGGAGTGAACAGAAAGTTAAACAGCCAAGCATTGCGATCTAACGCTTTGATGTCTGTGACACATGAGTGATGTTTTTAGTAATCTACAAATTGATACTTCGATGCCTATTGTAACAGTACAAACTGTAACATAAAAATCAACTAGCTGAATAACAAGAAGTGATGATAACCAGTAGTAAATCTACTATCAGCATTCAATGACAATACAACATAACCAGACAAATAGACAGGGACATTGACAAAGACTAGTTTTCAAATAGATTAGTTAAGTGAGCATAAAACCATTAAACAAAGTCAAACACCATAAATAAAATTAAAAGGTGAAATAACTGATATTTACAAAATATATTAAAGTAGTGAAAACAGCACATTAGCTGAGTAATTGAAAAGTAATAATTTGAATAAGAAGTAAAATGAAACATAGTGTTGATAATAATAAACTATAGATGAATTATGATAAATGAACAAATAAAATAAGATTAACAGTATAATCACAAAGTTAGATCATCCTTGAAGGAAAGGTATGCTAAGGCATAATGAATAATGATGAAAGAAAATTTAATGAAAGAACAAATTGTATATGTTCTAATAATAAAAGATAGCAAATGTAATCAACAATGTAAAGAACTTGATGTATTTAAAAATGTTATAAGATGGTTAATAAGCTAAAAAGAGGTATTATCAGTTAAGGTGAACAAAACCTTATTATTAATTGTGTAGAATAAGAGAATGACATAAGATGAGTCAAAGTAACTTCATGAATAATAAATAATGTAATAAAAGCTCAAAATAATGACTAGGGCCAATATGCCAAGTAACAGAAAAATATTGTGCAATAACTAGCACATGAGTTATAAGAAAACCAAAACAAATAGTAAAATGTCTGTAATAAATGCATACATAAAGACAAAACAATTAATGACTCACAACCACCTATGTAGAGTCCATACTGAAAGAAGTAGAGTAATTATGAAAAGAAACATGAAATAATAGACAAACAAATGATGACAAATCAGATTATGAAAAGAATAACAAAATATAATAAAGAGAAATAGAGATACAGTAAACCCTCGATTTAATGGACCTCAGTTTAACGGACTTCGGATTTAACGGACAGAATAATTTGACAGACAAAACGATTCAAAAAAAAAAGCATGATAATGTTTTTAGGCTTTTCAAACGTATAATGTGCATAAACTGCAGACTCTCCTGTTCTGGCGATATTGCTTGGCTATCGCAGCATTCTTTTGTTTCTTTTCTTCTTGTTTCTTGTTTTGAAACACGCAAATTTCCTCATCTTCAATTGTATTTGATGAGAACGGAGTATTCATCAAGAATTCATCTAATTCTTCACGATCCCTGTCTTTGCGTTGTCATTGACGCAGGCGTCGCACACGTTCAGTGGAAGACATCACGACGACTAACACTGAACAATATACACTGATCAATATAATATCTTATTTCACTGTGAAATATTCGTCCATCGGCTAATACAGCAAGCATTACACTGGCACGTAATTTTTCATTTCCCGTAATCTTTATTGTTATAGATTTGGTTCCCTTTTGGTCCACCGTAAATATACGTAAATAAAAAATACGGGCGTTTCATCGCCATTTCCCATGTGTTCAAGTGAATAATTATGCTTCTTGCGTAAATGAATGACAAATCGCTGATACTGTAGGAGTTTTTCTTCGTAGTCACTCGGTAGTTTTAGCGCGAGTGATGTACGTCATTTAAGCGACAATCCATTTCTCCGCATCATTCGTCTTATACACCCGAAGCTGGTTTTGAAACCGGAGACTTTTAATTCTTCTGTGATTTCTAAAGCTTTTAATTTTAAAACATGTCTAGTGACAGGGAGTCCTTGCCTTCTTAAAAGCCGTACGTATTCACAGACGCTGGACTCTACTGCTACAAAACGCCCAACTTGAGGTCCCGCGAATGCTCGTCGCGCAGTATTTGCATTTAAAAGTCGTTCCTTGTGTTTCCTCCATCATCGAGTACAGGATTCATCAATATCGAATTTCCTTGCGGCTTCGCGATTGCATGTTTTTTCTACATTTTGTATCACAATTAATTTATAATTCGCATCGTACAGGTTACGTTTAATTTGATTTGACTGCGTGCCTTTAGTCTTCACAATATCACTCATACCGCAAACGCACTACAAAAACGCCGAATGAAAACAAAGTACAGATAAGCGATGTTGTCGCTGTTACAATAGAAAACCACACTGGCAGTTTACCCGTTATTTAGAAACATGTTACTCACACCCCCTCTACTCATCCTTTGTCTTGCTGCCTACAGAAGGGTGCGAGCACGCGCGCATGCGCACGCACTTACACTTTATCTTCCTATTCTTTCTTCAGTTTGTTGTTAAAACATTCGGTTGTAGTCATAAATCATAACGCCAGAGTTAACTACAGCCGGGAAAACTGCTGTTGCTTAGGCAGTAAACAACTCATAGATACCAAAAGCGTTCGTCCCGCCAGAAGTCAGGTATAACTTAGAATTTCATTAGCGCGCGAATGCAAGCCGCAGGCCAAATTAGCGACCATGTTTTTAGGAGAAAAAGTGCGGCTTGTATTCGGAACAATATGGTATTTGCATGATATTAAGAGTATTAAAATTTCAAGTGTTATAGGCCTATTTGATTTAAATATATCCTCAAAAAACAAAATTTGCGATTTAACGGACTTTCGATTTTACGGACACCCCTCAGCCCCAATTAGTCCATTAAATCGAGGGTTTACTGTATAACAATTATGTAAAAGGTGTAATATCACCAAACAATGTCAAGTATAATAAGTGTAGGAAGTAAGAATAATTTTGAATAATTAATAATGAAAGAACGAAGCCATTAAATAATAATAATCAATTATGTTATAAGAATTGTTAATGTTCAGCTGGATACAGCAAATTTAGATAATAATATGTTAATTCAATAATCTAATTGTGTTCAAGGTAGTAAAAAATGATTGTTTAATAAACGTTAAAAAATGCAAAAATAGAATCTGCAAATTGTAGCAGAAGACATTTGCAATAAAACAATATTTAAGATAGGCTATCATTAGGAGGTAGTTTATTAATGAAAAATGTATCCAAACTGGCCGCTATTCATCTCAAAATAACCAGCAAGGAACGAGCAATACGATGCTAGTAATAGATCCAAATTTGTAATTAGAATAAGTGAGAAACAAGCATAAATATGATAAATTTTGTGAATTTTGGAAGGGTACAAGTAATACCATCAACAAAGTTGACCCACACTTAAAACAATTATGTAAGAGTTATTTTTAGAATGACCGCATCATGACGTCATTTTTAACCAATCAGGAAATTACTTGAGAAATTAATTGTCACTGCCTAGCGGAGTTTTTAGAGGACTATATGTACAGCAGTACGAATGAACAAACACACTTTTTTTTTATTCCATTCCGGCAGATACTACAAGGACTCCATATCAAAATTTTAAACAAATATTATTAAACCACAGCAGCGAAGAAGTAACATACTTAGTAAAGTGCATCACGACAAGCAGTGTTCCTTTAACTAGTAGTGCGAAACAAAAAGAACGAGGTTAGAAGAATTACCTAACCAAATATTTAACTACAAGAAGTTTTAATCGTTCATTCACAGAAAAGTGAAGTGTACGATCAGTGTATTAAGATCGTAAAGTGAATAAATAATAACCAAAAGAGATTATCAATCAGGGAGTACAGTGCCAAATATAATTACAGTGTTCATATATTAGGTCACTAGTATAAGATATAATATAGAAATAAAAAAAGATTGCCAATTGATCAATTTCTTGGTCATTCGTAGAGAATATTTGACTGATTGTAGCCATATGTTTACGCAATCTTCTTGTTGTAATCATATCTGGGTTCTGCAAACAAGCTTTGCTTGCATGTTTTGTTAACACTTTGTATCCAACAATCGAATTGTCAGTCTTAATGTTACAGAATACATAAGGATTGTAGTCTGGGACAAAGTTCTTTCTGATTTGCAATAAATGTTCAATATGCTTTTGGATGTCATCTGCAAATAGAACAGGTGTCTCCCTTCTTTTCCCACTAATAACAACTCTTTTAAATCTTTTTGAAAGAATCATCTCTGTGGGTTTCAATGCATCTTGAAACTCTTCATACGTTTTATTCTTTGATACTTCTTCATATTGTTTTACATAGAGCCTCGAAAGCTCCCCACCCCTTTTCCTACAAAGGATAATTACTCTGCAATACACAATTTCAATTAAATTGTTATATGCTACCTTGTCATTTGGGTTTTCTTTTAACTGACTGGATGATTCTAAACCTTCGATCACAAGAAAATCCTTAAACTTCTTTAAGTCACTAGCTTAGGGGTATTATTGTTATTGCATTCATCTTATTCTCGCTTAAATTATTTGCAGCTTGATGTGATATTTCAAACTTCCAATCACTTATCAACAGATTTTTCATTGTTTCTAATTCTTTTTAATTTTGTCAATCTTTTTCTTGTTTGATCTATTTCTTGTTTCATATACATGGGATATTGCAATGTCACAGCACTCTTTCAAAGAGGTGCAAATATTCATAGCATAGGTAGGAGCACCAAACTTATCTTTTTCTGCGTCGTATTTTGAGGCTGCTTTTGTAGCTTCAACTATAACTTTGAATTTTGAGGCCCGTAGAGATTGCAGCAGATTATTTATGGAGTTGTCTCTTTTTTTAATCTCTACCAACACCCTTCCTAACTCCGTCATTTTTCTCGATGTGACATTTATCTGGTGTTTTTCTCTGTGAGTTTTTAAATGGCGAGATCCATATAAACGTATCAACATGTCTTTCTTGGCTGCTAAAGAAATTTCGTCTGCCATCATTCTGGGAAATACCTTTTCTTTTAAAATGCGATGTCTACAGTTATGTTGCTAAGCAAAAGGTTTTGAGCCTCTCTAAAGGCAAATGATTTACCTGTGTTTTCCAGTTTTTCACTGCAAGCTTTTCTATGGCGCCATAATTGTTTTCTGGCATAAAATCCAAGGCAGTAGGTACATGGTGCCACTTTCCTAGGTGATCTGGAAGTGTCTTGTTTTCTGACAGGTTTTACTTCTCCAATAGAACTGTACAGATAGTTCCCTTTTTTTCTTAGGACTGTCAAAATCTGTTTCCTTTCCTTGCCTTTTTTAGGAAGCGCCTTTATTTTTTGAACTTCAATTTCATTTGGATGATTCCTAATAACATGTCTAGCAAACTGTGTCACTTGTGTTTCACAATAGAAACTGAAATCCTTGCTTCGAATACGCTTCTTTTTAGGGTTACCTGTGTCAGTTTTACTATTTTTATCCTTTAATTCACTGTCACTATCTTGAAGCTCATACAAATCATAAACTATTGGCAATTCCTCCGAACAACTTTCCTTCAGTTCATTGTTACCATCTAGGACTGTAGTTGGCAACTCCTCTGCATACTGGCTGTCACCACCCATCGATTCAGTTTCCCTACCCAATTCTTCGATTACAGAACCCTCATGGTGATTCTTATTTTCTTCCATGTAATTTACTCGGATGTATTTTTGTATTGGCAACTCTATTGCAGTGCTGTCGCATGAAGATGCTGCATCACTGTCACATTCGAAAGTGGGGTCCTTATCTTCATCGTCAGTCATAGATGAACTCGTATCATTAACGTTACTATCATTTTCAAAGAAGTCGCAGGGCTGTAGGCTTAAATAATTGGTTGCTGTTGCACCTTCTTGGTTGTTGTCTGCGACATCAGAAGTACAACTTAAGTAGCTTTTCTCTAAAAAATACAAAAAAAATAAAATTTTAAAGCATGTTTGTTTTTGGAGCCCTTTTTAATTCCTTTAGGTTATTAAAGGAATTTTTAAAAAATAAGAGAATTTCTTCCTTCCTGGATATATGCAAAATGAAAAAATATCAAAACTTAAAATTGGCAGTCTCCTAAATGAGTTGGCTTATAAAAAGGTTTCATAAGAACACCTAAAATTTTGTATGGATGTTTATGAAATACACTGTGCAGAATGCGATGCTATTTATATCGGACAATGTGGCCGTGCTCTGAAACATCGCATTTCTGAACATAAGAAGGCGATTTTAACTAATACATCTAATACAGGTTTTGCAGATCATTGCTTACAACACAATCACTTCATAGACACAAAAAACATAACACTACTCCACAACATACAAAAAGGTAAAAAAATGGATTTGTTAGAAATTTTAGAAATTAAAAAAGCAATAAAAAATAACAAAAATTTAACTAATGAACAGACTGAATTTTATGTATCCCCTTTATTAAAATCTGTTATTTAGTTTAGTTTATTTTATATTATTTTGAATGTTCATCATTATTTTAAATTTTGCATTCAGTTTATATTTAGTTCAGTTAATTTTATATTTTGCATTCATGATTGTACTGTACTGTATTTAGTTTTTAAAGACACCTGACCTTCCCTTGTCTCATGCACACACTCTCCCCCGCCCCTCGCCATCACAACACAGATGTTCCAGATACGCCCTAAACAGATGTCCACCACCTACACCCCACTAACATCCTGTGTTCAGTAATTTCATTCACTCGCTCTTTGACAATGGCTTAAGTTAGTCGAAACAGCTGTCAGAGTTAATTAAAAAATTTGTGAAACTTACCAAGTGTTTTTATATATTTTACAAAACCTTTGTATTAATATGTTTCACCAAGTGCCCAACGAGTCATCAATTAATATCGTGAAAACATAATGTAATGATAAGAAATGTTTTACGTTATTGCCAAACAAACATCCGAAAATGTAGGTTTATGAATTTTAATTTTAACTTAAACATCTTGTTATTATTTGAAAGTCTTTTCATTTCTTTCTCAGTATACGCCAAGAAGTGAAGTGATAATCCAGTGGGCCAACTAAACACAGAGATATTTCTTTTATATTAAATGTTGTATGCGGTGGGATATTTCCCATAATTTGTATCTAAAAAACTGTAAACTTCAAAGGAAAATAAATAATTCTTAATTCTTTTTATTGTTTAGAATAGAGTATCTTGCGAGACAACAACTAAATTAGAGTATTTTTGAAACTAAGGTAAGATTTGATTAACTCAGTATATTTTGCTCCATAAACAACAGTAAAATATTCTAGCAAAATCAATAAGAAGAATTTGCCGTCTTTATAATTTTTTCTTTTAAAGAAAATGCTTACGTGGGCAGAAATATAAAATACTAGGGAATACCTGTTTTACATACGAACGTCAGGAACTTAACCGAATAAGCTAAAACCCAATGACTCATTCTCTTGGAATAATGAATCACATATTCTAAGGCCAGAAATTGTCGTTACTAGAAATTTTTAAAAGTGCCCATGTACAAGGGTAGCTACTCCACCACTTAACGCAATCTCATTGATGGCTTACAGTTATTGATGAAATTTTATCCGAAAGGGGACAGTTCTTAGACTACCTCTGTATCGTACGGACGTCAATTCATTTGAACTAATCTGGTCACATTTGAATAGGTGAGTTTGAGTCATAATGTAACATTTAATACTGACGATGTATTAAGGCTATGCGAAGAAAGACTTTCCAAAATTACTACGGACAATTGGAAAACTCGGTGCAAAACATCGAAAAAAATTGAATCGGATTACTTTGAAAAGAAAGCAATTGTTGGAAACACAACAGAAAATATTATTATTATAAATATAGGAGATGATTTAATTAGTTGAGAGAATGACTGTAAGGAAGACAAGTGTAAAAGTGGTGGTACATCAGGTATGAAAGAAATATGTAACAGTGAATAATTTTTGCGTACAAAATACAAATAGAACACATAACGAAACATTTGTGTTAATCCGTTAGAGTATCTATTAAGTGCCCCATACACCATCGTGCATTGCATGGCACGTGGTGAGCCCACACACTGGAAAAGTAGTCAGTCTCGTGGCGTGCCAGATACGATCCCAGTGTGTACGGTTTCTTGTTAGTAGCACGTAATTGAATTTATACAGGAATGTTGCGAAGAGAGCGGACAGTGGTACAGTCTGATATATGAGAACGGTAAACCGTGAAGTCACGAACATTTGACATGCGATGAGTGCGGACACCAGGACACAAAACGTATATGTTTTATTGGCGTAACATAAAAACAAGTTAATCGTGGGTGATTACACACACACACACGTGCGCGCGCGCACTAGAAACGTTTTACCTAGCTCCAAATTGCATACAATGCGTGTAGTTACCTATGCATACAAGACTAAATTCAGTACACATAGTTTTATAAGATGAAATAAGCATTAGACACAACAGAAAGGGAACAATATGAACATTTCACCGAGTTATAAAATGTTGAGTAGGCCTATGTTATTATTTTGTAAACGGTGACTTAGCAATGTTGTGTCTATAACAAGGAAGTGTTTACCTGTTGGTGCTTCATAAAAGTAATATGTTTCTACTTAGCTAAATTCAAATATCAACAAACTTGTGTGTTTTGGAGTATGCGATGCTTCGTGTATAGGCCTATGTTACGATTCGTCGAAAACATAGTAATACATAGTTATCAGTCCCCTAAATCTGATGAGTAAGTAAAAACAATAACAGACTCGGATGTGAATGATCGTGTGTATGGAGGGGGGGGGTGCACGCAAGCGCGCAGAAATAGGCTATTCATTCAGAAAATGAATGGCTGTCAATAAAATGACACTTCAACCAGGTGTGTTATGGCTTATAAATGGACATTTTAATTATCATTTTTCATTCTGTGTCGAAATATTCTGGATATTATGAGCAATAGAAAACAGCTACAGATTTTTGCAAAAATGTAAATTCTTCAGGTTAGCTGAACCTAAACAGTTCTTTGTAGGCAGCCCCCTTCATGTTCTTGTTACAATAGTCTTTACTTTTTACCTGCCATAAACAATCGTGGTTTCTGTAGGCTTCAATAAACGTCAGGAGAAAGTGAGCAGACAGAAAAGATGCCGAGTCACTCATGATTACACTACTACAGTCCACACAGATCACAGCTTACGACTAACTGAACATAACCTAAAAGCGCTTCACTCCGGCATGTGGCGAGCCCATGCACCTTCGTGCTTTGCACGCTGTGCCAAAAAAAAAAAAAAAAACAGCTCGTCTTGATTGCCTTCGTGCCATGCAATGCATGCCGTGCAAAGCATGATGGAGCCCACACACTGGTATTTTTCCTTCGTGCATTGCTGGTGTGCAATGCACGAAGGTGTATGGGCACCTTCAGCCGTTAACCAACTGTATGGTATTAATTTTCACTGAAACGTACTGGAGGGAGAGATAAGTGATACATTCTTAACTCACTCCTTGTAACCACATTCCATTCAGTTAGCCTGTACAGTTTCTACAAGAAATTGTTTGCTTTGTGTTAAATCATCAGAGTACTTATTACTATTAACTGACTTAGGGGTATTATTTTTCACTCAACTGTGCTGTAAGTGCGATGTTTGTATTTCTATGTTTTGGTGGGGGTAATTTTGTTACAAAATGCTTCAGGTCGGGTGACAAAAATTGCTTGCCTGCCAATACTGGTGAGAGTAAGTACAACTTTAACCTTGAACTCGCAAGCAGTGAAACCAAGCTACAGGCCCCTACACACCTTCCAATCCAATCCGATCCGATCTCCAATTTAGAAAGGAGACCGCTATCCATACTGTCCAATTTCCTTCTCCGATCTTGTCATTTTAGTCAGTATCATTGAGATTCCCGAACTGGTCACACCCTTGTAATGGCACCGTTTTTGTTGAAAAATTAAAAACTCGGGGTTGCTCTTACAACACTGTTGATCCTCCAAAAGCCCCCACCAGAAAGGAAATTTTGGGCAAAAAGGTGGTTAAATGAAAGAAAGAAATTTACCCATTCGATATTGTTGAAGCAATTGAACTCAAGACGATATCCGAATTTTTTTACGAATGAATGAACAATGCGCTACACACTATACGATCTAGGAAGGAAGGTGGAGGGATCTATCCTAAGTCGGCTAGTTGGATGGGGAGGACTGCCCGACCTTCCTAAATCGGATTCCAACATTTTTGTAAAGACGATTGTCCTACACACTGTACAATTTGCTATTTTCATCCTACATTTAGGACATCGGATCGGATTGGATTGGAAGGTGTGTAGGGGCCTTACTGCGGACTAGCTAATATTCTCATGAACTCGCACCAGACACTAAAATATTAATTAGTTATGGCACGTTCTATTAATCAGATTTTAACACTGTTGAGGTTATTCCCAGAAAAACTTTTCTCCACTTCTTTCTTTGATTGTGTTCTTTCTGCGAATGTGCTCACAAAAATGAAACGCAATAAAGTCAAAAATCAACGCACTGATTTGAAATGTTAAAAATATATGTTAATAACCTATTTCTGAAAAATATTTAATAATTAGGCCTAACTTAAATATGAAACATTTAGTTACATTCAAAAATATTTATTCACTTAAAATTCTATTCCCCATTTAACACCTAGGCCTACTTTAATGACTTTACCCTCATATTTTTGCAAAATGTAATTTTCGTTAGAAATTAGTGACCTTGCTAAAAAAAAATGTGGTCACCTGGATTTCGTTTTACGATAGGCATGTATAAATTCCTATTATTATTTAAAGTAAAACAGCAACCTATTATAATAAAGAACAAAATTACAGCAATTAATAAAACATAAGAAATATAAAGTAAGCATATATTACTTACATATCTATCCGTCCTTTCTGCTGCGACATACTTGGTGAGGCACCAGTTCACTAGCTTCTAACTAGTAAAACTAACTGTACGCTTCTGCACTTCACAGTGTCAATGCCGACTGATGTGATGACTAAGAGAGCAAGATGATAACAACTCTTGGAGCGCTCCAGGTATGCGTCGTGCTTGTTGGAATTTAGTTTTTTGGTTTAATACTTGGTTATGTACCAGTGTGAATCACTGAATTCCTGAATTAATATCTTAAGGTTTCTGTAGTTTACAGTCGCCTGCCACATAATAACGATTTTGACCACAAATTCCTTTAAAATATCAGCTTTAAACTTGCTAACGCACCAGTGTAAATAACTGACTTTCTAAGTAATGTTCTGAACCTCTTGTACTTTACAGTTATCACATATTTTCGGATCTGAATATAAATACTATTAAATTAAGCGTTAGGTTCTCAAAACTTTCGCAGGCATCACTGTGCAAGGTTTAAATTACAGATTTTGTTCTTGTATACGTGGTTAAGCACCAGTGTAAATTACTCACCTTCTGAATAGATATCTTGGCATCTACAGTTTGCTAAAATGAAATTATAAAAAACTAAGGGAATTACGGTTTGGCACAAACTTTCTCCAATTAATGGCGATCTAAGACCCACTGCACACGTAGTGACTGCCGTCGCTAGGTGACTAATGTTTGTTCACTCTTGGAGTTCCTTATAAACACTCTTAATAATATAAGTGTTTACGGAAGTCATAAACGCACTGGCTAAAACTTAAATTAAATTGCACCTGTCAAAAACAATTTTAATTCATACTACACAATATTTGAAAACTGAAATTAGTTTATAAAATTTGTTTGGTTAAAGTTTAACTAATTTAGAAATTACTTAATATCTACAAGGTTTTACTTTTTTTTAAAATTATTTCAACAAAAATTTAGAGGTCTTGTATATTTATGAGTTAAAAATAATTGTTAAAAGTCAATGAATATTATGAATTTAAATAAAAAATATAATATGTAATCGTAAGCTTATTTTGTGATGTTAATATTTCTTAAAATCATTCATCAAAATAAATGTTTGAATTGAACTGAAAAAAAAATTATTATTTGTGGATGTATGAGTCTTTGTAACGATAACAAGTGGACTCGGCCATGGCTAATTATTTGCATAAAAATTTTAAAAACCACTAAGAAGATAAATCGTAGGCCTTTTCGGTCAGCCCATGGTTGGGGTAAGCAGTCAGTGTGTCTCCTCATCACACCGTCAGTTGTCATTCAATTATAAACATCTACTATCGGTTGCCTGGCGTGATGCAAGCGCATGGTTAGGCGGCATAATCCAACCACTAAGCTTACCCCTGAGTTATGTTGTTGCTCATTAGTATCTAACTCTGTTTAAACTAATCTAGAACATTGAACAACTGAAGAGTACAGGGCCACGGTGTTACTTTAATAATTATAAACATGAATTCACCTTACTCTCTGAACTAAATGTAAAAATGGAACTCTACCATGAATTTAGCTTTTCGTAAACTAACTTGTAGAATCTAAAAAGAAATTCTAAAAATAACCTATTTTCGAACATCAATAGCTATCGTGTTTCTGTTAAACGTTATGGGTTCGTATCTGTATGGGTGGTATGTGACGACCATTCATTGAAAATATACGCCTTGGAAGTCAGCGAGAATTAAAAGCTAACTAAAGGATAGCATACACAAGTTTTTTGCTCATCCAACATCTGGCAGTGCGGTGTTGCCAAATCTCTGGTTGTCACTTAAGCGAAGAGATGAAGCCAGACGAAATATTCAGTTCCGATATACACCTGTGCGACTCTAGTGTGGTGCCCGGAAATTGCTCGAACTAACTATGTATACTTTTTTTGCATGAGTTCATCAATATGACGACAAACTTCAAAAATCAAAATGAGCTCTATCCTACTTTTCGTAGCCTCTGGAGCTGAAAAACGATGTTGGTAAAGTGACGACCGTATATGGTCGTCATAAGCACCTGTCGCCATTTTACATGTGACTTTACCCATTGGCAGTCGCAACTTTAACGATGAGATGTACATATATATATATATATATAGACTAACAAGTTTAGTGATTTGTTACCATTTCACCATTTACATTGAGTATTATGTTCAGGTGTTCTTTTAAACTGTTTCAGAAAATTGCAGCGCACCAATGATGAATTACAAGAACAGGTTGAGAGTCTGCAAGTTCAGCTAGAACACTTGCACACAAGGTACTATCTAACTTACCATTATTAAATTTTTTGGTGGTAGTAAATAAATTCGTGGGAAAGTGATATAAAAATCTTAGTCGTAGGGAGTTAAACACAGTTTTTAGACTGTAGCACTAAATAAAAATATCGGTATGCCGAACCATACATGACTTCCATGTTCTAAGATTTATATTTAAAATCATTTTCGAAATGAAATATTTCTATAGAAACTATGTCTTTCTTCAGCCTTGACCACAGTACTGTGGTCAGTAATGTATACCACCTCACGTTAGCGCACTAAATATTCACTGATGATGGCAGTCGATGGCACTGCCAAAACGTCTGGTTTTGCAGAAAAAATTGGACCACGGCCAAACAGCCCGTGAAGGAATTTTAACAACAAACTACTTTTTGTTGCCGATAACGTAGTACACATAAAAAATTATCCCCTCCCCCTTCAACTATCATTTTAATTTATAGAAAATTACCCCCACTCCCTTCAACTACCTTTTCATTTATAGATATTTCATCTACCTTTCTACAAGGGATTATTATGACCTTGTTTTCACGATACTTTATTTATCAAAATTAAGTACTCTACTCTTATTAAAACGTAAAACATTGCAGGTAAACTTCCCCTTCCCCTTAATCGATCTTCACCAAAATCAATAGACCTTGAGTCCTCTAAAACTCGGGCACATATGTAAAAAATTATTTGATTCTGTTTGAATTTACGGCAGTTATCGTTCGTCATGAAAAAATTTCTCTTGTTACAACATAAAATGTTGCAGGTAAACTACCCCTTTCCCTTAACCGATCTTCACCAAAATCAACAGGCCTTGAGTTCTCTACAATTTAGGGATGTATGCAAAAAATTATTTGATTATGTTTGAATGTATGGCAGTTATCATTCTTCATAGAAACAATTACTCTTGTTAAAACATAAAACGTGGCAGGTAACTACCCCTTTCCCTTAACCGATCTTCACCAAAATCAATAGGCCTTCAGTCCTTTACAATTCAGGAACGTATACAAACAAATATTTGATTTTGTTTGAATGTGCGGCAGTTATCGTTCATCATAGAAATATCGGTATGGAGAACCATACATGACTTCCATATTCTAAGATTTATATATAAAATCATTTTCAGCCAAACAGCCAGGCTGTGTCTTACCTGCCTTTTTATTGCTGTATTAAATGAAAAATATTATATTACATTAAAATGAAAAAATTATAATTTTATTGCCTGGCAACAAAATTATTTTATTTTTAACAATTACCATTGTTTCAAAAAGTTTAAATAAATTTTCAAGTACTTTACTCTTGTTAAAACGTATAAGGTTGCAGGTAAACTACCCCTTCCCCTTAACCGATCTTCACCAAAATCGAAAGTCATTGAGACCTCTACAATTCAGGGACGTATGCAAAAAATTATTTGATTCTGTTTGAATTTGCGGCTGTTATCGTTTGCCATAGAAAATACGCTTGATAAAAAAACGTTGCAGGTAAACTACCCCTTCCCCTTAACCGATCTTCACCAAAAACAATAGGTCTTGAGTACTCTACAAATCAGGACTGTATGCAAAACATTATTTGATTCTGTTTGAATTTGCGGCTGTTATCGTTTGCCATAGAAAATACCCTTGTTAAAAAAACGTTGCAGGTAAACTACCCCTTTCCCTCAACCGATCTTCACCAAAAACAATAGGTCTTGAGAAATCTACAATTCAGGGCTGTATGCGAAACATTATTTGATTCTGTTTGAATTTGCGGCTGTTATCATTTGCCAAAAAAAAAAAATTTCCCTTGATAAAAAAAACCGTTGCAGGTAAACTACCCCTTCCCCTCAACCGATCTTCACCAAAAACAATAGGTCGCGAGTACTCTACAAATCAGGGCTGTATGCAAAAAATTATTTGATTCTGTTTGAATTTGCGGCAGTTGTCGTTTGCCATAGAAAATACGCATGATAAAAAACGTTGCTGGTAAACTACCCCTTCCCCTCAACCGATCTTCACCAAAAACAATAGGTCTTGAGTACTCTACAAATCAGGGCTGTATGCAGAAAATTATTTGATTCTGTTTGAATTTGCGGCTGTTATCGTTTGCCATAGAAAATACCCTTGTTAAAAAAACGTTGTAGGTAAACTACCCCTTTCCCTTAACCGATCTTCACCAAAAACAAAAGGTCTTGAGAACTCTACAATTTAGGGCTGTATGCGAAACATTATTTGATTCTGTTTGAATTTGCGGCTGTTATCGTTTGCCATAGGAAATACCCTTGTTAAAACATAAAACGTTACAGGTAAACTACCCCTTTCCCTTAACCGATCTTCACCAAAAACAATAGGTCTTGAGAACTCTACAATTCAGGGCTGTATGCGAAACATTATTTGATTCTGTTTGAATTTGCGGCTGTTATCGTTTGCCAAACAAACAAAATTACCCTTGCTAAAAAAAAACCGTTGCAGGTAAACTACCCCTTTCCCTCAACCGATCTTCACCAAAAACAATAGGTCGCGAGAACTCTGCAAAACCGGGCTGTATGCAAAAAATTATTTGATTCTGTTTGAATTTGCGGCAGTTATCGTTTGCCATAGAAAAAAAATCTACAGACAGACAGACAGACAGACACACAGACAGACAGACACACACACAGACACTTTTCGGAAAATGACTTTTTTTCATGTTTTTAGTGTAGTAGACTCAGAATCTGCAATAATCTCGAACACGATTTTTTTTGCCATCACCATACTTCCATTCCTTAAGGAATATGGAAGTAAAATATCGGTATGGAGAACCATACATGACTTCCATATTCTAAGATTTATATTTAAAATCATTTTCAGCCAAACAGCCAGGCTGTGTCTTACCTGCCTTTTTATTGCTGTATTAAATGAAAAATATTATATTACATTAAAATGAAAAAATTATAATTTTATTGCCTGGCAACAAAATTATTTTATTTTTAACAATTACCATTGTTTCAAAAAGTTTAAATAAATTTTCAAGTACTTTACTCTTGTTAAAACGTAAAAGGTTGCAGGTAAACTACCCCTTCCCCTTAACCGATCTTCACCAAAATCGAAAGTCATTGAGACCTCTACAATTCAGGGACGTATGCAAAAAATTATTTGATTCTGTTTGAATTTGCGGCTGTTATCGTTTGCCATAGAAAATACGCTTGATAAAAAAACGTTGCAGGTAAACTACCCCTTCCCCTTAACCGATCTTCACCAAAAACAATAGGTCTTGAGTACTCTACAAATCAGGGCTGTATGCAAAACATTATTTGATTCTGTTTGAATTTGCGGCTGTTATCGTTTGCCATAGAAAATAAAACGTAAAAGGTTGCAGGTAAACTACCCCTTCCCCTTAACCGATCTTCACCAAAAACAATAGGTCTTGAGTACTCTACAAATCAGGACTGTATGCAAAACATTATTTGATTCTGTTTGAATTTGCGGCTGTTATCGTTTGCCATATAAAATACCCTTGTTAAAAAAACGTTGCAGGTAAACTACCCCTTTCCCTCAACCGATCTTCACCAAAAACAATAGGTCTTGAGAAATCTACAATTCAGGGCTGTATGCGAAACATTATTTGATTCTGTTTGAATTTGCGGCTGTTATCGTTTGCCAAAAAAAAAAAAATTTCCCTTGATAAAAAAAACCGTTGCAGGTAAACTACCCCTTCCCCTCAACCGATCTTCACCAAAAACAATAGGTCGCGAGTACTCTACAAATCAGGGCTGTATGCAAAAAATTATTTGATTCTGTTTGAATTTGCGGCAGTTGTCGTTTGCCATAGAAAATACGCATGATAAAAAACGTTGCTGGTAAACTACCCCTTCCCCTCAACCGATCTTCACCAAAAACAATAGGTCTTGAGTACTCTACAAATCAGGGCTGTATGCAGAAAATTATTTGATTCTGTTTGAATTTGCGGCTGTTATCGTTTGCCATAGAAAATACCCTTGTTAAAAAAACGTTGTAGGTAAACTACCCCTTTCCCTTAACCGATCTTCACCAAAAACAAAAGGTATTGAGAACTCTACAATTTAGGGCTGTATGCAAATAATCTTTTCATTCTGTTTGAATTTGCGGCTGTTATCGTGTGCCATAGGAAATACCCTTGTTAAAACATAAAACGTTACAGGTAAACTACCCCTTTCCCTTAACCGATCTTCACCAAAAACAATAGGTCTTGAGAACTCTACAATTCAGGGCTGTATGCGAAACATTATTTGATTCTGTTTGAATTTGCGGCTGTTATCGTTTGCCAAACAAACAAAATTTCCCTTGCTAAAAAAAAACCGTTGCAGGTAAACTACCCCTTTCCCTCAACCGATCTTCACCAAAAACAATAGGTCGCGAGAACTCTGCAAAACCGGGCTGTATGCAAAAAATTATTTGATTCTGTTTGAATTTGCGGCAGTTATCGTTTGCCATAGAAAAAAAATCTACAGACAGACAGACAGACACACAGACAGACACACAGACACTTTTCGGAAAACGACTTTTTTTCATGTTTTGAGTGTAGTAGAATCAGAATCTGCAATAATCTCGAACACGATTTTTTTTGCCATCACCATACTTCCATTCCTTAAGGAATATGGAAGTAAAATTACCCTTGTCATCACATAAAACGTTGCAGGTAAACTACCCCTTTCTCTTAACTGATCTTCACCAAAATCAATAGGCCTTCAGTCCTCTACAATTCAGGTATGCATGCAAAACATATTTGATTCTGTTTGAATGTATGGCAATTATCGTTCGTCATAGAAACAATTACTCATGTTAAAACATAAAATGTGGCAGGTAAACTACCCCTTTCCCTTAACCGATCTTCACCAAAATCAATAGGCCTTCAGTCCTTTACAATTCAGGAACGTATGCAAAAAAATATTTGATTTTGTTTGAATGTGCGGCAGTTATCGTTCGTCATAGAAAAAATTACCGTTGTTAAAACATAAAGTGTTGCTGGTAAACTACCCCTTTCCCTTAACCGATCTTCACCAAAATGAAGAGATCTTGAGTACTTACCAATTCAGGAACGTATGCAAAAAAATATTTGATTCTGTTTGAATGTGCGGCAGTTATCATTCGTCATAAGAAAAATTACCCTTGTTAAAACATAAAATGTTGCAGGTAAACTGCCCATTCCCTTAACCGATCTTCACCAAAAACAACAGGTCTTGAGTACTCTACAATTCAGGGCTGTATGCAAAAAACTATTCGATTCTGTTTGAATTTGCGGCTGTTATCATTCGTCATCGAAAAAATTACCCTTGTTAAAACATAAAGTGTTGAGGGTAAACTACCCCTTTCCCTTAACCGATCTTCACCAACATCAACAGACCTTGAGTACTTAACAATTCAGGAACGTATGCAAAAAATTATTTGAGTCTCTTTGAGTGTGCGGCAGGTATCATTCGTCATAAGAAAAATTACCCTTGTTAAAACATAAAATGTTGCAGGTAAACTACCCCGTTCTCTTAACCGATCTTCACCAAAATCAAAAGACCTTGAGTTCTGTATAATTCAGGGAGGTATAAAAAAAATTATTTGATTCTGTTTGAATTTACGGCAGTTATCGTTCGTCATAGAAAAAATTACCCTTGTTAAAACATAAAACGTTGCCGGTAAACTACCCCTTTCCCTTAACCGATCTTCACCAAAAACAATAGGTCTTGAGTACTCTACAATTCAGGGCTGTATGCAAAAAATTATTTGATTCTTTTTGAATTTGCGGCTCTTATCATTTGCCATAGAAAAAAAATCTACACGGAGACAGACACACACACAGACACTTTTCGAAAAATGACTTTTTCATGTTTTGAGGGTAATACAATCAGAATCTGCGATTATCTCGAACACGATTTTTTTTGCCATCACCATACTTCCATTTCCTTATGGAACATGGAAGTAAAAAGGTTCCATAATATAAATTAATTCTAAAATTAATATAATGGTATCAAGTATGAACAACTGCTACTTATTATTCATTGCATTGTTTCCTTTCCCCTGGACTTGGTGTATTTATGTTTAGTACTATTCTGCATATGATATACAGGCGTCTTTTCTGCTCCAATCAAAGCATAGGTTACAGATTTTTTTTTGTTTATTTACTGTCACTTTCAAATCTCTGAGAGAAAAGCAAAGCAACTCTGGCAGTTTTGCAAGAAAAGCATTTTATTTTCACTTCTGTGTTTGTATTGCTGCCCAAAACCAAATATGATACAAGAAAACATCCTAAATTTTTGAGTAACATTGACAGTAATATGTTTTTAAGTTGTTTTATAATGTAATAGTATAATGATAAAGTGGTCATTTACTTTGTGTAAATAAAACAACATATTAAAAAAATACATATTCACTTTTATAAATATTACAAAATATTTTTAGTTTAAAGTGAAAAGGAATCAGATTGATTTTTGTAGATTCATGGCAAAAGAAAACTGGATATGGATTTTACACGTGCACATCTAGCTTAGGCTGTGCTGTACATAGGAATCAAAAAATTTTATATGATCGTTATCCTAAAATCTGTTTTTGCAAATTTCTTTTTTTCATGGACTGTATACATGCATGGCTAATTTAAGCTTTTATTGTACATGTCAATACAAATAACATGGTTTTTCCATGTTTGGTATCATAAAATTTGTTTATACAAACTCATTTTCTTGCAGATTGTATATATCCAAGACCTATAACATAGGTAGAAACATAAAAACACAGTTTTTGCAAATTTCATAGGGAATAGTGACAGTAAAGTATTACTGTTTATACTTTTCATAAAATAAATACAAACCTTCACTGTCAAGCTCCTTTTGACGTTTGTAGTGAAATTCCTTGAGGCCTACTGACAACATCCACTATCGTGTACCTCCTAACCTTATTCTCATAACAGAATTTTGTAATGAACATTACTACTAATCCAAAGCAATATTCGTACCGATGTATTGCTAATAAACTGAAGAACAAGTGAACTCATAAGTATATGGTGACATGGAATGTCATTTGTACAGAGGAAATCAGAAGTAGGATATTATTTGTAAGAAAGCTTTTGAAAGGTAAAAGCATTGCGTACAGCAAGAAGGATTTTGATAGATTGAGAAATAAATTACAAAGTATGAGAAATAGATTTGCTGATTGTTTTATTTGGAGGGTGGTTTTGTGTGGCAGTGAAGCATAGTCCATCAAGGAGAAAGAAGAAAGTTGCCTACAGGGCTTAAAACTGTGGTTGTGGTAAAGAATGATTAAGGTGAAATAGACTGATAGAGTGAGAAATTATGACGTATTTATGAGAAGATGAGTAGAAAAAAAACTGCTGAAAATAATAAGAAAGAAAACATATTGCCTAGAACCTGTCTGCAGCCAAGAATCATGTAGGGAAAGGTGAAAGGAAAGAGAGGAAAGAAACAATGGAATGCTTGTGATGACAGGAGAAATGGAAAGAGGTATAAACAGTTGAAGACAGGTGCACAGAACCTAGAAAATACAGAAATCATCCTGTTGAAACCACTTGTAAGACAGTTTTACTAAAGAAGTTTATTGATAATGCTGTGGAAACTTGATTTAGTGATGCGAATGGGTGATACAATCATTCTTAGTCCATTCTGTTGCAGTGTTATGGGACTTATCGAAAATAATCATATTATTTTGTTGAAATATAGTGCAAAGGGTAAAAAAGCATGAAGTATCGGAGAAAACAATGTATCCATAAAATTTTAATGAATTTTGTGAACGTAACAAAAAACAGTGACTTTGGTTTACAATTTTTTTCCTAACCAAGAGAACGACTTTTTAGACCTTCAGACAAATCATGGAAAATCTGCTCATGAAATTCCTGGGTCTCTAATTACCCGTTGTTATTTTTCTGTAGGTGTATGCGAAGTAATATTAAACCTGAAGACATAAAAATATGCGAAATTCTTATGCTCAGAGGGGCATGCTGATATGGAGGGGACGAGTCGAAGATACGAGAAAGAGTTTGTTGTTGACAGCTTCAGTGCGTCCAGTGTGTGGCATGTGATTGTACCAAAACTCACTTATACTATTATTAAAATTTGTTTGGTATTGACAGATGGAACTGTTGATTAAACAACTGACTGCTATGTGCCTCTCAACAATCGTCGTACTCAATCAAAACTGTAAACAGTAACCGTATCAACGCACACTGTTGCCAATAATGTCCCACACGTGCTGTTATTAAAACCAGTGTGGAATGTCGCGCCACAGAGTGAACTGTTGGGTAGGTTCTATGTAACAAAGTCTGTTTATTAAGAGTGCTGTGTTCTTGGTTACACTTGTTTGATTATTCGTGGGTGTATGTTAGTTTAATACTTAAATAGTTGTGTTGCAGATACAAGTTTATTGCTAACTAATTTCTAATTACTTAACTAATTTCTGACTAATTAACTAAGTGTAGTGAAAACGTGTGAATCTATTATTAACTAAATAAGCATAGCATGTTTAAATAACATGTTTACCTAAGTATAAATTTACTTTATTTTGTTTATTTTACGGAACTTTGTGCGTGCGATTTTTATTTTAAAACAATTTGTATAAATATCTACATTCTTAAATTTTGAATTCTTAAAAATACGTAACAGCTTTAACCTATACGCGTTTACTTTCAAACAGAAGGTATGTCTGAAAGTGAGGAAACTGGGAAAAAGCGTGGTCGACCGCGAATATACCCGGTAAAAGAGAATACACGTATTTCCGGTCGCGGAGTACCAATTAGAGGGCAGTCCAGAGAATTCGTTTGTTCTCTACGAGATTATTTTGAGAAAGAGAAGGAACATGGTGGGCCTCTGATTTCAGTTAGTCAAGTTGTTGATAGAACAGCAGCTGCACTCTCTATAAGTAAAAATACGGTTGTAACGATAGGTAAGGAGAAGTTTAAACAAAGCGAGGAAGATGGCCCTTCTAAACACACCAGGTAAAAAAAGACGGATAGAAAAACGTGTTACTAATCTGGATGCTTTTGCAGAATATGGGATCCATCGCCACGTATATGAGTATTACAGTCGTAAAGAGTATCCTACAATAAAAAAGCTACTCGTTACTCTTCATGATGCAGAGCTTTTCACTGGTAGCCACTCATCTTTACGGTTCGTAATTAAAAATTTGGGATTTATATTTACTACCGTTTCGAGTAAAAAAGTATTAATGGAGCAACAACACGTAGTTGCGTCTCGCTGTAGATTTCTTAGGGGTGTAATAAATGAAAATTTTAATAACGTCGTCTGGGTTGACGCAGGACATTCTTTAAAAAAGTGTTGGTCGGATGATTCTACGGCGGGAACTATGCCAGTGCGAATTGGAAAAGGTGGAAGACTTATAATTATCCACGCCGGAAATTCTCAGGGGTTTATTCCCAATTGCCTCTATGTATTTAAATTGAAAAAGACTTCTGACTATCACGAGGAAATGAATCACAACAAATTTAAAACATGGTTTGAAGAATTCCTGTTAAAGAATATTCCTCCCAATTCAGTGATCGTGATGGACAACGCCCCATATCATTCAGTGATTAAAGACAAGGCTCCAACAATGGCTTCAAAAAAAAAGAGATGGTTGAATGGTTAAAACGTCGAAACATTCCATTGACAGAGGATATGAAAAAGGCTGAGTTGATGGAATTTGTACTATTTAATAAACCAAAGTTTCCTGTGTATATTGTTGACGAGTTGGCTGAAAGTTACGGTCATAAAGTCATCTGGTTGCCTCCATATCATTGTCACTTTAACGCCATAGAACTAATATGGGCCAGGGTTAAAAAATACGTTGCCATAAATAATACAAAATTCACGATGACTGAAGTAGAAAAATTAACAAATGAAGCCATGCAAATGATTACTGGAGAAGACTGGAAGAAGGTAGTCGAACACACCAAGTCAGTTATTGAAGACGCTTGGAAAAATGAAGGTATAGTGGAACAGCAGGTAGAAAATTTGATCATTTCTGTGAATTGTTCGAGCGACAGTGAATCAGTTGACTCTGAAGATAGTGATTCTACATTAAGCGGAGTTCACCCATTATAAATATAAGTTTTTATTTTGTTTAATGTTAGAAGTAATGTTAAATATAAAATTGCAATATAAAAGTATTTAATTTAATCTTTAACTAAACAAAAATTAACAAACGAAATGTTATAGTCCAATATTACAATTTCTATCAATTATAAATTAATATTTCACTATTTATAGGCAGTTTCATTTATGAAGAATTCGCAAATATTTATGCTTGCTTAATACCAAATTATCTGTATTTATTAAGTTCGTGATATAATAATAGAGTAATTATTTATCACATTTTTCGAGTAAATTATTATGATACTAAATCCATACCAAAATATTAAGTAAGATCTCATATTACCATAGTTGGACTTAACTAGAATTTGGGTAACACGGTTCATGTCATTTCACAAAATAAAAGATTTGTTACGCGATTGTGATCAGATTAGTGTGCACTATGATTAAGGTAATGTACAGTATAATATGTACATGTTATTGCAACCATACATTAAATAATCGTATTCACTACGATATAAGCTACACGACTTCACTACAAAAGCATCTCTGGATGCCTTACTGTAATTAAAAGTACATTAAGAGATATCATATCATGTTTTAAAAGTAAACTGTTTTGTCTTGAAAAGCCGTATTAAATGACCTTGAGCGTGAATGTGTTGTAAGTTGTTTGTATGTGAATCATTGTTTCGTGTTTATCAACTTGTAGAAGTCATGTGGTCAGAGTTTGGCAACGTTGTTTCCCTTTCAGTACAAACGTCAATACCAAACAAATTTTAATAATAGTATAGTATTATGGATTGTTTGTAAAACGTGACAGAATGAATGTCTTCTTGTCGTTGTCCGTCATGTGCATGACACATTCTAAAATGTATTTTGGTGATTGTAAGACAAAACATAGTGGTAGTTTTGGAGGCTGTAATGAATCAGAACCACAGTTCTATATCCTGTTAGCCACAAAGAAAATTATGCAACAAATTAAATTTTGTTCATTACACCCAAATTACTTTTAGGCCTATGTAGTCAAAAGATTAAAACTTATATGGAATTATATATATTTTAAATCATTTCAGTATGATATGAATGTCTTGTTATGTAACTTATTTTGTATTGAGTGTTATTAGTGTATGGCATGTGAAATACATATATTTAAAAAATTATAAATTTAGTATTTATACCAGTGAAATATATTGTAAATACTATAAGCAGTCTACCTTATGGTATGTTATGAGAAGCCGTATTTTTATTATATTGCAATACAAATTTTATGTGTCTTCCAACATCTGAATTTTACATATCCATACACTACTCTTAGTCTTAATTAGGTCAGATAACTTTCGCTTTACTGTATACTAAAAAATAAGAAGGTAGATGGGAAAGGTAGAAATCAATAAAAGAGTTTTACATGAATTAAAAGGCAGCTGTGGAATAACATGTCTAACAGAGTGGTTTGACGTAGTGAGGACCGTAAGACACGAATGTTCTTTGTCATCAACCTTTTTTAATTTATACATAGGGGACATGATAAGTAGTATTTCATATATAAAGGAAGAAGTGGGCATTGGAGGAAGAAAAATTAATTGATTAAGGTTCTCTGATGATGTAATTTTAGGGGATGAGACAACAAATGTACAAAGAATTACAAGTAAGTGTTGACACAGTTCATAACATCAACCAAAAGCTCAAGTGTTTTAAAAGAAGCACGAGATGGGTTGCAAGAGAATTGACCAACCATCACAAGGAGCCTAGACTTTGAGTGGGTACAGAGCTGAAACAATGCTTGTTTTGATAGAATTCTAATGTTACTTAATGAAGGTGAAAACGTCCATGATATACATGGATTCTTCATTTTGAGCCAGAATGCTAGAGACAAGGTAGGGAATGGAAACATACGAGTTCACCTATCAGGAAAAAGTTCAGAACCCAGCCATCAGTGGGGAAAATCATGTTGATGATCTTTTGGGGTGCTGAAGTCCTGGTTTTTGTTATTTTTTATAAGGTAAGTGGACAGTAAACAGTACATACTACTCTGACGTACTTATCAATAAAGTAAAGCTGGCAGTATGCAGAAACGTCCTGGATTTCTATGCAGAGCTTCATTTTTTTTCATAATAGTGCCCGTCCACACACAGCTCACATCCAACTCAGTTAACACATTATACCATCAACAAAATAGCTTGGGAGACTCTACCTCACCCTCCCTGCTTGATTTCCTTTTGTGTGGTTCACTCAAGGAGGCTTTACATGGTATGAAGTTTTATGACAACGATGAGGTCAAAGAAAATGTCCTAAAATGGACATTGGCACAATCAATTTTATGCCAACATCAACATAATGATTTCTTTGCAGCAGACATAAAAAGGCTTATTCAGAGGTGGGACAGGTGTATTAATCTTGCTGGGGATTATGTTGAAAAGTAAAAAAAAGGAATGTAATATTGATTAAATAAATGATTTTTCCTTTACAGCTATTTACCTCTTTAACTGTTGAAAGACCCTAATATTATTATTATTGTTACTACTATATTTTACATTGGTTTGATATATGTTGTTTCTGCGCATGCTGCTTTGTGGATACTTGGTAATGTATAGCAGTGAAAATGCTGATGTAGTGCAGGTGTCTTTGGAAGGTGATTCTTCTGCTAATGATTCTTGAATAAATGATAAGTATTAGGTTTGTAGTTAGTTCTCAAATAATTTTAGATTTGTGTTTCAATAGGCTGAGAAATACTACAGTTACTCATCGCAGTCCCATTCTTCGTACGGATGAACAGAGTGATGATGATCTTACTTACTGATGTATCATATGTGTATAAGTCAGCCATTTTCATTTCTCATGTGATAAATAGTTTATATACATACATTACTGATTTTCAGTAAATTTGTAGGAAAGCACAATTAGCATTTTGTTAATTATTCAAAGTTATTCATATATGATTATATCCTGTATTTGTATACAGCTTAAGCATTCTCTTAGCTCAGTGATTTATATTGGTAAATACATACAAACATAATTATCTAAACAAAAAGTGTGGGTAGCAGATGTGTTCTAGATTTTTTTAAATATGATTTTATGAATGCATAAACTGTAATGAGACAGGTTTCCAAGAGTCATTTTTGCTTTCACAATTCCATTTAACATTCCTAACAATCGTTTTATTGACTTAGTGAAACAAAGTCTCCACTGCTGAACGTTTTAATAGTTCTGTACTGTTCCCTCCAACAGTTATTTTTATAGTGCTGGTAACAGTTACATATGAAATGGTTGTTTAATAATAAAGTAAGCTCAGGAATTCATGATTTTTAGTCATGTGTAGTTGAAGTTGTCTCTAAATAAAGTGAAATTAAATTTATATGTATAATAAAGTATGTTAAGTCACTGAAAAATTCTATGCTAATAGTCTCTAGTTTTAAACAGCAGTTAACTGATTAAATTAACAAAAGTGTCACTAATCCATCTGTTAGTTGAAGCTAGGTTATTTATATTATTTGTGTGTTATACATTGTATATAATCATCACAGATATTCTTGATATATTTGATTTATGTAATAGAAAAGTGTATTTATTGATAATGATACAGAAAGTTTATTTTTATTTAATAAATGAGAGTTAATTAATGTTTACAAATTTACATTACCATATTTTTGTGTGTATAACACGCACCCCCATTTTATTAGAATATTTCAAAGCAAAAATGTAATTTATGAGGGTCATTCAAATATAAACCGGATTTTTTTTACACAGATTTATTGGTGACAGATAAAATTACAAAAAAAATCTTATTTTTCTATATAGTTTTCTTCAACAGAAATACATTTTCTCCACCGGATAGGTAGCTTCTTGATCCCCTCATCAAAAAAAAGAAGACGGGCACTCTAACAGCCAATTGCGCACATACTGCTCAACCTCTGGATTGTTGTTGAATTTTTCCCCTCCTAACACTTCCTTCAGCACACCAAACATGTGGAAGTCACACAGAGATAAGTCTGGACTGTAAGGAGGGTGTTCAAGAGGTGTCCAGTGAATTTCAATGAGTTTATTGTAACTTTGAGCTGCAGTATGCAGCCGTGCGTTCTCATGGAGATGCAGAACGTCATGAATTGGTTGCTGGCGCCGTTTGTTGCGATAAGCGGCCCTGACATAATCCAGCAGCTGGCAGTAGTATGCCGCATTCACTGTCTTTCGATCGTGAAGGATCTGCAACATACCTCTTGAGTCCCAAAACACAGTTGCCAGAACTTCCCTGCTGACAGGCGAGTTTTGGCCTTGACCGGCGCCCCCTCTTCACTTTTCCACCACTTGCATTCTCCACTGCATCACAACTGCTTCAAAATTTTTTGGCCCAATCAAACACTTGTGATCTTGACAGAGTAGCGTCTCCAAACTGTGCCTGGAGTCTGGTAAAAATCTCAGCTGATTTGACACCTTCATTGGCGAGAAATTGGATAATTACCCATTGCACAAGAGACGAAGGTACCTCGTGCTCAGACATTGTGCTACTGACGCGGGAATGTGTTCTGCTGACGTGGCTGGGCGTTCCCTTACCTCCACACATCCCCACCTAACTACCTCAAGCGCCCCACCTCACTCACTCCACTTCCTGAGTCCACACGTAAAAAATTCAGTTTGTATTTGAATGACCCTCGTATGTTAAAGGCACATCCGTATTTGTGATGAGACACAGTTGAAAAAATTCATTAGGACATAGAAAAATATATATTTTTTTTATATTAAATAGTTGCAGAAAAAAAGTTTTGTACAAAATAATAGAAAAAAATGTACTTACTATAGCTATTTGTTGGTAAACATAAAATAGACTTGTTAAAATCATAAAATTTCAAACATCCATATAAAATTCAAAATAGCACATTTGGTTAAAGCGTATGATCCATTCTAATACACGTGAAAATGAAGGTCTTTTTAATTTTCCAGACAGTGTGTATGTGTGGTCACCATCGCATGTCCATTATATATAAAGTTTTCTTAAATCACCCTTAAAAGGGTTATTAACAAACACATCTAAAGGCTGACCTACGGATCAACAAACACATCTAAAGCCTTAATTACAGATGCTAATCCAACAGGAACTACTGCCAATACCCTTTTTGTTTCTTGAAGCCTTGCTTGTACTTGGTCCGTCAAATGCTCTTTGACGCTACACAATACTAACAAGTTTTTTTTTTTTAAGAGAGTGCCTGGTCTTCGGTTCCCAACTGTATCAATCCAGTCTAAAACAAGCTTTTCTTCCATCCACCCTTTCTCCTGGATAGGAACTATTACACCCGTGGAAATGTATCTTTAGTTTTTGCTTTAGAACCACATGTGCAGTTAACTTGTGTCTGTCAGTTAATTGAAAGCATAACCATTCACCTTTGTGTGTTGTTTTCTGTTGACCCGACTGGCACAGATTTCACACATTTCTCATCAATACTCAGCCATTGGCAAATACCAAAAGACAGGCCACTAGTCTGCACTCCCAATTGGAGACAAATCAAAATTATCCATATGCTTCTTTTGTTCAATAAATTGATGAAACTCGATAATTTTATTTTCATACTCTCGAGGTAAACTTGGAGCCAGAGTAGTTCTTCAAATCAAAAGACCATGTCTGCAAGGAAACCATACACACCAACCAAGACTGGGATGAAATTGCATATTGTCTATTTCAAGATTTTGTGAGATGTTCCTAGCTTGAATCTGTACCATTTCAATGGCAACGTGAAAGCCCCATCCCTTTTTCTTTTATAAACTCAAATAAGTGCTTTTCTACTTCTGGAAACTTAGCTTTTTTACCATGGAAAGAACACCAATCACAAGTAGTAATATTTAATTTTTCTTTTTCTTTTTTCCACTCCTTAACCTCAGATTCTGCTAAGTACATCAATACCTCACATACATACAATGCTAAATTTTACACTACATTTTATATGAATATACAGTCTGTTTCTGTACTACACACACAATACTGGTAATGAACTACTGTAGAAACAACAGATTATCAGTGACAAACAGGTACAGTAACAAAATGCTATAACAGAGTACCATTATAAGTCTACGTGTGAATAAATAACTGGTGAAGAAGGAGTGAAAACTGCAAACCAAATTACTGGTAACCAGCGACGTAGCCAGGATTTTATTTCGGGGGGGGGCTGAAAATCGGTGCGGGCACGCCACTAATCCAAAGCTGTGCATGCAGTGGAAAAGCGGGGGGGGGGCGAAATATTAAAGTTCCAGTTTGCTTTGAATTTTTTTTATTTATTGGTGACATTAAAAATTGAAGAAAGTTGTTTACAAATACTCACAAAAGTTTAAACCTTCTTGCCCTACCTGACGAGGCAAACATGTTGACGATGTCTTCGTTGGATATCCCTATGACGATGTTCCGGTGCACCGACATCAAGGCTAGTCCAGTAAGCCTGGTTTCGCCCATTGTGTTTCTCAGATAGTTTTTTTAGGAGTTTCAGCTTAGAAAAACTCCTTTCGACAGAGGCTGTCGACACAGGTATGACCGCAAAGATGGTGAAGAAAGTGTACATGTTCGGGAAAAGTTCTTTATCACACTGTGCCAAGGCATCGATAGCTGTTTTAGGTTTTCCTGTATCGTTTTTCCACCTCTCCCTCCACAAACTCCATTCCCCTGAATGAGCTTCGGTAAAGCCACTGTGTAGATCGTCCTTGTAGAATTCGAAGGACGGCTTTACTTTGTCGAAATCTACGTCACAATGCGATGGGATCAGATACTGTAGAGAAGCGATGATTGCTTCGTGTGCTAAAAATCTTTCACTAAGTCCACTTATGAGGTCGTCGATGCACGGGATGAAGATTGAGATGCGAAAGTAATCTTCGGGATTGGCAGCCGATGGATTTTGCCTATTTTTTTGTGCAGTTGCTATTCGTGGCACCGTAAGTTCCAACTGAAGTAAGTTGGCGAGTAAGTCCTTTGCTTCTTCAAAAAGTTTCTTGAATTCTGAGTCAGCATTATGTCTTAGATCTTCCACAACGGCTTTCACTTTTGTGACATGGTCCAGAGCACTACATAAATCAATGTCTTTTTTCTGGAGGTATTGGGACAGACTATATGTGATGCCCAGGAGCTCAGAAGAAACACCTAGAGACACTAAAAAGGAACTAGAACTAATACTATTAAGAACTAATTATGACCTCTTATTGTGCTCATTGGGTAGATAGGCCATTTTCTCCAAGGTCGATACAATGGGCACCAGCATCTCCTTAAAGAGAAGAACCGCTTCATGTCGCTCGCACCACCTCGTCTCACAGAGTTTTGATTCTATGGTGATCACTGCTGGGTGACAGCTCTTTAATCTTCTCCTCCAAGATTGCTGTGCGTTTGGCACTGGCTCTGAAGAATGAGCATGTTTCTGTAATCAATCCCATCGTGTTTCTTATGTTTTGAACTTTGAACGAGTCAGATAAACACAGATTTAAACAATGGGACACACATTGGGTGTATAAAGCTTTGGGATACTTTCTTTTTAGCACAGCTTGAACTCCACGAAACTGTCCACTCATCGCTGAAGCTCCATCGTAGCCCTGTCCTCTTACGTTCTCTAGATCCAACCCAAGTGTAGCGAGTTTTTCTTCAATCACTCTAGCTAACCTTTCCCCAGTCACAGGCACAAATGTTAAAAAGTCTTCCATTAAAACAGGTCCATTTTCACTCTCTGATACGTATCTAGCACACAGCGAAAACTGTTCTATCTGTGAGATGTTAGTTGTCTCATCTGCCAGAATCGTGAAATATTTACTCTGACTTATTCTTTTGATTATGTCCTTTCGAATCAAAGACCCAATAGTCTCTATCAATTCATTTTGTATCTCTGGGCTGACATACATAGCATTTAGAGGGCTATGTAAAATACGTAAAATATAAAAATATGTAAAATAGAGCCCCTTCAGACCCCCCCCTGGCTACGTCAGTGCTGGTAACTTTCGCTTATCACCAGACTTGAACCTGCCAGTTTTAAGCAATGTTGCTAACTCTGTCATGTTCATCTGACCACACACACATGAAAATCTACAATTTAGCATGTAAGTTACATTATAATGCAGTGAAGAAAATCTAGGGGAAAGTGCTCAATATACACGGGAAAATATGGTATTTCATTTTAAAATATGTGTAGATGGCAAAGTACTTTATACATCCACTATGTATAAATTTACATTTAGGACACATATAACATATTATGTATACATTCATTCTATATTGCAAGAAATTTATATTATTGAGGCTGACTCCCAGATGTAATATATATTGTAATTTACAGTATTTTTTAAAATACAAAATATATATAAATATAAAAGATTATTGAAAATTATTAAATCTTTTTATGACTAATAGAATATATTTTTGTTTGCACAGTTATAGCTAACAATATGCTCAAAAATTGTAGCTTTTAAAATCTTTCTCAGCTACTCAGAACTGTTCCAACATAAATACTGTGCATGTGTTTGTGTGTGTTTGCATGCGCACGTGTGTGCACATAAATATTTTTGTATAAGTAAATTGATATGCATACTGGGAGTTACTACATTGAAAATTGTTCGTTTTGTTTAGGTGTATTGACACGTTTGAATTTTTGTTTACCATGTAAGTAGAATATTGACACTAATTAAATTAAGTAATTTTAATGTGATGTTTTAAATGAATTAAATTTTTGTGTACCTAATATAATTTGGTCATGTCACAATTACTTATTTTTGTATTTTATAATTTTTCTTATGTTTTTGAGTTATTATCAGCTTTTGGCTAAATAGTCCATAATAAAATAAAATATTTTTTATGTAATATGTAAGATATAATATTTTTGTATGTAAAAATGAATATACTTAAAATGTTATGTAATTGAGAGATACTATTAGTGCTAGTAGTAGTACGGTGCATAGTAAATTCTTAATGTTGACAGTTTTTTGGAAGTGTGTGCTGTCACCCAGAATTGGGAGAATGCATTGTGGATTTGAAATAACTAAAAACTTTGTGAAATTAGCATAGTTCTTATATCTACATTTATTTTTTTATGATATATAACTTGTACAGACCCTTCTGAGAAAAATGCACGAGTTTTCATAAAGGTTAACAGTCTTTTGATTCTGAAAAGTTATAAAATAAAATTACGAAAATACATGTATATTTTAAACTCGTGTTCATCATATATATAGTAAATTAGTATATACTAGTGTAGTTAGTAGGTGAATATATGCCATTTGCTCATTATGTGTAACATTCTCATGAACCCAATATACTTAGTTTGTGAGTTACATGTACGTAAACGAATTAATGTAGTGTCACTTCTTTTAAAACATGCAAATAAGGTAAGTATATTAACAAATAGTGTAAATAGCCCTCTTCTGTTTACATTTGTTGGACCCATAATAGAAACATACTTGTGTTTGTCCTTGTGCATCTACATGGATGTAGTAATTTCAAAATTGTTCTGTCTGTAGCTTTTAACGTTATTATTATTTGTGAATTATAAGTTTGTGTATGAGAATAGGTTAGTTTGTCATTACTAAAAACTGTTTTTGTGGGATGGTGAATGTGGCCCTATAGTCAGTGTTATATTGTAAAGTGCAAAAGTAATAATGTGTATACTAAAAGATAAAAACCTTAAACATTAGCAGATAAAACATGTGTATGTCAGCAGATACAAAATAACAATATAAATAACAGTTCAGAAGACTATAAGTCATGTACTTTATGTATCGTGTGTGTGTTAAAAGATTACGTATGTATTATGTGATGTAAAGAGATCTGTAAAAGTTTGATCAGAATTATTTATAGTTAATTTTGTGGAATTATTTACTGTATTGATATTTTGTAAGACAACTGAAGTTATAACTTTGACAACAATACGATTGACACTGCCACTGTGATGTGCAAGGTGCCTAAGCACCAGAAATCTCCATGCTGACTGCAGCTGGATGATCCCTGAATATTAAACACAACCTAACTGATATTTAGATTTTAAAATACTGTGATCAGAAGAACAGTGTGTGTGTGTGTGTGTGTGTGTGTGTGTGTGTGTGTGTGTGTGTGTGTGTGTGTGTGTGTGTGTGTGTGTGTGTGTGTGTGTGTGTGTGTGTGTGTGTGTGTGTGTGTGTGTGTGTGTGTGTGTGTGTGTGTGTGTGTGTGTGTGTGTGTGTGTGTGTGTGTAATTTGAAATAAGCGTAACAGAGTGTATAGCCTATGTCATGCTATCTATATAGAATATGATGTAACAACAGCACAATTACTTTGAATTACTGAGTGTGATGTACCACTCACTCAAGAACACAGTTGTACATGTTTGGCATTGAATAATTAATTTAATTCAGCAGTACTTTGTGTGTGTGTGCGTGCATGCGTGCGTGCATTTTATTCTGCAAAAAATAGGTGAAATAAGTTGTTAATTGGTTATTCAGTCTCCAGTACTTTCAATCTCCAGATAATCGCATGCCCAGATATAAGTTATTTTTTTGTCTCATATGTTATAATGTGTGTCTATGTGTATAGTTTCAAAAGTATTTTGTGACACACATACGCATACACATGCATATGTTCTGGTTCAATTGTAAAGTGCTTATCAGATGCCAGCTTTTTATCTCATACTTAGAATGCTATTTGATCATATCTTTGCATGTAAGACACGTATGATAAATTGATAGTCAGTAAAGAAGTCATTACATAAATAGAAATGTGCTGCTTGAACTTTGGAATATGTGAATCTTATTGCCATCAAAAAGAACTGTTTGGTAAGAAGTGTTGTTTCTGTACCTTACTGAATGTTTTTAAAATCGGATAAAATACTTAACTATATGTTTTGCAGTGGGGTTTATTAGATACTAGTACCAATTAGTTTTTTAAAAAAAGTAGAGTTTCAACATTTCATTTATTATAGAGTTTCAGAGCAAAGTAAAATGGATAACTGCTGTGATGCGTATTTATAATAAATAAAATAAAGTATGAATTTTAAATTTACGAATTTTATAAGTTGGTAAAGTACTAGTTTTATGTGTATAAGAGCATAAATACTAAAATTTGTGTTTATTGTTTCACTCTCATTCACACAAGCAGTGTTGGCAGAACTTGTAACAATATAGTTTAACTTTGAGTTTCATGTGAAGTGCTAGTATGAAAGTCTTCATTAGATGTGTGTCCCATTCAAAACTTCTAGTTCAGTATATAAATTATTGTATAACTAGCACCATTGTACCATGCACAAATAATAAACCGTGGGTGATACACAATGGACATTGTTGATGTAACATTTATCCTCTTACAAATGCTGTGCCATGTATCTTAGTTGGGATGGCTTGTAACAGTTTCAGGAACTATGGAATTTGTGAGTAGTACTGTGTATATTTTTTAATATTTCATTTTTTAAGTATTTCTTTGCCATGATTAGTAACATGGAATAAACCAAGTAGTTTTTATGATCTTATGTATTTTAAAAGTGAAGCTTCAGAGGTGCACAAAATAAATCTGCACTCGTGATATGTTTTTCTTTTGTTTGGTGTTTAATAGAGTGGCAAGTTTTGAAGTATGTGTTGTTAATTAGAGTTGGATTGTCAAACCATATATAACCAATTCTTACATTATTTCCCTCATACTGGTATAATAAAAGTGTATTATAATTATTAATAATAAATAATATTTGTTGTTTTGTACAAGTACATATTTTTGTATGTAATTTACAATGTTGCAACAGTATTTTCAGCTGTCACTTTATAAAAATATACGTTTTTGAAAGTGACAATTAAAAATACTGTTTAACTATTGTAAAATTACAGAAAATATATTCTTATTTAAAACAGTAAATATTTATTATTAAGATATTAATAATAACATTGTTTTTCAAATGCCCATAATAAAAAGCTTAACTTAACTTTTAACTATTAACTCCTAGTTTCATCCTGTTGCACTTTGTTCAGTACCAGTTTTATTTCTGAAAGATAATAGTGATAAACTATACTACTTTGTAGTAATAGTGATTCATTACTTTGATATGAAAATCAAATAATTCCATATTTGATGTATCAAGTAACTGTATATTATAGCTATATTTTGTATCGTATAATTTGTATTAAATAGCAACCATATTTAAGTCAGTATCATTACTCGTGTTCTGTAATTATTATATCTTGAAATATAAACTGCTGAAGTAATTGTCAGTCTCAGTTTCACAGAGCTAAGTATCATACACTTTCCCTATTTACATTGAATTTGTAAGTCGTAGTAAATAAATGTGCAGTTTCCACTATGTGAAGTTTGTTCTGTATCATACTTGAAGTATAAAATCCAGTTTTATCCTGTTGAAAAATTGTCTCTCTTATTAAGGGTATTGTGTCAAAAAGTGAAATCAGAGGCCACAAATGATATATTGGTTTGTGACAGTCATTAGAACCTGTTAGGCGTTAACTGTGTTTGCTAAAATCATTATGTAGCTTAGATTATGTTTGAAAAAATCAAAGAAAAATCTTAAATATTTTGTTTTCAAGAGCTAAATTTTTTGATCACTGTGTCTAGTTTTTACAGTCACAAAAGAAGTTTGGCTACGTGAATTGTAAACATTTATTCAGTTTACACCATCATATATTTTCTTGAACCATAACGCCACCATAAACTTTTAGTAAGTATTGGTACCAGGTTTTGTTTTTGCTTCTGCGAAATCCAACCCTTTACATTTCTCAGCTTGTAGGATTACTAAAAGCACACTGATTTTTTCATTATTTGCGAAATGGTGTTAACATTTGAAGTTCATAGTGGTACAGCTTGATGTGAAGTGTACAGTAAGTAAGCTTTCTGCCAGTCATTTTTCATGTGATACATTAGTCTACAAATAATAAGTAGTGAGTGAAATGACATAATAAGAAAATTATTTTCAAGGTATGTTAGTACTGATAGTAAACTCTTCAAAATTGTTTTTTAAGGTAAAGCAGTATTGTTTTACGGACCCTTTCACACTGTACAGTTTGTCAAGTCAGAACAAATTTGCTACTTTCACTTTAACGTAAGTGAAAGTTCTGGATAAACAGACAGTAGTGATCCACTGAAAACCAATCAGACTCAATAAGATAGGGTGGTGTGTTATACAGCCACTATATATGGTACTTATAAAGTATTTGCTTGATGTAAACATTTCAATCTGAAATGTTGTGTCAGATCTCTAACAATAATACCTTGATTTGCAAAATTTGACGGTATGAAAGTAATAAAGGCTGTTTATCTGGTGGTGTTTCCAGTTATGTGCAGAAATTGTTTTCTCATTGTTTTTGTCATCTAGATAGTTGAATTGAGAAGACAGTGACATTCTTTGATATTTTAATCAAATATGTTTATCAGTAATTTTTTAAGTCTTGATATATTTGCATTTTCAAACCGGTCTATTGAATATTTTATGCACTTCTTAGGTCTAAGGTGTACTGAACTAATTTTTTATTTATACCTCCTCTTAAGAAAATTGTGCTTATTTATTTTTTTATTATAAATTATGTATTACTGAATAGATTTTAGAGCAGAATTATTTTTGAAATTAGAGAGTTGTTTACAAGTTCCAGTAGTTTTTAGCCTGTAAACATTTATTATAAGAATTTTATATATATATATGAAACCATGAACAAGGAAATGTGGAAATATTAATACCATTTCTTCTATAATAGATTTATATGTTTAATGTGTATAAATCACTTTACTCAAACATGTAATAATTGAACCGAAATGGCCAAAGAACATACTGTAGCTGTACTGTGTATTCCTGTAATGAATATGTAAACTATATTTTCATTTTGTATACCACAATAGTTATGTTAATAATATAGTATTTATTTGATTCAATATAAAAATGCACATAATGTGTTTATATTTGTATTCAGATATTTGTACACATAATGCTGTTTCATTCCATGCAACTGTTATAAATATTTTTTTAATTTAATTTTTTGTTATTGTGTGTTAATTTATTTTCATGTATTTGTTGATTAATTTTTGTAGTTTTTTGTATATGTATTATAGTTTCGTATTTGTAAAGACTACATTGTTGTACAAATATTTATTAAATATCAAATGGATTGGTGGATCATTTAACACTTGCTTGGCAAGCTTGAGTGGAAAACAGATATGTCAAATTTAGTATTACTTTTTATAGCATTATTGGCTTAAATGTTGTATAATTTATTTTCACATAAGAAATTAGATCATGACAAAATACAGTATGCAGAGTTTCAAGTGTACTTCTTATTTTCACATCAGTTTCTTGCTTTAGTAAGGGTTTGGAAGGAAGAAATTAAAATTATTTGTTGTCACTGTGTTTGTCTAAAGTTGTTGCAAGTACTAGCAATTTGTTAAAAAAATTGTAAGTTTGCAATTTTCTTGACATATATTTTGTGGCGTGCGTGCGTGCGTGCGTGTGTGTGTGTGTGTGTGTGAATAGAAGTCACTTAACGTGCCAAATATTATTTAATCAAAATATATAAGCTGCAAATGTTACACTGTCAAGACTTTATTATTATTTACATGTTCATTCACATCTGGCAAGTGGGCAGTCAGTGTTTTCAGACTCTAGTAAAAAAGATAGTAAAATATTTCGTGAAGAGTTCTAGTCTTTATAATTTATACTATACTTACATAAAATTTACATTTGCATTATAATATGTATTATGGTATAGATTTGGTTGATTCAGTTTTCTGAAACAAGAAAATTAATTTGCTATTAGATCACTGTTTTCAGATTATTAAAACTCTTTTTGCTGCTCATCTACACAGTCTGTATACCTTTGCAAAACTAAACAATTGATTATCTGGAACACTTATACTGGAATGATATATTTTCAAGACAGGAAATTTAATACAGTTGCCTCCTTTACGTATATGTGGCTTATTCTTCCAACCAACCTAAGTGCTGTTTACAAAAAACACCAATATTGTTTTTTGTTTATACATTTGTTTCAATCTGTATTGTACAGTGTTGTTGTTCTCTCAACAAAATCCTGTTGTTGCTCTCAGTAAGTTTTATAACTGTAACTCTTACATTCATCTTTAAAAATATTTAATAAGTATGTAAATTGTACTTGTATTGCATGAACCTTTTACTGTATTTCATTCTTTGATTATTTACGTTTATGTGTTACAGTTCATCCCGTCCACATTTTAATAGTTTATGTTACTGGCATTATAACTAAAAAAAAATAAGAGCTTATATTAGTCAAAATTTAGTTTCAAAAAGAGACAAATTAATCTTATAATGACACTTAAATAGCTGTTGACTATAATTTAAATCCTGTGCTAAAAAATAATTTGATATTTTCAGTTTCTGGTTGATTTTTAGTGAAGGACAGTTAGTGGTTCAGTTTTTAATTATCCACCATGAACAAAAATTCTAGTCTATTGAAAACAAAGTAGCTGTAATGTTAATACTCAATAGTTGTATGTAAAACGTTTCCTGATTATTGTACATATTTCGTTTACATTATTTTTTTAGAACAAATTAATTGTATGTTTCATTGATAGTTACATAAATAATTGGAAATGTCATTGTACTTAGGTTTTTAGTAAATATTTTACCTATATTTGTTTATGTCATATGTATAAAATTGTGAAATTGTCTTAATTTATTGTTATTTTGAAAGGTAAGAAAATAGTTTGTATGGAGCTATTGTAATTTTACAAGTTAATAAAAGAAGACAGGTTGTTTGTAAACTTTTTAGCCATAAGTGAACCTTATTACAACAAAGTATTTAATTTTATATTTGCCAGTAATTGTGTATGTAAATAAAATGTTATTGATAGTACTTCTGTACTTTTTTTTAGTTGTCTTAAAGTATTAGTCATATATAACGTTAAAGACTTTTCTGTACCTTGTACATTTTAAGCAACATAATACTGTCACTTTTCATACAGCTCTTCATATATTACAACTTAAACACTTCAAAAGATTTACAGCATATCAGAATAGGAAATATATTTCTAATGTTTTCAAACTAACTGTATTTCATTTCAACTATTGTGACAAATTAAGTACACTCTCCTTTGGAGACACTTATTGTTCCTACTTTATATAATTATGTAAACTAATTTTGGCATATTAAGTTTGTAAAATGATAAAGTGTATTGTGTTCATACTACACAACACACTTCTTGTGTTGCTACTCAGCCAATTCTGGATTTGCAGAAAAATTTGTCTGTCTGATGCTTGTGTACATAGTGATGCCAAGTTCAATTTTTACTAGTGTCAGCTGATGTAGTAAACAAATTAAATTGCATGGTATTTAACAGTGCATTACTTTTCATCCCTGCATACACCTGTGAAATGGGTGTAACATTAATTTGATAATTTCCCAATATTTCTTTCATGTTAAATATTATAATGATGGTTTACAGTGAACTTTGTTACACATTACAGTTCTCTGTGTTTGTTCCAGAAGCATTTCTTTAGTACCATTACCACTTAAATTTTTCTGTTAACGTTCTGTCACGTTGGTGACGATTGCTATGGTTTTGGTGCTTTCAAATCCAGTGATGTGTACAGTTATATTGTAGTATTATTAGAGTGCTGAAGTAATGTCCATTCACTTCACTGCTCTGATGTGTTTCTAGTTGAGTCCTGGATTCTCCTGTTGGAGTATCTCCTATAAATCCAGCTATTATCAACACAGCAGATTTCATGGGTTGCATGTGATTCCGTTTATTTTATGTTGTCAATATCGTGCTGGTTTTCATGGCTGTTGAATGTATGTTCTGTTTCTTGAAGAGTTTGCTGATTTTATGTATAGTTATCTTGTGTTAGATGTGGTGTGTCTTGAACTGCCAATTACTGTACTGTATGGATTTGATTTTTGTGTGTCCGTTCTTCTGTAGGACTTCCTAGAATATGATGAGTTCTTAGTTGATGTTGTGTGAGGAAGTTTGATACATATGAGATAATAAAAATGGTATTTTGTAATTATGCTGGGTGATACTGTGGAGATACATGGACATAGTGGGTAAACTTCCTGTACACAGTGTTGTGAAATCTTCTAGTTATATTTTGCAATGTAAATGACCAGAAATGGCAAGCAGTTATCTTGTTCTTGTTTTATGGTATACTCGATATTGTGAATGTCGTTGGTGTGGTTGTGAAATTCTTGAAAACTTTGAGGCCACATTATGAAAATATCCAGCGGGAGTTGCCATGAATATGTGGGTGTTGACGGGGACAAGCGTGCTGACCCCATTTGTAAAATGGTTCTCATAAATGAATATCATATAGTGCTATGTTAATTTAAAAATATCTTGTGTTGTGTTTCATACAACATTAAAAGTTTCAATAATGGATATGTTGATGAGTAGTGAATTGATATATCAACTCTCAATTTCATTTGTTCCATGTATTATAGTAGTGATCAGTGTATTAAGGATGTGTTTTTAATGCCTGACGTAGGAGTCTTACATTTTTTGTTGATGGTTGGAGCAGTTTGATGAAGCGTTGTGCTGAAGAGTGTTTTGGTGAGTTATAGGCACTGAAGATTGATGTTTTTTTTATATCTTTTTTGGTAGATTGTGGCTTCTCAGAATTATTGGGTACTTTTTTGTAGTTTGATTTTCCACTTAATCTTGTCCATTACTTGTGATTGCTAGACATAAAATTTGCCTTCTTTGTATACCTGGTGAGTGGGTTATTATTTTTGTTCTGTAATCTGATGTACATAATAACTATGGATTTGACTTGTTCTCCTGAATACATGATGAATAGTTGTATTCCAGTGGTTTTAGGGTTAGGGCCTGTAGCTCATAATGGGGTAGGTTCATATTGGTGGGTTTGCTTCCTTAAGTGTGCTATTTATTTTTAAATTATTGTGACTTCTATTGCTGATTATCTTGACATGTTCAGCTAATGATTTCTGTACAGAGAATTTTATTAAGCAGTGATAGTGAAGGCCTGTTACCAGTAAGTTTTTTGTATTGCCAGCAGTGAAATATAGTGGCAGGAATAGTACTCTGTAGCTTGTTCTACTGTATTAAAGATTGGCCAACTTATTGATATATCAGTTCTTATTTTTTTACCGTGTGTTCTGTTTGGTGATTTTAGGCTCGGGGCAGGTGGGTTAGAACACGTCTTTTATAATCATCTTCAGTAAGGATTGAACCAAAAATGCTGTGCTCCAATCCCAAACGATAGACCAGATTTAGTCACGTCAATGCTTCTTCACACGTCTTCTTCCTTTTGGGTTATAATTCAATAGTTATTTGGGAATATGGCAGTCATTCATTCACTTGAGACATTCCACCTATTTTAGCTGATATTGGGCAATCCTAAAGAGTATGCTCATAATATTCGGTACCTCTTCGGTTTTTATTTTTGTATGTAATTAGTTTCTTAATTCTTTTTATTGGAGCATTGGCATTGGAAGAAAATATTCCTTATACAAGTCGTACAAAAAAATTATAAATTTGAAAATGCTATTGAAGGAAAGATGTTTCTGAGATATTTTAGGATTGTATGCATGAGAGATATCCTTCCTAATTGAAGGATTGATTTTCAATTGATAACACATGATGTAGGAATTCTTTTTTAAAATATTTTCAGAAATAAGCTTTTCTGTAAGTGAACATTTTTTAGATTCTTAATGAGTGAAAAATGCACCTTAAAAATGTTTTAAATAAATTGTTGAAGATACTAAATACAGGGGAAGGGAGTTACAGAAAAAATCCCAACTGCCCAACTTTAAATGCAGCTTTAACATTTTTAGAGTAAAAACTTTTGGAGATAAATTATACAGAAGAGAAATATTTGAGAACATAATTCTACATTAAAGAACTTAATAGGCAATTATGTTGAAGTAGAGAAACTGAAAAAAATACAGCAGAAAAGATTAATTGAATGCTCTATAGAAGCTGATGAAAATTATAGTAGTTTTAATAAAATTAAAAGTATGTGTTAATCTCAGTGGAGGCAAGTAAAATTGGATGACAAAATACAAGAAATTCTGTTGTTGAAAAGAAATAAATTTATAAATTACAAGTTCATTTAAAGCCATCTAAGGCTATCCTGGTAACTGTTACTTCCACAATAATATGTTAAATTGGTAGGTTTGTATAATATCTAGAATGTCATTGTTGTCTATTAGTTTGTTTAGCCCCAAGCTTAAGAAGGGGCAGAATTACAACAAAAGTAATAGAATGCTACATATCAACCATGTGATGACAACTCATTGCCATCATTAATTATGTGTAAACTATTAACATACCAGTGCATTCTAAGACATGAAACAAACAAGAATATGCCAGATCTTCGGAGAAACACCTGTTACTTATAGATAAAACCAGTACCAGTACTTTATAATCTGCATTTACGGCACAAATAAGTTAGGTTGATTCTATATACCAGAAGGCAGCTGCAGTCAATCAGTTGACAACATATTTTACAGGTGATGCTTTGGTGTTTAGTATAGATTGTTTTAAGTGTGTGAAATTTGAAGAGTGCTAATAAACATGAGTAGATTTGTTTCTCTAAATACTTACTTACTTGCTACCATTCCGTTTAAAAGAGGTATCAAAATGGAAATCTTTAACAGTTAAACCAGAGAACAGATAAACAATACAGTCTACTGAATGTTGATTGGTAATCTGTGATTTACTACAAAGGATAACAGGCAGGTATTTTAAGCTTTCCAAGTCATGAGGAAGATCAGAGAAATGAACGCCAGTGGGAAGTAAAATAATGAAAACAGGAAAGAGAAGGGGGACAGCAAAAAGCACTGATTTTGGCAATAGAGGGATGGGAGTATGGAAACAAAAGACAGTCCAGTAACGAGGAAAAATCACTCAAGAACTGCTTTTATTATGTGCTGATTTGAGTAGAAAATAGGTAAAAATATAGATTTCTGAAGTAGAAATTCTGTAAAATATGGTAGAATCAGTTGTCAGTATTAGAGATGAAATTGAGTCCAGTAGAGAAAAAAATTAACAATTAAATCCATAATTAAAGTATATAAAATAAAAGCACTTGCACAAGAACTTCAGGAAAATAGTTAACAGGCAGTCATAATAAAAACTGAAAAGTCCAGAAAATAAAAGCTAAGAAAAAGTGGCTTTACTTGTAGGATCAGTTTCCTCTCAGGCCTAAACACTTGAAGGGAGCACTCGCTGAGAAACTTTCTGGATTTTGAAGATGCAGCATGCACAAGCTGCTGCTCAGAGGAAGGAGGAGGGAGTGCTCTCATTCTCGTTCTTTATAAAGGGGTCTCTACAATGCTGTTAATGAAAATACCACTACCTAATAGCCAGTGCGTCTATGATGAGTTAATAAATTCTGTGAAACTACGATACAGAGACCAGCAGGTAATGTGATGTGTACCATACGTATACAGTTAAGAGCTTTCAGGGATTTGAAACATCGACTGATTGTTTAGATTTAATTGGATAGCAAATTTTGAAGCATCGGAAGATTTCAGAATGGGGCGTGAAGTTCACACATTCATAATTATTGTTAAAGATTCTGAGGTTCAACAAACCTTTAAAAATTACACGTTACAAAAAATTGTAAAGATGCTTCTCCAGTTTGAAGCTGCTAAGTCAATGAAGTTATGTCTTCGGTCTGAAGATTTCAATAAGACATAGTTACAGTGGATTTGATAAAGGAGTGATTCATGAAATGCAAGCTGAAAGGTCGATAATATAACGACAAGGATCATAAAAAAAGACAGGAAGCCTCCAAGTGGTACAAATGTGAAAATTTTGGAAAAACACTGGTAGTAGGCCATGAAACATACAGAAGAACAGGGGAAAGGGGATACATCATACAATTAACACACTGTATATACTTAAACTTTGGTGTTAAACACTCTGGCTAGAGGGGTATAGCTCCTGTTCAACAAGCTAGTGGAGTTACTACATTTCAGAAGATCTTATTGCTAAAGGATAGGCGTTCAATGAAGATAACCCACCCATAATTACAACTGTTACGAAGTATAGCGTCTTTGCTTTCCCAAAGTTGTTACAAAGAAAAAATTGTCTTGGTTTGACTACAAACAAAATTCGTCTCACAGTTAAGCAAAATATCCACGTATGTGAATATTTTGACATAATAAACACCTGTGTAAACAATTTTATTAAAGTTTTTTGTAATGCTTTGTCGAGGTTTTAATAAAATTTCAAGAACAGGCTTACTGTTGTCTTCCACCCAGATTATGGTTATAATTATGTTATGAAGTTATAAGGTATTACTCTCTCAAGGAAAGTGCAGCTTTCTCTAATCTGCCTGTATTTCAAATAATTAATTATTTTGTACGTATAAGAAAGTTGAAACGATTTAACAAAATGCTTCATTAAATAATCTTTTTAAAGTAAACATTTCATTAAGAAAATGAAACGTATTTAGCCTAAAGTAAAGTAAAGTAAGCCTGTTATAACTGTTCCATCTTCAATACAAGTTTATAGTTATTCATTTTCTCTTTGTTAATGTAGTATGCAGTTTTCCAGCGAACGTAATATCGCATTCGCTTCTCCGACACATGGAGGCTACCCATAACCACCGCACACCTCTTAAAAGCTACCAGTTTGTAAAATGATGGAAAATTAAAAACAAAACTACAAATTAATAAACGGTAAGCTTTACGAGAATGGTAGGGTTTTGACCTCTTGCACACGAGTTTAATTAATCTTCTCACCGACTGGGACAATGAAAGAAAGTGTAGCTACATACCACGACTCAGCCCTAATGGTACGGGTTGAAAAAACATCACAGTATCGTATCAAGTATGACACATGAAGGAATACATGTCTTAACAGGCAATGCTACAGGTTTGACAGTCTTAACAGGTAGTTTTTTTTGTAATGTTAAACAGAAGTAGCCAGGCCTCTTTTTGGACGCTATGCGGAGAGTCTCAGACATTAAAATTCCAGAAATATTTGAGTAGGCATACTTGGAAAGTAACTCACTGTCTCACTAACATAATACAACTTCTAGGATAGTCTATAAAATAATTATTTCTGAAATAGATTAACAAGATTAAAAGTCAAGTTCCCTAGATAACTTATTTTTCCAGCTAACAGTAAACAAAAAATCGTAACTACATTATTAAAAAATACTAAACTATTTGATATATTGACACTCTATGGTCACGACAGATACTGTCTGCAGAGGATAATGTGTTTTCACGCTATTTATATATGTTTTTGTGACATATATACATTGGTAAGTTGACGAGGCTGAGGTCATGGAACATGTCAACCGCCCATGCCAGTACTTACTCATTAGAGATAATTTTCCTTACGTTTTGTTCGTGTCTTGCTACGGTAATTGTCGGAGTATTAAGGAAAGCGGAGGTTCTAACAGGAAAGTCGACTTTTCAATGTAAACAGTTTGAAAGTATTAAAAAACATCGTTTTATTTTATAAAAAAAGTATTTTTTTATAATCGACTTAAAACATTTATTGAAAATATTAGAGCATTAACTTACAAATAACAAATAATAATATATTATTGTATGGCAGTTATTTACTTAAACTCTAATTACATGACTATATGTTTCGAGACAGATTTCATCACTCTGTACTACATTAATACTGTCCATAATAACGAAAATATTCGTTTAATATTTTAAAGTAAGTTTTAATGTGAACTGAAATGCACTTACATTGACAAATGCACCTCTCGACTTAATAAATTCGAGGCGTGAAAAAATACTATATAGAAAATGTATACATTATACATAGATTACTTTAGTGTGAACTTTAAACCTTTACAATCAGGTCTAGAGTGTGCACGTTCGCGCGCGCGCGCGTGTGTGTAAATTAAAAAAGATGATACACAAAATTTCAGTTCAAAGTTGTGGGATTTTTTTTATTATTATTGCTGTTACAATTATTATTCTAATAAATACAGTTGTTCAACAAAGATTTCAGCTGTCGCATACATTTAGATTTTTAGTTAGAGCTGGAATGTGTACAGTAAGTCTTGCATTAACTAAATTGAGGGTTGGTTCTATCAGTCTGACATTCCTTTTACAAAAATAGTTGACAATGGTGTTTGAACTACCCTAACAGATATGAAAGTTAATGTTACCGTACTAATTCTGTTTGGCTGTTGTTTGCAGTAGTGTCTTTTGATGAAAACAAACCACAAATATAAGTTCCGTCTGTTGGCCTATAAAACGCAGAACGAATCAGTACTGACCGCACGGCGTGCCATCAGCGTTGGTAGGCGGATTTGGTCTACATATTTTTGTACGCCCGTTAGACCCGTGTACAATGTTACAGGAGAACGTGAAATAGCCGCATGTGGACGACTTTGTATAATATGTATGTGTAATTTTCTTTTTTTCGTCTGCCTTGTCGCCATTCAGTTCCCCCGTTTCACTTTTAGTAACTGTAACGAAACTATCGTAATTTCTGTTATTACCATTGTAATTGTTATTATAGTTGTTGTTTGGAAGTAACGACCGAGTATTGTATCGGTTTCGATAATCGTAATCGCCGTTTCGCCCGTAATAATAACTTCTAGACGACGATGGATAAGTGTATCTTCTGTTATAATAACTTTCTCTGCCTACTACCTCTTGCTTAGAACCAGATTTATCGATGTACGTGATGTTACCCGAACCAGGAGTCAGTAGAACTGTCTGCGTTTGAGCCTGACCTCCGCCAGTTGCAGTTGCTTCTGTTTTATCTCCAGCAACTGATTTTACTCTTCCTCTAAAGCCGGACGGAATAGTGTAACCACCAGACCCTGGAACGTATTGACCGGGTTGAAGCACTTCTCCAGGCGTAACTGTACCCTCTGAGTCGCGTATCACTTGTGCTCCGTGTTGTGTATTCGAGCCGAGTATTACTTGCTGTGTTTGACTAGGACTATAAACGCTCCTAGTTGGTACCACAGTAGGCCTGATTGTCGTATGACTACCAGATCTAGGGAGTAGCATTGAATTTGATGCCGATGGAGGAGGACTGGGTTCTTCTTCATCTTCATAGTCCTCGTCATCGTACTCATCTTCTTCTTCTTGTTTCTCCAGAGTTTGTTGATCGTTGTTAGAGCCTGCTGGCTGTGGAAGATTGCCTAGAGTATAGTTAAAATTACTTGATCTCTGTGATTCACTCTCGCTGTACTGATTGGCTTCGCCTGGGCTTGGATAGTTACCTTCATTTTCATTTTGACCAGGCAGTGTTAAGGGATCAGGTGGCGGAATTTCTGGTTCTTTATTATTATTTCCTTGTTGCCAGCTTGAAGAACTATGTGGCGCCACATTTCCCTGACTTGTTTCTGACGTTTGGGCGTTAGATGCAGGTTTGCTGTTTAATGCTGTGAAGTTATAGAAACTACTGCCATTATTTAGTGTTAACTTTGGAAATGTCAATCCCGGAGTGCCAGATCCAGCTTGTGCGGCCCCAGAATAAATTATTCCGTATCTATAAGACCCTTGTATCTGAGACTGTGATTGACCTGTAAGAGCAGTACCTTGTGCAGTTGCAGTGCCTCCGCCTTTAAACGGAGTTCCTATGTCTGGACTACTACCTCTCTGGTAGGGTGTAAATCCTATCTGCGCCTGACTTGACGTACTACCTGGACCTTTCGACTGAGCATCGGCAAGACCTCCTTTAGTTCCAGCTTGTACTTGTGTGTTCGTTCCAAAGTTGATTCCGATACTCTGAGATTCAGCTAATGTTGTACCAGTACCTGAACCCAACTGAATCTGCGCTTGAGACTGACTTCGACCTGCACGACCTTGTGCCTTACTTGTTGCACCTTCATCTGTTCCTTCTATCTGACTCTGCGCACCTCTCTGACTATCACTGGTCTGGGCCTGAGCAGAAAATTTTCCTGTTCCTGAATAAGTACCACTAACTTGAGCTTGTGCAACACCATCTCTTAGTTTCCCTTGTGATGATGCCCCTGCTTTAGTTTCTTTACCTTCATATTGTATATTACTCTGTGCCTGGGATTCACCTTCTCCTCCTATCACACCTGCTTCAGCAATACCTGTTCCGGTTCCTACTACACCGTAACCCAGTCCTGTCCCTGTTCCAGCGCCAATCCCTGTTCCAACACCTAAACCAGTTCCAGCAGCCAAACCAGTTCCTGTTCCAGTACCAGCTCCTACTCCCAACCCTGTTCCGGTACCAGTTCCAACACCAGTTCCCCCTGGGTACTGAAGTGCCCCAGGGTACCCACCGGCCGGAGCACCACTCGTTAATGTTTGTGGTCCAGATATTGGGTACTGCAGATATCCAGGAACTCCTGTACCTCCTGGTACTGGATAACCTACTTGGCCACTGATTCCAGGAATTACACCGCCTGCTGGAATTTGACCTGCTGCTAAACTTGGAGTTCCGGCTGCAACTCCTGGATATGTCCCTGGCCCACCGGTTAATCCTGGATAGATGCTTGGTCTTGTATCAGGAAGTCCGCCAACTACGCCAGGAAAGCCTGAAGACTGAATTCCGTAGATTGGTTGTCCGGCTCCGATTGTTAGGCTTCCAGGATATCCTTGATAACCTGGTACCCCAGCTGGTGATATTCCTGGTGTTCCAACTTGTATCGGGCCACCAACCGGTACTGGAGAACCCGGTGCTCCAAGTGGTACTGTACCGGGTACTCCATTTTGCGAAGTACTCGGTGCACCAATTTGTCCTGGCACTCCGTACTGTATTCCCCCTTGTGCCCCAACTGGTATTTGTCCCGGCGCTCCAACTGGTGTTCCACCTGGTGCCGCTCCTTGAATTCCTCCCTGAGTTACAAGTGGTGTTCCTCCGGTTGTCCCAGCTGGTATTCCTACAGGTCCTATATATTGTATTCCTCCCGGGGTACCTGGCACTCCTCCTGGTGCTACATATGGTATTCCTGCCGGGGTACCTGGCACTCCACCTGGTGCTCCATATGGTATTCCTCCCGGGGTACCTGGTGCTCCATATGGTATTCCTCCCGGAGTACCTGGCACCCCACCTGGTGCTCCATACGGTATTGCTCCCGGGGTACCTGGTGCTCCATATGGTATTCCTCCCGGAGTACCTGACACTCCACCTGGTGCTCCATACGGCATTTCTCCCGGGGTACCTGACAATCCACCTGGTGCTCCATATGGTATTCCTCCCGGGGTACCTGGCACTCCACCCGGTGCTCCATATGGTATTCCTCCCGGGGTACCTGGCATTCCACCTGGTCCTCCATATGGTATTCCTCCCGGGGTACCTGGCACTCCATATGGTATTCCTCCCGGGGTACCTGGCACTCCACCTGGTCCTCCATATGGTATTCCTCCCGGGGTACCTGGCACTACACCTGGTGCTCCATATGGTATTCCTCCCGTGGTACCTGGTGCTCCATATGGTATTTGTCCCGTTATTCCCACAGGTATTCCTGATGGTCCCGTGGATACTGTTCCTCTAAAACCAGCCGGTGTTATTCCTGGTGCTCCTCCTATTATTGGATAACCTGACACTCCAGCTACACCTGTTGGTACACCTACTCCTGTGTAAAGTGGATGACCTGCAGATGGCCCAGCTGATATGAACCCTGGAGCACCCATACCGGTAGGGATACCTGCTACTCCTGGCCCTCCAACCGGTTGGGCTCCAGATGTTGTAGGATAAGTTTGGCCACCTAATACTCCTCCGGGGACTCCAGCGCTTGGATATCTTGACAAAACTCCTCCAGGAATACCTAAACCTGCATATCCTGGACCTCCAACCTCAGGTCTTTGGCCACCAGCACCTGAGGGTACACCTTCTGGTCTTCCTATGGCAGCTGTTCCTGATTGGCCTGCTGGATATATACTAGCTGCACCGAGTGGTCCTCTCTGAATTCCAGGGTATGGTGGTCCACTTAGCAAGCTGGGACCTCCAGTTTCTCTAGCACCACCAACTCCTGTACCAGGAAAAACTGTTCCTCCTGGTTGTCCTGCAAGTTGAACAGATTGTGGACCACCTACTCCTGGAGCAGTTCCAACCACTCCTCCTGGATATGTCGTATACCCACCAGGATAACAGTCTTCACATCCTCCCACACCAGACTGGCTCTGAGCCTGTCCCATTCCATTTGTTCCACCTACAAATAATAAAATAACAAAATAAATAGTGTGGAATACTTTTTAATTTCTAATGATGTAGAAATAAGAAGTATATAAGACAGTGCGAAAAGAGTCTTGGCTCGGTTTACAAAGCTTATACCAGCTTCGTATAAGCTGTTTCTGGAAAACTAATATTTTGAAAATATTGTTTAATTTATTGCCTGTCAGTAGTTTCAATGTTAATACCACTGATCATTACACATCACGTGGCAGTCAAATAATTTCAAGATAAAACTACTAGCTAACTAGCGTAAGAATACACATCTAAAATTGTATTATCGGTAATTTCATAATATAATAACTGAAAATATGAAAGGTTTAATATTAGTATTCCTTATTCCTTTTTATAAACAGTAAACTAAATGTACCACTAAACCTAAATAATGAATGTAAGATTCATTAAGGCTTTATTTTTGCACCGATTAATGAATCTTACATATTACATAATTGCATTAAGTATAACACAATTGTATGCTAAAACACGCATATGTTTTCGCGCGCGTGCTAACTGGAGAGCGTATGTCTGTATTGTTACAGTTTTTTCTTCGATATACGTATATACATAACATAATAGAAACTAAACTGTATCAGTAATGCTGCACACCGAAAAACACAATATACGTTAGTTAACTAATAATTTAAAACCTTTTATGTAATGCGCTTTTTCATCTTTCGCGTCACATGTTGGAGGCACCGCTTCATTAACCTTACCAGTATAATACATATAATGGTATAAATGGCTTGACACTAGTCTTCTTACTTGACCAGTATTTCTGATAGTGCTCATCTCTGCATGTCGCTTAATACTGAAAACCTATCTGACATACGTACAGTGGACCATAAGTTGCTTGACACTGGTCCTCTCTACCCCCTCTATCGTGGTATGGTTTCCTACTTATTGCCAACTTCTGCTAACTCCCGGCACCCACTTCCTCGCATAAACTGCCACGTTGACCTTCCCCTTCCAAATAACATGTAATCATTACGGATGATCTTATTCCTCAACCCACATCCACTTCCTCCTGTCTATAGACCTTCTAATTCTTGTTTTCCATTCGCTAGTCAGGGCACTACCTCGTTCTCAAATTTATCTACCCAAAATACGTTATCATTCTTCTTCCGCATCCCATATGGTTCTGTACGCGGTTTGTTCCTTTTGCTAACAATCAGTGTCTCGGATCCATACAATGCATAATTCCACACATAGCCTCTTATTAAATCCTTTCGCGTACACTACGTGACGTAAGAAGTAAGAAGTTTTTTTTCTTTTCATTTAATATTATTTCTGTCTGTCCTATTCTGTGTTTAAAGTCTTCTGTACTTTTGCCGTCTGATGTAGCTTTGATTCCCAAGTACTTATACGTTCCAATCTGATTTAACTCACTTACTATTTCACCGAGTACGGCGGTTTTTACCTCCGAAATATTTTATTCTTGAGCCATGAAACACTGTTATTTATTAAAAAATACGTTTATCTCAAACCAACTCTGTATATCACCATTCTCATCTAAATCAATGAAGTTGTCTGAATGCTTCCATAATCATTGTTCACAACAAATCTTGTCCAGCTCATTATCCTACCATTATATTTAACCAGATCAGCCTTCCTCTTTCAGTCGTCTTGCTCTCAATGTCGTCGTTGGTTTACAATTTGGTAACATTCGTAACTATGTGGTATCTTGTCAGCTTGCTAAATGTCCTGCTCACTTCTTTTTTTTTCAATTCTATAAGTGTCATCTACGTTGTCTATTATTGTTCTGTCCACGTGAATTTGTCTGCTGATGTCTTCTTTTCTGACGAATTAGAGCCTGAATACTCCACAAGATCAAATGATATCTGCCTGACAATCTCATGACAAGGGAAACTCAGGAGATCGAGGAAATAGGAGAGATATGAACCAATAGGAAAATATTTACTATGACGAGATAAGAAAAAGATATTCGTGCTTAGAGACACTCTAATTGTCAGAGAATATTACAGTTGTTTCCTTCTGTACTCGACTCTGAATTTATACTGTCCACACAAAGAAAATGGGATGGCAGAGACCTCTGGCGAGCTGGATGCGAGACAAGGCAGTAGCTTGACACGCATTCGCACGTTGATGCATGGAATAAATGATACGACTTTTCTAATTTGGTTGTGTCATTTAATTTAAGCTTATTTATTCTATTGTTTCTGTCTCTCCATCTAATTCCTGGCTTAATACTGACAATATTTTTTTGTGTAGTCTGCAGTCTTTCACTATTCTCATATTCACTGTCCCTGATTCTGACACATGAACCGTTGCAAGAAGCATACACTAATTAAAATCTTTCTTTTCTAACAGAAAGATATTTGGGTGTTCTTAATAACATTGGTCATCTTTTCATTCGATTCCATTCAACTAACAATATCTGACATTGTGTATCCATTGTTAGTTATACAACCAAATGTTTCACTTTATTCACAGCCTTCAGACCCTTACCATCAATTTTCACTTTCTTAGTTGGAGCAATTTAGGTAAATATGTTTGTCTTTTTTTTACATTTAGTTTTCACACATCTTCATTTTCACACTAACCTTTACCCTTTGCTGGATGGGTGCATTAGTAACTTTCTGCATCTCAAATCCATTTTAAGTAACCAACACCACGTCATCTTCAAATGCCAAGTTTGATCTATGTGGTACGTCTCAACACATCCTCCCACCTATACTTATAACAGCTTTGGTCGAAGGCTACGTGCCAGCTACATACAGTTGTTTGTTGGTATTTAAGCTGATATGTATGTATACCACATAGAATACAATTCACATAGAAACTCCAAATACAAGGTGTGTCCAGAAAATAAGTATCCGTCTACTTATGCGGACTTAGCGGTGACAGGGTCATGCACACATAATTACTTCCTTTCACACAAGACTGAAGTAGTCCAGCATTTTGTTTGACTATATTCATTTTGCGGATCACCACATGTCGGCTATCTTGTGTTAACAATCGATTGGCCCGCCATTTGTGGAGTATAAATTGGTATAATCAAATTTTTGTCACTAGAAATGTACGATCACACGAAATTTCCGTCAAATTTTTCGTTGTGAAGTTTACCGATTGAAGGTCTGGGGAGAAAGTAGGTTTAGATGGTGAGGCCTAATGAAGGAAGGTAAGGAAGAGTGAGGTTCTTGAAGTGGGCAGTGGTCACCCGTCCCTAGTCAACGAAGATTTGCTCCACGGTGGTGAAGAGAAATGTCTAATATGTCTTTGCATTTTCCCGCATTTTGAACGTCCATGTTGCATTAACGTTGACTAACCACTTGTTCTAAAAAAATCTTTTTCAGATGAAGACCAAAAATGCTAACGGACTATCTCAAAACGAAAGGCGTGAGAGTTCTGCCAGAGGTTTGACGCGGGAAGGAAACGGTTCTTTTTGAGAAGTATGGTCAAAATTGGGTTTGCTGCATACCATTTAGAAAACAAACAACAATCACTCCACTACTGGTTCTCCGAAAGCTAAGAAATTCAAGATAACTTTCTGAAAGAAAAATCAGGTGCACACTTTTCTACGATTATCAGATAACTTTGCTAGTAGAATTCATAATACAAGTCACAAAATTTAAATTCTAAGAAAGTTACGACGCGTGAGTAGAAAAGAAAGGCGTAACAACACAGTTCTGGTGTTTTGTTGCTATACGATAACGTATAATCGCATGGCACAGGAACTTTTCATTTCGCTAGGAACAATTTAATCATCCCACCTACAGTCCTCACTTAGCGCCGAACGATTTCGTCTGTTTATGAAACTCAAGAAATTTTTTGGCGCCAGAAGTTTGGCTGTGACGATGAGACAAAAAAGAATGTTTAGAAATAGCTCATGTCACCCGAGTGGAATTCCATGAGCAAGTTATCTTAAAATTAATGTAAAGAAACGATAAGTGCCTCTATTCGGGCGAGGGCTATTTCGAAGGAGATTAAATGACGAAGAATTTAACGTTAATAAACCAATATTTATTTAATTGTTTACTTTTTTAAATAAGCAAACGGTATTTATTTTCTGCACATGCTTTGAACCATTTTCCTTCCCTTTGTTCTTATAAAACTTCACTGTAGCTTGGTGTAGTCTGAATTGCAAACTTCATCGTAAACAATAAACAGCATTCAAAGTGAAGCTTTCCATTCAACAAAGCATTACAGTGTTCTTAAGTCCATTTATTTTGTAGATGATCTGATGTGCTGTAAAAGCTTAAAAGCTTGTTTATCGTGCTTGCAGGATTGTAATGACTGTAATGTTCTCTAATTCTCTGTAGTGTTGTCAGTATTAATCTTCATACAAAACAGCGCGCGCGCGCGCACGTACTTATTATTACACGAATTTACATAGAAGTAGTATAAAAAAGAGAAAAGAGATAGTGAAAATGCAAAGGGATGGTGAAACAGTACACACGCATTTGAATTTTTAGTTTTTTTGCTTTTACTGCATCTGTTGCTTGTCTCTGTTTGTCGTTTAGACATCCACTCATCTGGTGTTCGTACGCTCTTGAATCGAAATGTTGACCGCCGTTTCAATTTTTTATTTCCTACGGCTTAATAAATAAAGCGATACTGCATTAAACACCATACTCCTGAAGAGAAACCGTAGAAACGTCGAGAAAGTAAGAGCATGTAGAGCATCCTAATCTCCGTAAGAATCCTAATGCGTATATGTGGAATACACTTTTTCATTATTCATTGCAACAACGAATTTATTTAAGACATTATGTAACGTTTATAACAATTTTTTGTTTTTCTCTTGAAATAACTTATTTTCTGTTGTACGCACATCTCACGGACATCGTCACCAAGATCGGGGTAACTGTCACAGATGTTTCCAAGTGTCTGTTTATCAAGAGAAGTGGTATGTGGTTGAGTGCGTGTTTGTATAAGCATGAATTTTACCTGTTTTCTAATTTGCTGTGCATCATAACACCATTGTGTTTGGCGTGTGTGTTTTGAGATTTGCAATTACCGATAATTTTGTGAAGTTATAATGTGTTACTTAGTTATTTGATGAGTTTTAGTATTTAGAATATTTTCTACTGTTTTGTTTGTACACGTATTTGTTCTTTGGTAGTTTTGTCTTGTGGTGGGGTTAAAATGTCTCCGCAGTTTCCCATGTATTCACTTCCTGGATTTAAAAAATAATAATTTTACGACTTTTTATTTCGGATAGGAATTTATGATTGCTCTTATTTATGTGTTGCTATATTTGATACTAATATTTGAGTCGATGAATTAATTGCCGTATTGACTTACTATTTCTTTTTATACGTAGGCAGCAAATACGCGTATAATGAGCATGCAGAGTAGGCGTATCAGTTTACTTACTGACTGTGGCTCTGGACAGGTCCGGTTGGGCGACGGCCTCAGCTGTCCCACTGCCGGTTTTGTCCACTGTACCATCCCTGTTGTAAGCGACGTATTGTGTCTGGGTCTGACCTCGGTAACGCTTATTTCTCACATATCCGTTCGCACTGCTATGTCTTTTTCTCCTGTTCGCTAAACTTGCCTTTCTTAGCGCATTATCGTTGTCTGGTATTTCATTCTGAAAGATGTGTTTATCTTTCTCTTGTTCCGGGAAATCATATTCGCGAAGATAAACGGTCATTCTGTTGCAAAAATTCACAATCCGCAAGCCGGCCTTTCTGAGAAACTGCAAAATAAATATTTATATTAAAATTTGAGTCGATACGAGAAAAATATAATTACTGTATTTGTCTTCTTTAAAAGTGCTCTGTATAAACAGGTGTTTATGTGGGTGTTTACGGTAATACTTATCATTCTAAGAATTGTCTTGAATATATGGTAGGTAGTCACAAATACGGCTATTTTTTCATAATGATAACAAAGTATAACATTGATTTATTGCTGTATAAAAACTTTTTTTAATTTTAGGGACTAGAAATTCACTTTTTTGTTTTATCTATACGTGTTTTTCTAGTTTCATTTGTAATCCAGATTACACAGTTTCTTCCTAAAATTAGCTGATGTTCAACAATCATTGAATTTTATTTTGTTTAACTTTTTTTTTAAAACAATCACCATGATCTCTTTTGGAAGTACTCTAATTGAATGAAGTATTGTACGTGAATTGATTCTAAGCGATTGTGTAATTTGCAGTACGCTACATTCAAGTAAGTGCTCACCTCATACTTGCTGAGGTCGATTCCTACGATCTCCTCCCTCCTACCGGTCGCTTTGTGTGAATCTCTGCGATTGTCGGAACCCAGTATCAGCCTTTCCACGTAGCATCGGTTTACTACCACGTCTTTGTATGCTTTCATATTCTGTAAATTTCCCAATACTTACTGGCTAATAGCTTAGATTCATTTTTACTTCTAAAGTAATGCGCACATTGTACGTACGACGGGCAGTCAAAAAGTTAATTGCACTTGTCCATATTTTTTTCCTAAACGAGATATGTTGTTGGCAACACTGGTAAACTTCCGACTTCCGTTTCTCTCGGATACAGTAACGTTTCCCACTTGGTAGGAACGGTTAGTCCCAGGGATGCCCGGTGTGGTGATTTTTCCCCACAGCGAGGAAATTTGGAGGCACGAAAATCCTATGTGGGAAGTTGGTGGTGATATACTTTCAGTGAATGATTATGTTCAAAGCCTCAAATATTGACACAGGAGCTGATGAACGTTTATTAAGCTTTTGGAGGCAGAAATGAAAACGTCAAAGAAAGAGTATGGTACTGAAGCTTTTCCTGCTTTGAATACTTTTGTAGCTTGTTTATATATTTACCACGTAGTAGTGAGTGTGCGGTTAATCTTAATCTCAAAATGAAACAAAATCATAGATAAAGTAGGTATTCAAACACTTCCTGGCTTATTAGATTTTAAAAAATGTCCTAAGCAAATTTCATAAATCTTGTTTTTATCTCACTATAAAAGGTGCAATGATGGACAAACATAGTAATTCCAGGTATGTAAACTAAAAGTAAGCGTGACTAATTGTAAGTGGTTTTTGTCAATTAAACAATTTGAAGGTGTGTGAATATAGTAGGCTCTAATGAACTAAGTACAAGAAAAGGATTTCAAAAGTATTCAGTTCAATATAAGCATATAAGTACTCTTTCTTTTATCATATTTAAAACAGTTTTTAATATCTACGTGTAATAGTATTTAAGCATTTAATACTTAGATTCTTTAAAATATTGGGCTCTGCATACAGCACGTATTTGTGAAAGTAGGGTTTTTATGCCAATGTGAGGAAATTTGTAGTAGCTATGTGGGGGAAAAGAGATCTGATTGACCTGGCAATACTGGTTAGGCCACTGTGAGGCGCGGAACATGTCACGTCATTTACAAGTAGCGCCAAAATTAGATATCCGATTTCTGTGAACAAGGAGGTGTATTCTACTGAAATTTATCGCCAGTTGAGGAAAGTGTTCGGTGACAACATTTTCACGCCAGGCCATCACAGAACGATCGGAGTTGTTCGAAAATGACCGCACGGATATCGAGGATGATTCTCAGCAGGGAACTTTGATAACAGATGATTCACCAACTAAACGCGTTCACCAATTATTGCTTTCAAATAAGCGTATCACAGTGCGGCTCCATTGTGTATTTCGCATGAAAGCGTGCACTCCACCATCTCTGAGGGTATGCAATGTCGAAACATTTTATGCTCAACAAGTGCCACGTCTATTGACAGAAGAAGAGACGTCCCGAAGGAACTCCTTCAAAAATTTTAGTGGTAAGAGTGGGAACATCTTTCTTACAGCTCTGACCTTGCTCCGTGTGATTTCCACATGTTCGGTCCTATGAAAGAGGCCCTTGTTAGCGGCGATATCGCATTGTGATGAAGAAATCCGTAATGTATCTCGAGAATGGTAGTCGGGAATTTTTCAGCAATGGCTTCGAAAGCTCATATCAAGCTACGATTACAGTTTAAATTTACTCTACGATTTTTTAGGAGAGTAGATCTGTAGGGCTTTAATTGTAAATTCAGATAAATAAAAGAATTTTTATAAATATTCCACATGTTATTTTTTTAGTTATAACCAACTATTTGACTGCTCCTCGTATGTTGAACGAAAAACATTGATAATTGATGGTCTGTCCTAGAATGTAAACTAAATTAAGCGCACACGAAATAACAGTGTCGTTACGTATTATTGTGTATGTATGTATGTATGTACAGTATATATATGTTATGTATGTATGTACGTATGAATGTATGTACAAGTTCATTGGCAGACGTTCATATTTTGGTTTGGTTTGGATATTTTATCATACTTTTCCTGTATTTATCAATTCAAATGTTTGGACTAACATCTCATTTTCTATCAAAATGATTTGCCATTTTTTTCAGTGGCAACTGATTATGGAACTGATTAGGAATCAAGAATATAAATTAAGTTGTTTCCCTCATTTTGCCTCTAATCATTTTGATGGATAAGTAGACCCAGAAAATATCTTCTTTCAAGCCAAAAACCAGATCTTAATTTTTCATCATAAAGATTTGCAGATCACGCTTGACATCAAGGCAGCGAATACCAATTTAGGCTTAGCGTATGAGGTTAAGAACAGCAAATAGCCTGTATAAATTAATTACACGTCTCTTGTATTTTACAAATTCGCGGTTAAAATCATACACAAGGAGGGAATTAAAAAAGGAACCAAAATGATATTTCAGATACTCTAAGGTATTTAATTGTATCTCATACTACAATCAGGAAAACAAATTACTGCTTTGATTAACATATTGATATAAAAAGAGTAAGTCTGTGTGTAATACTCATATTATTTCATTTTGATTCATCAAACTACTGTTTGTATCAGTTTACGTTTGTTTGTTTACCCGTGTTTGAAGAGAATGGGCTCTGTTTTAAGTTTCCTTGTAAAGTTTCTTGCTAGGAAACGGTTATCCTCTCTACAAAGTGTCTATGCATTTATAACATAGAGTCAAATAACTTTGTATATCAATATTGCATACGATATTTTACTGTAACTATCATGTGAATTTATGGGCTGTTTGTAAAAACTATGGGAAGGGACTCCTATATAAATAGGATGATATACACAACACCATTGTAGGAGTCTCGTTGTAGGATGTGCGAACCGTTTGATATAAACAGATCTGAAACGTGTGATAAAACGCTACGATAACCATTAAAACGTGATTCGTAGCTACTTGATAATATGGTTTTTAATGAAAATGTTATCATCACTGTAGAACGAGTATAGTTACGCATAGCAAAGTGATGTCGATAGCTTTGAACAAGCTGTTCGTGTTCAGTACGTTGCTGCAAAGCTTTAGATTGAAATTTAATGGCCAATCGGTTCAGAGGTGACTTCAATCGCTTATCCATTGCATACAGATAAATAGATTTAACCTTTACAAATTATCTAGGTTAACTGTATTGCTAGTTGCATCTGTCTGATTTGGTTCGTTCAGTTCGTTATTCGGCAAAAATGTATCATGTACAAGACCTACATTAGTATACAGTTGAACTAAGTTGCAAATCTTCTTCAGCGAGCAGAGATATACATTACGATGGCACAGACAAAAAAATTAATACTTTCATCATTTTTTAATTTACATCTAATCTGAGTGCATATAAATTTTATTAATGAATGCATATTAATTTTGTTCTTCATACTAGTTTGCACAAACAATCTCAGAATAAATTAATTGGCAACGTAACGAAATGACACGCGTTTTGAAAGTTGATGCCGGGTGACTAAAATGTAACACTGCCACGTGTCACTCTAATCAATAGAATAATGAGGAACTGGTAATGAATGAAAAGTCGGTTTTCATTCTAATTTACTTGGTTTCTATTACTTTTGCTCATAAAGTCCACAAACCCCGTTTTTCGTAGGCCCGCTGTAAACTCGAAGCGTTTTGTGTGTAACTAGGATATTACGTATCCTTACAATATCTTTCATCGTCTTGCTGCAGCACTTTCTGTCCTCTGAAACTTGGGATGACACCACTGTAGCGTTTAAATAATGTCAGCATTGCTTCTTTTGGGGCTTTTTTATGGGTTACGGAATTTCTGTTGTTTGGACTATAGTTAACCATTCAGATCATGTGGGCCTCCTCCGTTGTCACAGTCTCTGCTGTCAGTTTTGTGAAATATTTTGAATAGACAGCAGTGTGCGACGGAAATCAACCGCGTGTAACTTGAGAATACTAATTTTATTATTTGCAGAATTATTTATAAAAAGAAAGTTTTTACATACATGTCACTTCTTTTTTTTCGTCTATAAAACTAACTTCTGTGGAGGTAGAGATAATATGCATAAGGATTTCAGCTCAAAACCTATATATGTAGCTAATATTTAGGTATTTGAAAATATCAGTTACATTAAACGCTGTCCTAAATATGAGTTGCAGCATTCACACATTGTAATATAATAAGATGTGATACAAATGTAAGTACTTACGTATATAACCAAGTGATGATCAATTTATGTTTTTACATGGAAGTAGTGAACACAAACGTCTTCTGGTTAAAGTCTTAATGTTCACGTAACACACGTGTATATGGGAAGTGTTACATCTCATCACAAGTGAATAATATTTTTGCCAAAACGAAGGTTGCAAGTTTGTATTTCAGCAAGTCTACGGAGATATTTGGGTGTTTATTTTTAGTGAGACAGATGATGTCACTGTCTAAACGCACCAGAAATTGGCATTTATCACTCAGCTTATTATTTATCTCTCCTCGTTAATGAGTAACTCGCTTTTTTTTAATTCTTAGCATAACTTGCCTGTTATTACGTTTTTACATTAAAATTCGCATGATTACTATCTAGTTCTTGTAAGAGAATTTATAGCCGAATTTCTTAAATAAGTGTTCTACTTTAGGAACAAAACAATTCTGTCGTCACTTAGTTCAAGGACTCAAAGAACGAAGGTTGTGTTCCTAGTCTGTCACTACGTGCCAATACAATAACGAGAGTTTTCTTCTTCCTGTCTCTGACAAGGTTTTGACCTGTCAACATGCGACTTTTCGCTAGTGCCACCGTTTCCTAGGTATCCATATACCTTTTTCGCCCTTTGGAACATTGATAAATGCTGTCTTTAGAACTCTAGTAGGCTATTTTGCATTCTGCCAAGATGTCTCCATTTGTTTCTGTATTCATTTATCTTAACAATCAATTCATGTCTTCTTTGATATCTACATTTCAAAGCATGTCCAATTATTTGCATTTTCTAACTGGTATAAATTTCCTCTGCCAGAATGCATCTCTCATCTTTTTTCTTCACCCGTACGTCACTCCCATAAAGGAGAACTGCACTTGTCCATACACTGCATTTGTCTATAAAACTGACACTGTCTATAACGTGAAAACTGCTCTGCAGGCTTATTTATAAGAATCCATTCATTTTATTACAGTAATCAAAGTTAAGTCCGTAATAATATTTATTTAGATATTCGTCTAAATCAATACCGAGAGTAACGTTACTGAATACTCTAAAGGAGTAATATTGTACACAGTGAATACACTTAGTACTTGAAGCTAAATTTGTTGTTTTTCCTACTTAGTTAATTCTTTCACATTTAGATTATCACTTCTTCATTAGTCTAATAAATTATTTCGTTCTGGTTCCAGTTGTCCCAAACAAACCTATTCACGATTGTCCATTCCACAAACGGAACCTAGGGACGATGCCCCTGCTACGTTGAAACATTACCATTTATTTGGGTTTCATCTCCAGGTCTAGTGGAGCTGTATGGATACAACTGATCCCACTCGCAACTCGTGCTTAAGCTCTAAACTCATACGGCTACTAGTCTCATTTATTATTTTTTTTAAAGCTTAACGTTTACAGTATGTATACACACACAAATACAAGGTGTTTCACGAAGAAACGGGAATGATTTTAGGATATGTTCTACTGGTAAAAACAAAGTTTACATAAACGTAGGTCCGGAGACGTTTTGTTTTGAGTTACATCTAGCAAAAAATGTCGCCCTCTTTCCTGCACAAACGGAAAAACGATGCTATTGGAACACAAATCATAAAGTAAAATTTGTGTTTTTATATGTTTATACTTAAAAAGTTTTTTAAATGGGTCCCAGAACTGTAACTCCCTAGTAGTTTACGAGAAAATAATTTTATAATGTTGTAAAGCCTAAAAAACTGAAGTCCAAGAACACAATTTTTTAAGTTGACGTAAATTTAGTTTGTTAAATTTCCAATAAACTAGTAAAAATTTGAAATAAATTTTATAAAACGTTTAATTAGAAGAAACTCTATGAAATAAAGTTAGTTTAAAAGAAATAACAATTTAGGAAATTTTGAATTTTACTTAAAAGAAAACAGGCCAAAACATGGCAGAAAAATGTTACAATTTTCAATTAAAAGATAAGTCTTTTTGATATAGGGAAAAGTTTAGAAACAAAACAAATAAATTAAAATTTTGAGAATTCACAATAGGTAAACTGATACCAAGATTTTCGAAACCCTTGAAAAACAGTACGAGACTCTTGAAAGAGAAAAGTTATAATCTCCGATAAGAATCATGAAACTAGACAATATTTGTATATTTAGGGTTGTGTATTCAGGATCTCACACAGGCGATTGACAACAGTATGTTATTAGATATTGGTAGCTTCGTCTTTTCTACCTTGATACAAAACTTGATTTTGTAACGCAGCCCAACATTACTCTTCTTCGATTTATGTCACTGTGCCAAAAAATTTAATTATAGTAATCACGCTTCAGATGTAATCCATCTACCATTAAAAAATTGCATTCCGATGCTGTAGTGATGAAAACGATATTAAATTATTGGTGTTCAATAAAAATAATGTTTTCTGCGTTAATTTGAATTAATTAATTAGAATTTTCTTCTTCATCTTCATCTTCTGTTTTATCTTTTTTAACTTCATCGTCGTCAAATTTTCTTCTACCCCCATTATAAGCATCGTAACCTGTTCTGGTCCTTACACTTCATGATCTCTACTGGGTTTCGCCTACAATCTGTCCGCAACGTGGCTTGTCTGGCAAGGTTTGTAGTGGAAACTTGACTGAATACATTCTTTAGACACGGAGTTTTTACATCATCTCCTCACTGTACCCATTTAAAGAAGCGTTTGCACTTCTGCTTTATTGTCTTCTTTAGTGACATGATCCTGTTTCACACATCTCTCAGTGCCCCTCAGAAAACGTATAAGCTGTCTGTGTCTGAAATGTATTTGTTTTTATTCAGCTATGGGTCTCTGAAGAACCACAGAATTGATTTATTTTCGGTAAATTACAATAATTATTACCGTCCGTTTTTTCGGACACCAATTAATGCTGATAGGCAATGTATGCTACCCCTCATTTCCGAACTATCAAATGAAATTAGTATTATTTTTCACCACCCCAACTCTTAAGCCTATCGCGCTGAACTAAAAAAGTAATCTTCATTCACAACATAATTATTCTATAAATTTTGGAAACGAAACGCCAAAGCAAAATTTAATTTGTTCTGTCAAAACTTAAATGTGAGTCACATCAAAATGTATTAGGAAAGATTAACTCTCAGGACATTTATTAACTGTGAAGTAAAAGCTGTAAGAGTAAGCAAAATAAAGCTGTTAAACTGTACTTTAGTTATGTTTACAGATAATCGCAGATTGATAAATTTCCCTATAATTAAGGGAAATACAGGACTATAGAGAAAAGAGTGAAGAAAGCGAATTGTATGTCGCAGAGTGTGGTTTTATTATGTGAAGTATCTGTAGATATCTGTATTGCACTGGTGAAAAAACTAAAACGTGTAGCGAAATGACTGACTGTGATGTCAAACCGTCAATATGACTAAGTTAATATTCTGCAAACCGTACTTAAAATTAAATAGTAGTACTTACTTAAATATTATAGGTATTAAAATATGTCTTACATGTGTTGAACGTATAGTGAGAATTATTCGTAGTATCTCCGAACATTTGTGTGTGCGCGCGGGCACGTTTGCATCAAAGTGTCTATTGTCGTATACTTTTACTCTCGTAAAAGATTGCCGAAAACTTACGGTTACGATAACCGTGTAAAATACCGTGAACAAACGATTCTTATGATTAATTTTTCTACAAGCAAAGGCTTACTCTTATGTGACATAAATTACCATATCATAATCTATCAATATGGAAGGCCGATGATCCATGCTCACTGTGCTTCTGTAACTGTGAGGTTCCATTTGCCTTCTCTCTCTGCTTCTTCTTGGCACATTCTGAACAAAACAAATTTCATAAATATATACAACATACGATTGATAACCAGAAGATATAAATAAATATCACAAAAAATATAGTATGCATTAGGTTATACTAACTACTGAATGTGAACATCACATTACACTCGTGTGCTCATCACTGTTTGTACATAATACTATAGTAGCATAACGAGACGTTGGTTAGCTCAACATTAATACCGAGCGTGTTGCTACATTGTGATAGTGATAGCATTTTACGTTGGGTACTGCAGTCTTGTTTAAGTGAGATCTATCTGCCGTGTAAAAGTTTGCCATCCCTGATTTAATTTTCGATTTTCACTAATGATTAAGTTTCATTTGTTTGATTCCAATTGAATAATTGTTATTTATTCACATCTCATAGCCATACACTGTACTATATATTATTATTAGTATATTCACTGTTTTAATGTAAGTTTATATATTTTATGATACTTTATATTACATGTAGTGATTATTTGTAAAATTGAATTCTATTTCTTGTACAAGCAGGTCGTTGGACACTTAAGATTGATTCATTTGAATAGAATGCTCGCTTGTAGATATACTGATAAAAGTCCATTTTTGCTACCTGTAACCTCCGAGTTAAAATTTTTACTACTTCCCGCAACCGGAGTTAATAGCTCTCTTACGCTACACTGCAAAAATCGAAATCTAGTCACCAAACATACTTACACTTTGTTCTTAACATCCTATATGTTGTAAAAACAACATCGTAACGGTTATCTGGCATCATATGTTTGGTGACTAGAACTGTGAAAACTAGATACTACTGAGAAATAGTATTATGATAATTCTATTACGACGATTACAATGCTGTAGCATTTCTATTTACTTTAGCATGCATAGCACACACTACTCTGTTTTGGGTGAATGGTGTTTCTGAACAAAGCGTGATTCATGGCCTAAGTACCATTAGAGGAAAAGGTATAAGATCAATCAAATCGAAAGTGGATCTTCATAGACTTTGTTAACTAACGTACCAAGGTGCAAAGAATGTATGGTGCTGAGGGTATTGAGGAATGGCTTTCAAACACTGGGTAGGGCAGATCAAATCTTGGATGACTATGAAATCATATCCAGTTTGATACAGGAAGAAAGCCAGTGGATTAAAGACAAACTTGAGGTAGAAGGAACTTCACGTTCTTCACATGGTGTTCCCTGTTCGGCATTAGAGACAGCTATATTGCATATATTACTCAGTTACTACTAAGTAAGTCGAAAACCAAAAAGAATACGGTTGATCGACCGAAAGCAATGTGCGAATGATGCTTATAAATGAATCTTTGTAGTCACTGTGTCATCCCTATTTAAAGATTTCTTCATAAAATATGCACAAATTTAATTTTGAAAACACACACACAGAGAGAGAGAGAGAGAGAGAGAGAGAGAGAGAGAGAGAGAGAGAGAGAGAGAGAGAGAGAGAGTGTGTGTGCGTGTGATAACTTAATATTGTTTTAATGTAACTTACTATCAAGATGTTTTCTCTTACATGAGACATGTTCCAAAGACACTGTTTGTTATTTAAAACACTTGAATCATTTTCTGTGAGAATAGCAACACGGCAGATTTTGAGCATATTTCACATAGATCAAGTGAAATTAATGTAACGTAATGAGTACCATACTAACTTATTGAAATATCGTTTTATATCTGTACTATTAACATAATTATAGTTAATTAAATGTGTTAGCGTACAATCATAATTTTTTAAATCTTATAGTACACTACTGTGTTTATTAACTCTGAAATGGGTAGAAATATGTGTTTTCAGTAACGTTTGTTGATACAAAATTTTTTATCTTCAATTTGTGAGCGTTAACGGAAATTCTCATAGAATTTCTCATAGAAATAAAGCAGTTCTCGCCTTAATTCAGGTGCACGCATTTTCATGTTGCTCACTTGTATTCCATACAGACTTAAAATTCTGTTACTGTCTTTTAGACATGAAAGTAAAAAATAATCACTACGATTATTATTTTATATGCAAATCTCACCTATTGCATATACACCCCGACTGGGTTAAATTTTTTTTTACATAACAAAAAAAATAATTTTTTCTTTAATAAACGCAAAATTCCTGATTTCCTGATTTAAGGGAGAGCTCTGAAGTGTATCTCTCCCTTCAGATTTAATTCCTATATAAAAATATACTGATTTTCTTTATTTTCAATTCAATCTTATCTGTATTCTACTTCGGTATTGAAATGTGGGAGTTCTCTGACCAGATTCAGGATATGAGTGTCTTTTTAAGGTCGGTTCTATGAATTATTATCTTTACCTCCATTAAATGCTCGAAGTCTGCTAACGGCACTGAATAGTCAGTGAGTAAATATTAAGTTCCTTTCTGTCGTAGAGGCATTAGTACGGCTAGCAATCTGTGACAAAATTGTAACTAACGTACAATATAACATTTGTGGAGCATCGACCCCCTTCTGTTCATCTACCTTACTTCCAGGAGTCTCAGCTGTATATTAATATGTAAAATACAAGTCAATTCTTAATATTATTTGAATTTTTTGGAGATATGACCATCTCTCCAAATTCTTGTTAAATTTTTTTTAAAAACTCTTTAATCCACACTTAATTTTTTTACCCGGGTTACGAATGTGTTATATTAGTTAATATTATTGCATACACCACTTACCACTTCAATTCTTCAGTTTCACTTTCCTTTGTCCTGTTAATAAGCCGATAAATAAAGTTGTTAATCCACGTTTATGATAATTCTGCATCCATTCAGTTTTAAATCCATCTTTTTGCTCTCCATTTCAACCAGTTTGTTATATCTCTAATAACCAGCATTGTTCTTTAACTTTGTGTAAAGTTTCGTCCTTCAAGATCTTAGGCTTCACCGTCGTCCGGTTTTTACAGCAGGTATTTATTCCTAGAAGGCCTAAGTTTTAAATGCAAGACCGTTAAGCAAAATTAAACGACAATTATCTACCCGCTGAAATAGAAGTGATCAGCTGGAAGTTTCATAGCTGCCGGTAGAGGTGTTACTTTTCAGTAACTAATTGTATGTTATGTATTCTTTACTCACGGATCTGCCTTCAAGTGCTTCTTCCATTCCGTACTATCTACATAAACTGTACAGTGTATACTGAGGAGGCAATATACGTCCTTGCATTACGCCACGTTGATGACAAATTGTTTCTAGCAGAATTTGAAATTAGTTTGTTTGCTCTGGCAGTTAAATCGTACAAGCTAAGCTAAGAAGCTTGACCCAGTGACCAAGAGATGCAACAATAATAGAAAATTATCTACATTAAAATTATTAAAAAAGTTTTTTTTAAACATCATAGCAAACATTTCATCAAGACGTAAACAAAGAATCAGCTAATGTTGTTATAAAACGTCTGCATGTGAAGATGCTAAAAGAGCAAAACGACGAAATTCCTATGCTTTGTAAACGGTTATAGGAGTGTTCTTGATAACGTATATGCAAGGCAAAGGTCAGACTCGTCGGTTATTTAAAAAGAATTTTATTTCTGTACTTACATACAGTCGTGTGAAAACCATGTGATAATGTGGTTAACCCGAACAATGATATAAAACAGCGAATGTTTCGAAGCGTTTGTGATAGTAAGTAGTAAAAAAGAGTTAAAATTATACATCTTAATTTTTGACGGAGGCACAAAAACTATAAAACAGATTTTTTTTAATGACTCATTGATAAATTATAAATATTAGATATTCTTCGTATTGTTTAAATTAGCAGCCATCCTTACTATTTCTTTTATGAATTTGCTAACTGCTATAATTTTTTATTGTTCGACTAAGCTTTTCGTCATTACTGACATCTTCAGGTCTTAAACAACCTAGATCTTAAAATATTAGATAGCTTTGTGTCCAAAATAAGAGGTTAGTGACACTAGAACAGTTACCATGTACATGCCGATTTCGTGTGTCTCATTTCTAACAGGATGGATGCTACAAGGTAGAGACTTGACAGTTCACAAATCCTATCAGCAACACGTAAAACGTAAACATTCACAAAACATTATCCAAACGTAAAATTAATCCAATATTTGTATTTTACTGTACACGACCAAACAAAGTACCAAAAGAAAAAGTAATACTCTTTATTAACACTGTTTGTTATAACAATCTCAAACCCATTCTAACAACCCAGTCAGTGAAACGTCATGTACTTACGAAATCACTGAAACGAAACTGTTTCCGTGAACTTACGTAGACACAGTTTTCCTACAGAAGTAGTGTTTAATTTATAGGCTACCTATAACCGAGCGGAATTTTCAAAGTCAAGCTAGTCTATCAAGACCTTCCACCCGGACTTCCAGGACCGCTCGTATTCCGGGGTTTGCAGCTTGTGTCCGTCAATGTAGTAGACCACGATCATGTTAATTTAACTTAGGCGTTGGACGATTATGTTATTATATAGCCTATATGTGAGTATATATATATATATATATATATATATATATATATATATATATATAATTGCTTCAAATAATAATACTTCTGCAAATAAAATTTTATTAAATTACATTATTGTACTTTTAACCTGACTGACGCACATGTCACAGAATTATTCTGTATCTTCAAAGGTTTCTTTATTAACTGACGAATAACCGATTTTATTTCGATTTTTTTCAATTGTTGTAAAATTTGTTTACGTAGTCAGCTGTTTTAAAAATATTTAATGTTTTATTTAAGTTATTTTAATAAATGTTTAATTTTAAATAAGTCATCTTGTTTTTTTTATTTGAATTTGTTTTTTAATTAGTAAATTATTTTTATTGTGTTTTTAAATATTGAGTTTTTTCCCAGATATTCATTGTGCTACGTTTTTGTTCGTTTTTAATTAATTTGACGTTTTGAATGTCTGGATATTGATGTTTATTATTTAAACAGTGTGTGCCTAGGCTAGAAAATATTCGGTTTTAGAAACGCATTGCGACGTTGAAGGAATCTCTCGAGTAGGGTTTTCTTCATCTAGCCTACGCAGAACGTATTGCAATCCGGACATTCCATTTTATATATTCCGTTTTTATTGTAAACACTGGATTTAGTTTTGTGTTTATTTTTTATTAAAAACAATATTGTGTATAAGATATTTTTAAATTTGTATCTTTAAATAGGTTACTTATTTTACGAGTTATATTTCCGTAATAAGTAAAGATTGCATACTTTATATTATCATTAACAGATTGATTTTTCTATGTAGTTTTTAAGGTGTTTGTTTAGTGAGTTTATATTTTGTTTTTGTTTTATATTCTAATTTACTGATAGTTTTTACTTTGTATCCATTATCAATTGCTATTTATTTGATAATATTTCTTTCTTTGTTTCTTTCTTTTTCATTTAATGGGATTGTATACGTACGGCATATTAATGAATTGAATGCTGCCATTTTATGTTGGGGAGAATAGCTAGAATTATTTGGAATTATTAAATTAGTTTGAGATGGTTTTCTGTATATTGAGTATTCGAAACTATTTTCATTTACCTATATTTATGGTTAAGTCCAAGTAATTTAGTTTATTATTTGATTCTTCTTCTAATGTGAATTTAATTTTGTTATGTAAATTATTAATGATTGAGTTTAATAATTTAATATATTAGAAATGTTAATGCTTTTATTCTGGGATATATATATATATATATATAAACAGAGAGAGAGAGAGAGAGAGAGAGAGAGAGAGAGTCATCAACGTATCTAATGTGGCATCGTAATGGGTCGTTTAATTTTACTATATTTATTATTTCTTCATCAAGCTTTTGTAAAAAGATTTCGGATGTGATGTGATAGCGAAGGTTAGAGCTCCCACAGAAAGGCCTGTTTGGGGTGGTATAGTTTACTATTATATTGAAAATAATTTTGTTTATATATATATATATATATATATATATATATATATAAACACACTCTAGAGCCACGATTCAGTTAAAAGTACCAAATACTGATTTTATGCAGTATTTTTTGGTTACTACCATTATTTACATTAATACATTTACCATGATGGCATCGTCTTTTAATTTCGATTCATAAATAAAGTTTTTATGTAAATTGTGACTGTTTTCGTTAATTTCTGTAATTAGTTTTCTCGTAACCTTGCAGCTGAAAATAAGAAGCAGAAACAAACGGGATAAATGATTGACCTGCGTGGGCGTCGTTCGGTCATGGAAGATTAAACGTCTTCCGTCCTAGATCGTTTGTGATGTAACCCAAGTTTGGCGCCACCTAAACATAATTCATACGCACTCAACAGCGTATTCACCTCAATGCTTGTCATACATTCGCATGATGCTATGTAGAATGTTATTAAAGCCATTAGGTAAATTTCTTTGTTTCTATTCTGTTCCATTATACATTTTGTCTAAAACAGGATCTAAACTGTTGATTTCAAATATTATTTCATTATAAAACTGAAATTACATTCTATACGTTTCAGTTTGTTTACTGGAATTGAGACCGTTATGTCGGCTTACAAATTGTATTTATAAGTTGTTGATATTGTGGACGTTTGGACTTTTATTTAATGTCAGCATTCTTGTCTCTTCATCTTCTTCTGTTACATTTTTCTGCTCTCACTATCTTCTTCACTTATATTTCATACATTTCTAAATTTGTTAGCTTTTGTATTCTCTATCGTTTCATATCTCTATACATGCTTATAATCACTCGAATCCAGAATATTTCATTGCGTGTATCTTCAATTTTTCAATTCCTTTCCCGTAGTAAACAGTTAAATGCCACAATCACTGACTCTTGAGCGTTACCTCTAGATATAATACAGTTACGCTGACTCTCTGTTACCTACCGCATACAGTAATTCAAAAACGTTTAAAACTTTTTAAAAATTATAACAGTATAAAATGAATAACAACTATTTTTTATTGTGTACCCAAGCTTTTTGAGTGGCAGTGGAATTAGAAAATTAAACATAACAGTTAATTAGTGTAATATTATACTAACAAAACAGAAGTATCAATCGTGCAACTAATCCCAGGATGTGTCAACCATACTGTTTGTAAATAAATCTAAATACGTTTGACGCATTAGGACTACAATCGGGTCGTGTCATGTACATGTCTAAGCACAGATTCGGCAGAGGGCAAAGAAGGAAAAAACTATAGTTTGAAATTAGTATACTGTACTATTTTTCTGTCTGTTCTATGTTACTATACTATCCTGTACTCATATACTTTATAGTTGTCAAAACTGTAACTGCATTTCACTGTAACTTGCATTTCATACGTTCAGGAGCGACCAGTCTTCCAATAATATTTTTAAAATGTTATTTATTTTACGTTTTACCGAAAATTGTAATGCAATAATTCTCGGTTGTAAAACAGAAGACACCAATTTTATTATAACCGAACTAATGTCTTTCTACTCTGACACGACTCACTAGTGAATCACAAACAAGAATCCCTACACGCCTATTAAAATAAAAAGATGCTTTCCAATAAAGTGCTATTTTAAATAATTGGAAAATTAACTAAATATTGTACATTAAAGCCATTAAATATCTATACAATAAGTAACAGATGACTAGTTAGTTATAAAAATGTAAGAAAATAGTGGCATTTACTTATATTTGACTTAACAATTAAGTCAACTCTTCGTCAATAAGATGCTACTTTTAAACGCTGTAATTCTAATTACATACGTATGATCTCTTTAAAGTATGTACGTGGTAACATACATGTGCTTTACCGTATATTCAATCAACATTTTTTTGACCGTAAAAAAATGATTCTATAATTATTTTTATAAAGCTTATAAAATCAAGGACGATTAGCTGTTTGGAGCATGTTGAAAGAATTCCCCAAAATGACACGGGAGATGGAGATCAAGAACTTGTAATTGTGCGAATAGACGACTGGAGGACATTTAATGGATTACGACAAGGAAGAACTGGAAGCGTATTGTGGAGGAAGCTAAAATCTACGCAGGACCGTAACTCCAGGATAATTAAGTAATGATTTATGTATTGTATCCGTATGTATTCATATTGTATGCGTATTGTATCCGTATTTGTAGGTTTGCTGCAATGTTTACAAATCTATTGTGCATTCAAAGTAAAGTGCCGACTACATATTACCCATCGAAATAAACAATCCTCGTAATGAATGTAACAGGTACAAAAATAGAAAGTTTTTAGTTTAAGACTGTGAAATATAGAAAAATCCATTTGTCAAAAAGCATAATTTTGACGTTTTATTTGTAATGATATTTTATTGGACACTTTTCTTATGTGACTGTCTACCACCTTTTGAATTAACAGATGAGCTAGAGTCAAAATGTGAACTTGGTGACGAATCAGTACACGAATACGAAACGATAAGGCAAATGAACACAAAAAACTGTAAATTAGCTTGAATAAAAAAAATATTATGAATACTTCTGCACGTAAAATTTATTGAATTATATTACTGTTCTTTCACCTGCCACACGTTTCACTGAATTATTCTGTATCTTCAGAGGAAAAATTTATATAAAAACCTCTGAAGATACAGAATAATTCTGTGAAACGTGTGTTAGGTGAAACAATAATATAATTCAATATATTTTTACTTGCTGAATTATTTATAATTTTAAGTAATATCATAATACAGAAGACCTGCAAGTACAGTAATACTGAAGAGTTACGTACAAATTGGAGATGAATAAAAAAGTATAGATATCTTTTTAAAGCCGAATTCAACCCCTAAGAAAATCGTAGACGCCCATTAAAAAGATGTTTTTGGAAGTGTACAGTGTTAAGAACGGTTGCATAGGTGACCTACATTGCAGAGTTAGTTATTAACAAAGTGACAATATGTAATTACAGAGAATGAAGCGAAATGAATTCGCAGTCTGGGTGTTGACTGAAATATATCAGTTGATCTCTTGATCTTAGAAATTGGAAAGCGGTCATTGCCAAATTAATTGACCTACCGCGACATCCCTTGAGTCCAATGTTCGCCTTTTATCTGACAATACGTCAGTGCGAAATAAAGTTTCTTTTAAAATAGGTTACTCGAAAATAATTTTCAATAGTTTACAGCTACTTTTATTGTTAACTATTCATTGACTTCTAATATAGTTTATTGGAAATTTAAAGGAAAAATTAGCTTTTGGTGTGTTTGCTAAAAAGTATCTTCGTATTAAGTGACGCTTTGTGACACCGGTAAGACAATTGACATTAATGGCAATGTATTGGTTTTAAAAATGTTTCTGAGCCGCAAAATTCATACTGACACCACCACAAGATAAATACTTTATTTAAAAATACTATATTTACTATTCTGTAAAAATTATATATTTTAATTTACATATGTTTATATTGTAAGGACCATTTATAAAGCGTTTGCCATTACCAGATAAATTATCTGCATAATTCATGTTTAGTATTTATAAAAATCAACGCACTTTCATTGTCGGGAATTACAAGTTTTATATTGGCTACTAAAATCAAACATAATGTATGTCCGTGGTGAATACAGTTTGTAACCCCACAAATTTTCAATAATACGCGTGTTTTAGTTTTCATTTTGTATTGTCGTAAACAAATTTTTGTTCCTCATCGAGAGTTTTGTCCGTGATGATAGTTAACCCACGTTTATCGTTTATTATAAATGCAAAAAATATTTAAACATTTCAGAAATGTTGTGTTACAGATAGTCACGAATGACTAATAGCTTTTTCTTAATAGAAAGTCAATGACTTTCCAGCGTTTAATGTGAAAATAGTGTTTATCTCAGATTTCTGTTTTCTCTATGTTTGTAAGTTTTACGTTTTTTTTAATAATTAGGATTTGCTTTAACGTTTCATGGAAACATTTAGAAAATAAATTATCTCTATAATTCAGATAAATACAATTTTGTACAATTACAGTTAACGTTAACATTAAACATTGTTTTACCGTAGACAAGCGCCCACACACACAGATATATATATAAATTATATATTTAATAATGACTTTACCTCAAGATGTTTTCTCGCTATTTGGAACGTGTTTCGGGATCCTTAGTGATCCCATCATCAGCCTTTCTAATTTTTGTTCCTAATAAGGGTAAAAATATCTTGAGGTAATTTCATTATAAATATTATATATATATATATAATATTAAGAACGTTATATTAGTTTTATATCGTGTAATAAATACAAAGCTCAGCATGCAAACTAATGCGTGTTATTTCGAGTTAGCGTAGTTTAAATATAAAGAACATTTACAGTGCTACTTTCTATACAGTTAATGTTATAGGTAAGATGGTTTTTACCTGGGCCGATTGAACGTAACATGTACAAACGGTGAAAAACACAAACACGGCCCAAACGGCCATGTTGAAGTTCTATCTCACTGTGTCGTCCGTGAGTGTAGACTGCCAGCTTTAGACTTGGGCTCTCCTACCTACCCTAACTTGCCTCGTCTTCCCTCTCTCCTACTGCAAACTGAATGGCTCCTTTTTATCAGTGACAATAAAACACAATCACTGTAAAGTTTTTCTGTTAACACTTGGATTAGAATTCAGCACATAGTGTGATACAATCATCCCGGTTCAACCAGTTGCTCATTTCGCTTATCTTGATTGCACTTTAACTATTTTTGTGTGCTTCGAATTTTGTAGCTACATAATTATAGATTGTTAGGTGTACCTGATTTTTTATTATACGTTTGTTTTTAGAAAGTTGTTTAAGTCTATTTATGGAAATCTAAATTTACAGTTTTATTAATACATTATAAGTTTTGTAAAAACAACAAATGTTTTTAAGGTAACTGTGTTACTTTTTGGTATATCTAGGATATATTTCGGCGTAGAGTTATTATGTTTAAAGCGTGTGGTGATGAAAATCCAAGTTACTAGCAGAATATTATACTATTTTTACTGAAGTACTGTAATTATAGTAGGGACATAATGATGAATAATAATATTCAGTCAGCCCGTTACTACAATATTCTGACAAAATAGATGACTGTTTCGAGTAGATGGACTCTTATAGACTAGCATCTTCTGTCTGTCTCTCTCTTCTCTCTCCCTCGTCTACCAATCTATCTATCTGTATGTCTTTCTCTTTTTCTATCTTTGAAATGGGAATACATCAAAACATAATGTTCTACATGCTTCGTTAGAACTCAGGGGCAAACAAGTGTACCATAGTGTTACTTGGCCTAGAGATTTGACAAAGGTCGAGTGGATAATCCTAGAGACTCGAACAATTTTAACACTTATTAACATTATAAGGGAAAATAAAATTTAAAATTTGAAGAAGTTAAAGCTTTTGTAGATGAAAACGATAATGATTTATTCTTCCAACAAAAAATGTTAAGTACTAAATGTTAAACCATGTTATTAGGATTCACTCAATATTAATAGGAAACCAAAATAGTTTATTATGTGTTTCATAATTAAGTTGTTTATATTAATGTAAGTCAGTAACTTACAATTAATATATTTGTATTTTTCGTTCATAATTTTTTACAATTTCTTTCGTAATAATATTCCAGCGGTCTCGAGCACGTAGCCGTTAAGTCTTTCTGACCGTTCGTTATCCATAAAAATGAATAAAATCAATGTAAATGAAATAAATAAATAAAGAATAACGGTTTTTAAAATTAAATTATGGAACGTGAATTATATGTACAGAAATGTCATCTCTAGACATTGCGACTTCGTGGTAAATAATAAAGGGTTGTGAAGTTACTTTTTTAAAATTATTTTCCTTTTAAAAGTAAACCCTTAAGAAAGCAACAAGTCAGACGTCGGGGATGTTCCGGAAGACGGAATAAACATTTGTATGTAGATATCGTAAATTACCTTCATCGTAGCTTATTACCTGCACGATAATACATTATAATGTGATTCTTTCTAAAAACAACATTTTCTTCTGACCCTACCAACCCGAAAAAATTAATATTAAATATTGTACATTATGAAGTTTATTATCGCCTATTAAGGAAATTTTTATTCCACGTGTGTATATTTCAATTACGCACTTTATGCTCTGTGAAAGTTTATGTACAGTAAAACTGTTCAGAACCGTGAAAATTTATCATATTGATACAATAATTAACACGTCGTAAGTACATTACTTCTCATAATTTATTTTCATTAGTTTTTTTGTGTAACAGAAATATGTTTATTAGAAACAAGATATTTTCGGTGCGCTCTCCGGTTATTTTAGAGGTCATAGTGATAAACTTAAGACTGTGAGATTTTTAGCCTATACTGTGAATTTCGCCAAGCTCAGGAGTGTATTACATTTGCAAAGATTGTCCTTTAGCTTTGTTTGTAACGTGCTGTTGGTTAAAATTTATTGGTGGCAAGTAAAAACTATAATTTGGAACTCCTTATTACATAATGAACGAGTTCAGAAAGATTTCTTAATACGTTCGTTATGTTTTTATTTACGTTGAAAAGATGAGTTTATAGTAATCACAGAAATATAATAATCAAGAATAATTGGTAAGAATCAGACTGGTCGATATAATAACACATGTAAGTAGTTCTGCAAATTATAAATCATTATGATACAAGAGGGATAGGAAAAGAAGATTACGGTTCTCGAGAATTACGATTGTTAGACAACGCTCCTAGGGATGTCTTTAGGAATGTCTACACTTCCCGAGAAAACATCTCTATGAACCTCTAGACGTGATACTCGGGAACCTCTTTACATCATTTCCGTATTGACACTTTACTCTTTCTCCAGACTCTCCTCCACTTCTCTGAGACTTCATCCTGCTATGCATCACTCTAGACGCTGCGTTGCCTACAAACGCAAAAGGTTCACTCATAAATAATCCCGAAGTCTCTTCCACGGGATCCTTCCTTAGTAAATTTTCTGAGTACATTGTTGTGTTTAAATTGCTTAATTTAGGTCTGACGCATACAATTAATCATGGGTTACTACGTGCTCATAAATTTTAATTTACATAAAATACATGTTACTTATGAAAACACAGGCAGTCACAGTGTTTAGTATATATTTATACGGAAAGTAACGTGTTTAATGTGGTAAATGTGTAATGTTGTCTGTGTTTTCTAGTTTATAGGTTCCTTGGTATGCGTAGTGCCTCTCGTAGGCCTACCTGTGTTATAGTGATATAGGTATGACCGTGAACGTAGATACGGGACTGTGACCGTAAATTCCTGGGACTGTTCCAAATGCAGTGTAACTTACAATCGCAATCATTGACACTGATAGTGATTTAAAAGACAAAAACACGTAAGAAATTTGATCTGCATATGGGCGGTAGCTACTGTTGCAATATTTATAACAGATATGGGCCTCAGAAGAAACTCTTAGTTCCAGACAAAACCAACAGACCACACACATGCATCTTGCATATACAAAAACGCTTATATGTGTAAGTGCTTCTTGAAGTGGTGAACAAGATGTTTCGATTTCTTCTAACAGTTCACTGTGGAAAAAAGATAGCAGTGTAGAAACAAGTGACGCGCTTACATACGCGCACACAACACAAATGGAGTAACGCTGCAAGCCTTTGAACTAGATCCATGTTGCGTAAGATGTGCAGTAAATGAATCGTTACAATTCACCCACTGACATATCTGTGTGAAGATTGTGTTTGTAGATAACGCCAGTGTATGCAATATTTATTCTTGGATGCAAAATAAGAGAACTGTTCTGTTGTTGGCTTATTGTGACTTATCTTTAAATCCTCAGACATATCTCGTTTAGAACAGGAATGCCACTTGAAGGCTTGTCGCAGATAAGGATGGTTTAATTACGGAACAATGTTCCTAATGAATGTACAATGAAACGAGTTATATAAGAAACTGGGTCACTCGAATATACGAATGCATTAACGCAGTGCACTATCATAGCTTTTTAGAAATAAGAAAATTGAAAAAATTAGACCTACACATAGCCAAATTCTGTTACATAATGTATGTAGTATTTGATCAAATATTAAGAACTATTAAGGAAGATATGTACATAAACACAGGAAGATAGATAGTTCACAGCGAGTGAGAGAGAAGTAAAAACCTGTCTTGTCTTCCACTTGACATTGTGTTCGATATGGTTAGCGAAGCAGTTTGAAATTGATTCAGCTAAACATGTATAAAGACAAAACACTGTCTTTATCTTATTACATCGTGACCAGCACTCGGGTCAGCCTCTACATGCCAAATACTTTAACCCCCTACATATATGCTGAATATGTAGTTGTGGTCATCACATATCAGTTGTCGGCAGTGTCAGCTTAATACACCTAACGTAGATGTAGTATTTTCTTCATATGAGTTTGTAGGCCAATATAGTTTACTTTTCTTATAATTACAATTTGTTCAGTCTAATTCTGTACCTTAATAATTTGAAATGAATTTTATCCAGCTGTTGTTCACGTTAGGTCAGTTTTTTTATTTCGCTTTTCAGTACCAGACAGGAGAAGCCACATTGATTCTAGTTTCTAGTCACCTGATCCAAGACTCTTACTTACCGAAGAATCAGCTTTAGGAGTCGTAAGGTTATATATCTTCGTTTGTAACCCTTACATGAGAAAAAGTTTATACAACTCACCCGAAAACTCTATAAACCCAGACCAATTCGTAGATGCAGGCTATCTCTAAGAAACAAGTTTTTTAAGGGCGTCGTATACTGTATGTCTTTCTAGAAATTCTCTAACTGGAAACTTTAAGATTTTCAATAAAGGGATCTTCGTAGATCGAGGTGTGAGGGATCTTCTACAAAGGTACTGTCTTGTGATCTCACCAAGGCCCTTTATATGTCATATACTTGGCCCCTTAAACTTTGCCGTTTTCTATTGAACTATTCTCGTCCCAAGTCTTCACACGCTGTGGGAAAATTGCTGCATGTCCAATTGCCTAAAAACCGTCGTTGCCTTGTGTCCGTCTTAGTCCATTAGACTGCTTACGCTTTAGCCAAATACTCGGTTTCTGAAATACTCGGTATCATATGTCTCTAAGAGCCGACTCTCACTTCTCGAGACTTCATTTCTTCACTCATACCAAATATGCTTCCTTTTTCTAAAAACCTCCTACAAAATCATTTGATGGGAACTATATTGTGCTCATGAACAGAGTTGTTTCTAAATTCATTAATTTTTATTAGGAAAGATTACGTAGACACCGTATACAAGCCCGACCACGTTCCAGGTATAAATCTTCTCGCCTAAGTTGTGTGACAGTTTTAATTAGGCACGCACAGTTCTTTTGTTTCTATTGTTAAGACTCATATCTTCTACGAATTTATTAGAATATTTCTTATATTCTGATAGTGTTCACTATGAGCAGTTTAATTCTCAAAGATTGTGGAGTTTTAAAAATCTCTAAGATATCCGCTTTCTACAAATCTTACAGTTCCTTCCCTCGAAGTCGAAGTACAGTCAGTGTAGAAATACGAAAAGTAAATGGCCAAAGATATTCGAGAAGTTCTGTAATCAAATGAGCAAACAGAATTTAAGAAGTAGCGGCTCGTTATATTGCATATTGCCACTGTAAGAAGTATAGTATAGTATAGTTTAGTATAGTATATTATACTATATAGTATAGTATAGTATAGTATAAGAAGTATAGTATAGTATAAGAAGTATAGTATATATATATTATTATATAGTGTAATATAGTATAGTATAAGAAGAAGTATAGTACAGTATATTGAGACGATTAGATGACACTAGAAAATGGAGATGCCTGGTTCATGTTGTCTGATGTCACAGTACTCAAGAATAAATAACCAATTCGATATATATTGTATTGCAAAACTTATGACTTTTGTTTGATACATTTGTGCTATAATTCTTGCTTTGTAGACTAATGTCGGGTAATGCTAACCTGTAAACTGACGTCCTGATAGATGATCGTCTAGTTTTGATTAATACAATTGTTACTTTAGATTTTCCGAATTTTAAATACTTTGTCTTTTTATATTTAAAAATTAAAATTTCTGCATACGTTATTTGTGAGTCTTGTGCAACGTACTTCAAAAAATTATTAAGTCGACATGCGAAACAGAAGAAATTTTGGTTTTATAAATTATTGTTCTAAAACACGTCATTTCGTAAATAAATAATAATTACGATCTTTATAACATGCATAACGAAACGTTCAGCCTATCAATCAAGCGTCAGCACACACGTGCACACTCGTGCATAAACAAAGTGCACGAGATGAGATATGATAGTAAGAACATTTTAACCCACTGCAGAAAAGGCGGTTAATTAATAAAATAAGATCAATACGTTTGACGTTAAACTGGTATTCAGTTATCAGTCTTAATCGTAACAGTTTTAATTTTAGAAATGACTGTTGATCACTTAAAGAATTCATTCACGTTCTTTTGCTAATACGTGCAGATTATACATATCTAAAATATTTTGTGATTGGCTCATAATATGTGAAATATTTTCAGTACTTTGTTACCTGTAACCAAAACTCAAATCAAAACACTCTTAATTGTTTTCCTTTTCCAATAATTACAAAACACAAGCCTTGATTGTTTTTTTCTTCAGCTTCTGCTTTAAGATTACAATTCATCAACGTATATGCTGTCAATATGGCCCCATATTTTTCTTTCTTCCGTGGGTTTACAAGATGTTTTTGGCTTACGTTTCTCCGTTATGATGATTTCCAGCTGTTAACCTCGTTAAAAAAAATCGTTACATTAAGTTGAATGCGTGAGAGGTAATCTAAGAACCTAACGTCTACAACAGTAGTAGTTCGAACCCGTGTTGTTCAATTCGAATCGGTTGAATTTGTTCCGTTTTACACCTTACTGTTTTTCTAATTGTTTTAAGCAGTTTGATATTTTTTTATGTATTATTCACTTATTTGTTTAAGTAAAAATTGTTATTTACAAAGCTTTATAAGCTTTTCAACATTGCGGGTAAGATTTGTTTTATCTGAAAGCATTACCAGCCTCTTGTAGAGTAAATCTAGTGTAAAGAACTAGTGTCTTAGAGCTTCTAGACAAGACCTGAATTTTTCTCAGAGTTTCGGGGGTCTTGAGCTTTCTTCGTCCTAGGTGTTTTTTCCGCCTTTAAATCTGTTTACCAGAAAATGATTTATAAAATAACTATCGTACTATTGCTGTTTGAAAGTGAAAGTGAATCATGGGACCTTACAGAACGAGATGTACAGTTGACGGTCAACTGGAGATTTTCTCACTAACAACGGCAGTATGTAAAAATATTTCAAGGGTGATTCAGAATAACAGACTTCTTTGGACTTAAATTGTCCCTCTAAAATAAACCTACTCAAAGTAAAATAGAACCAGGTCAAAGTCTATTGATTTCTATACATATGAATGGGATTTTTCGTACGCTAATGAAATGATTTTCAAAAGTAAGCAGTAAATTTAAAATAAACATAGTCAGAAAGTTCATTATCATATTCAGTAACTTTTTGTTGACTTTATTCCTACAAGTTCAGTACAATTTTTATGTTGGGGCTCAACTACCCCCTACCTTCCTATTATACGAACTATTTATGACAACACCATTACTTTTTTCCTTTGCCAATTATGTCTTCCTTATTTGAACGTGGTTCTTATTTAGATTTAATTCACCTTCATTTAAACCTATATACTCTGAATTTAAGTAGATACTTCCGCAAATATGGTTTTATGGGGAAGCGTAGACATTTCTTTGATTTTCAATCATTCTTATGCGTTATTAACAGCCGGAAGGAAATAAAACGTTTCCTTTTTTCAGAAAAGTACTTTAAAGTTCGGATTAAGCAACATCTCGCATAACTAGTTTTTCATTACGTGTTCATACATATATGTTAGCCTCTTTTTATATTAGGTACTTTCTTACTGCTGATTTCAAACAAATTTCGACGTGGTACTAAATATATTATCACAGTTTCTGTTTGGCAATTCCATAATTGTATCGCATTTGGTAGTTACAGTCCCCCACACACAATCTTTAGACTTTTTACATTACTTTGAAATTTGGGTACGAATAATTGTCAGTAATGACAATGAAGAGCCAAATATACCTTAAATGTTTCATCAACTAGTCTCAAAGCTACCTTCAGTTTTTACCTAATTGCGTGTACTGCACATTTTAGCAACGTTATCATTGAATGTGTCATATGAGAGTGGGAGTTTTAATATTGTTTTAAAAGTCAGTTCAAAGCTCATGCAGAACTGCTACTTTTGACACCAGTTAGGCTACATAGTTCGTTATTGTGTACTTCATAATATGATTATAATAATTTCTCGAGCAATTACTATTGCAGCTAATATATTATCAGTGAAATTGTCTAGCCTCTGCGCACTTTTAGGATTACGATAAATATCATAAAAGTGGTTATTAAATTAATTCTTCATGCGCTTGTAGTACCACATTAAAATTAATTACTGAGGTTGCCCCCATGCCCGTTTGACGCCTAGATAAATCGGACCTCCCTAGGCGTCAAACGCGAATGGACTCAACTAGTGGCAAGTTGCCGTCCGGCTCTCTGGAAACGTTCCCTCGAACTAGTTTCAAGTCTAAAATTAATTAAATGAATATTAATTATTATTAAGAACTTGTGTATACTTATGTTTAAATAAATCTAGAACTTTTTGTAATTTTAATCGTAAATGCGCAGATTGGGAGTTTAGAAATATATTTTATAATTTTTCAGTATTTTAAGGTGTTTCCTTCTTAGTCCTATGGTTTTATAATATTATAATATTAAGGGGTTGTTTTACATAAAAATGGATGCTTATAATTTAATTGTAACTTCAAATTTTTTGGTAATTATAGCTGGTTTTCTTGTGAATGCAATGATCAAACAATGAACTATTAGGTACTCGTATTTTGTAAATTATGATCCTTGAAGATTTACATTAATTTGTTGTTTTCTAAAACAAGGCTATTTTGATCAGTCTTACTTTTTTATCGTATTGTCTATTGACAGTATAATTGGAAAAATATGAAATGTGTTACAATGCGACTGATAAACCTCGAACTACAAATTTTGGTGGAATATTTATGCCATTTATGGCACTATTAAAAAAGTGTTCATTTTAAAACTTCGTGTACGATGACGCAAAATGTACAATGTTTTAAACTGCGATGGGCTATCTTTAGATAGGTGTGGTCTGCTAGCCACTTGCACATTCTATCGATGTTTTCTGTTTCATTAACGGATATTTTTTAATTTTTCAAAAAAAAGAATTTCAAATCAGAAGTACTGACACGTGTTGCCCATCAAAACTTTAGTTCTTTGTTTTATATTTAGGTAGGAGGAAATATTGTTGTTTTCTTCTCTTGTTATGACATGGCACGTCAAAAAATAAGAAAACTGTAACTCATAAATAACTGACAATATTATAAAATGTTAATTTAGTAAGAATACCAGAGCATGTACGTATGTTTGAAAGTCATGTAAGGGTGATCTTGAAAGTGTCAAGTGTGCTTGAGTATGGTCTTACGTAAGTAGGCAAAGAAAGTGGAATGTAACAGTTACAGTGCAGTTTAACTCGGCGCGGTTATTTACTAATTAAAAACGGGTGAGAGCATTAATTGGTCACTGCTGACTGCTGTAGTTGACACTTTCATTGACCGCGACCGTACGCAATTTGCTCAATTGAATTCACAGAATCTATGCTGTCCCAACTTCTGTGTCCGTTCAATGTACTTTTGTACTATTTACTTTTAAATTACTTAGCAAAAGCTGTCAACAGTCATAAGGTGTGTGTGCTGCTTTCAGTGAAGGTGACCAGTACATATCATTTAATTGTTGTGAAAAGTAACGCGGAGTCGGAGACTGGCTTATTGCAAATTCGTCATTGTAATGTAGCTGTTATAGAATCATGCGTTAATGCTAGTCATTTCCAATACTTCAATCTGAAGTCAACACAAATGAGGTGTATTAAGAGGAGTCCCTACTGAAAATAGCCAAAAATTTATAAAAAAATGAAACATTTTTTTTCATCTTTATATAAAAAACACATAAAACATTTTTTCCGAAATATTTTGTAGGCAAAAACAAATTGTTTGGGAAAACAGATACATGATGGATAAGGAGATCGACAAGGACAACTGTAGAAGATATTTGTTCCTATAAATTATTGAAAATACAAAATAAAATATTTTATTGTTTATTGTATTAGAATTTATTATTTTACTACCCATAGAGTAATAAAAAAATCATAACAAGCCTTTGTACTCCATAAATATTTAATTTTCCAACAGAAAGGAATATTTTTAGAAAATCTGAGTTTTCCGCAAATTCAATTTTTCATATTTTTATACATACTTTTTGATCTTACTACTCTGAAATTTTGCACAGATCTTTGGGATATAATTACATAAAGGAACACATATTGTTATTTAATTTGGGCTTATAGTTCTTTTGTAATATTTTTTTATTTATAAATGTAAAAATAAAAAATAAAAATAGTTGCACTATTTTTCTCACAAAATTTTTTTTTAATTATATCCTAATAAAAATAGGTATTTTTTTAGATAATTGTATCACTTTCAATATGATACCTTTTAAAAGGTCGTAGGACTTCTAGTTTTTTGGAATATCAATTTGAAAAATATTCCAAAAATGTTGCTAAGAAACGTTAAAAAGTTCAATTTTTAGTACTAAAAACATTTTTTTCCGGTTACAAAATTTTACCCTTTACTTAGTGCAATAATAAATAATAAAAAATCTGAATAAATTAAAAAGTTACAAAATAAACATTTTTGCCATTTTCAGTAGCATCCCCTTTAGCAAAAAGCCATGCTTCAGTAAGAAACAATTTCCTAAAAATTCTAAAATTTTTTTGTAATAATTATTGTCTAAGTAACAAGAGAATGAGTAAAGTTTCAAGTATAGTGAAAAGTATACTGAAAGTGAACTTAAAAAGTTAAAGGTATCTGAGTACACAGTAAAACAGACGTAACAGAAAATAGTAAACAAATGGTAAAATAAATTGTATAATTCACAAAAGCATACTGATAATGAACACTAACTAAAATGGATACTAACAAAGTATACTGTAACAATAAAATTACACTAAGCAGTAACACTAAGTGGCAGATAAAACTACTGTTTACTGTATAATATGTATTAGCTCACATTTAGAAAAACTTTTATAATTAATGTGGCTAGACCTTTTAACAATTAATATTTGTATATCTAATTACTTACGATACATCAGTTACACAGTGAACATTTAAAACAAACAATAAATGTTTATAAAACTTCCTCGTTCTCTATGTATTAAATGAAAATATAAACTAATAAGATTCATAGTATTGGTTACAGTTCGTTACTGTACAAGAACATAGATGTGATTGGAATGCGTAATACAAATATGAATGTCTATATTCGACATGTTAGTGAATCTATCACAATATCTTGTACTTGAACTGGATAAATATCTAATTACTATAATTACATTATAAATCTATGTGTCTAACGCTAAGAACTGTTGTTAAAATGTCGGTAAAACATTATTTACTAATTTAAAGTCAATCATTTTGAAAGACACAGTTGTTTATAACCAGTAAAAGAGGGTAAAGTCTATTCATAAAAATGGACACTTTAACGTGTGACCTAATTTAAAGAGTTGTAAATAAAATATTCAATAAAACATTACTTTATCCTTGAACTTTCAGTTCGGTCAGCGGACTATTACGCCTTCACTTTCTGCTTTATGCAAAATTGAAGACTGATCTGTCTCCATGTTGCCTTCCGAGAAGGATCCTCTTATTGAGGTAAGTTTATTTAATTGATAATAACACGGATTTACATATTAATATTATGAGATTTAGCAATACTATATTTTGTGCTAAATAAATACACCTTTTATCTAATACACAAGATGACATTTCTATATGAATTATTACACGTACTTCGTTTCCTAAAATAAGACCGCTGTAATTATTAAGATACAAAATACATGTGCCTCCTGCATGGGTAGGTATTTTTTTTAATTTATTTTACATATATAACAAAGACAAGAAACAAAGACAAGCATAATCTCTAAAATGAGTATTATCCCTAAGCCTTTAATGTATTCCTACTAGTAATTTTGTACAAACCACTATGTTGTCTTTGGTATTGACGAGCGCTTTCGGCAGTCAAGCCATCTTCAGGTCGTTTACCAACCTTCGTCAATACCAAAGACAACATAGTGGTTTGTACAAAATTACTAGTAGAAATATTTGAGACCACTAACACTCAAATACAAAAATACTTTAATGTATTGTTTAATACAAAATCAGTCTTTGTTGTTTCTATGAGTAGCTTGTTAAAAAAAATGTAAAAACGGAAGTTTTAACAAAACTTTAGATAATGACTGTCCGTCGACACAACACCTCTAGGCGACATCACCACTAATCATTACTAAGTACTGCTGATTAATAGTCACAAGTTTAAAAATAAATAATGGTAGAAATAAATAATGTACTTATCACAATGGGCAGTAATCGTATCACTGAAGTTCTACGTGCAAACTTGTGATTGTAACAAGTGTTAATAACTGTGATCTGGAAACCAAATGCGGCCTGTAGGATGCTTTAGTACGTGTTTACAAATAAGTAATATATCACTCTTTAAATTGTCCATATGCTTTTTACTGAGTGTTTTCCTGGTGACGATTGCAACTTATGTGTTAACACACTGCTATTGGAAATGATTCTATCCCGATTAAATATTGGATTATAATATTGTTTCTTATAATTTTGATTTTTAGCACGTTCAATGTATGAGTAAAAGAATGATATATTCAATCCGAGTAATACTAATCATTATTTTAAAATACCAAAACGCAAAAAAAAAACAAGGGATGTCAAAGATCACTTAAGTGCAATCTGTATTGACTACTGAAAAACGTTTGTGGTGTATAAGGGCTTTATACGTTAAGTTATTGAAAATTGATAATAAAGATTGTTATAAGTATAAACAAATAATTATAGGGTATAGGTACTATACCTCTATAATTAATAAGTATATTGTTATAAAGTATTGTCCCTGTTACTAAGGACACTCAATTAGAATTTCGAGAGAAAAATATTTGTCATGGCAACACCGTTGACAAAGAAATTTATACAACACTGTCAGGCATTAATTAACGTTCAGCATTTATGTTTTTTCATTTCATTTTTCATCACATTTTCCTTTTGGTTTTTTATTATATTGGAATTAGCTAGTCTTCTTCTTTTTCTTCTTCACTCCACGGATTATGCCCTTGTTGACCTGTTACAGAACCGATCTTCTCCTTGGTCTACCAACATCCTTATCGTCCAAGCTGAAGGGACCCAGTTTAAGGCATCGGAGACTCGCCCTTGAACTTCCCATCATAGATGGATTTTGGCTTTGCAACTGTTATTCTGCTGCTGAAAAATTCTTAGTATTTACAGTATCCACCCATCGACATCAGTGGACACCGTAAGTCCTTCAGCTAATCCCTACAGTTAAATATGAACAGAAGGGATACAGTGATAGGAAGAAGAGATGAGGGTATGGGGTATACAAGGTGGTTCGTTTGGGACATACAGTACTTCGTCTAACTCCTCACGTGAGACCTGTCCGTCAAGGGAGGCCCTTACACTACCGCCGACATCTAAACACTTTAATATCAACTTCATTAAAGTGCGCAAACCTCTTTGCTCGCACGGACAGTCCAGTACTTCATTTCTTTTTTCGTTACATTTTTCTTTCAGTTCTTTACTACATTGCAATTAGCTCATCTTCTTCTTCTTCATTCCACTGATTAGGCCCTAGTTGACCTCTTCCGGAACCGATCTTTTGCTCGCTCAACCAACATCTTTCCCGCCTAATTTCCGAGGATCGTATAAGTTTTGGGAATAGGTTAGTAAGCAGTCAATTAGCTTACCTTTTAAAATTCGATCTACTCTAAAATATAAAAACGTTTTGCCTTATTAAACATCACTGTAATAATTTATGGATCGTGTTCTTTACTGACAATTTCATTAATGTGTGTGTAATCATCTTATGTTCGCTTACAAATGTATAAGTAAACATTTATTGGAAAGTAGCAAATTCCAAAATTAATTTAAGTAAATCGAAAAAATAATAATTTTTTCTTGTGGCATTTAATCCCTCGTATCCAAAATAACATTGACTTTCATTTCCTCACCACAATCTTGATAGCAGTAACTTCGGAAGAACCAGTGACATTAATAACATTCCCTTTATCTAGTTTTTGCTTTAACTCGGAACTGTGGAATCCGTCTTTTTATATTTAGAAATCTCCTAAGAATTGAACACATACTGACAATCACGGACAAGCATTTTGTTTGGACCACTAGGCACCTGTGTTCTTTGGTGTTTAGAGAAAGAGTTTGATTTACTCCACTATTATATATGCCCATTGTTACACGACTGTTCAATTTTCATAACACGTAAATTACCTTAGTTTCTTTTTCTTTTATTGTTTTATGAAAATTGTTATTTATGGGTCACTTCTATGTTAAAAGACGTAGACATTCCTGTTAAAATATGTAGTTGTGAATTTAATATATTTTCTATTAATATTCATCCTCTTAGTTAGGCTGCAAAGTTTCTTGTCGTATGTAGTAAATTTAAAACGGATTATATTTTATGCAGAGGTCTCTAATGATGTAGACTGTGGCATATATTAGTATTTTTTGGGTTTTATTTGTACTGAGATCAAGAAACCCTCCATATTTACGCCAAAATGAGCCGTCATTTCATTAAAGGTACCCAGCCTTTTAAAGAAAACTCTTCGAATAAGATCGTAAGAGATATGTTTTCTATGAAAAGGTCTATTGGCCTATGACTGAGGCGTATTTATTACTGTATACTATATGCAACTTATATTACGACTCCATACAACAAGTTACTATACAATTAGTAACTTTACTATATGCATGAGTTAAAATAACCTCATTTATGAATAATTTACCAATTGTATAAGTTAATTTTGTAATTAAGTACTGAATTTGACAAATTTTTAGCAAGTCCATTTCTTTACAGATAATTCATGAGTATATTGTTAATAGTTGTTTTTAGGCCTATCAATTTTTAATTGAAATTTTATCGGCTCAGAAAGTTTAAATTTAAATAACACAACATTCGTATTAGTTTGTGAATAATTGGCGGTTCATGTATAGGTAGTTAATAAAATAATATTACTATAAAATCCTGCGCGTAAGTTATCATTAAGGTTTATTTAAAAAATGGATTCATATGCTTTCAGAAAATCAGTAACATTCACATTTTGTTAAAATAAAAATTACATGGAGCCTAAATCTGTAAGGTGTTCATTGTTAGCCATGACTTCGTTATATTCAATAATTTTAAATGCAACTCAAAACGTAAGATATAACAACCTTACATAGAATTTGTTGTCGGTTGTTGATACTTACAATATTGCTGATATAATAAGCTACCATATTTTGTTATCTATTTGGGCTTAATTGACTGATAGAAACTGTGGCTATAGAAATCTTTAAAATATGATCTGAGAACTCTAAGACAGGGAATAAATAGTGCAGATGGCTATTAAATTTAATACAGGTAAACGAATGAAAAACACAGCTATAAATACACTGCTTATTTATTACTCATAATGTCAAAAATAAGTATTACTCTTTGTAAAGGATAACATTTATTGTATTCTGGATCTACATTAAGCACTTACTTATTATAATTTTTACTGAAGTTATATAAAATATTCTTAGATGCGTACACAAAGATTCCTATGTTTAAATTATAGATTACAAATTCCAGCATTCTCCAGTTTAATAGACACAGGAGCTATAATTTACATACCATTCTATTGAATAGTAAGCATCATACGTGAAGTGCATCCATTACTATGTTTGGCGACATCGTTGATTCTTTTTCCAGAACTGAGCACAGGCACAGAATTCGCAAACAGGAACTGCAGGAAAATCTCCAGTTTGCCAATTAAAATAGTCGCTTATAATTTTCATTAGACATTTTTATATATCACAATATGTTTACAGTATAAGTGTGTGTTTACTAAACTAAAGCCAAAAGTAAGAAATAGATAACATTTTCGAAAATTATGTGTATAAAGTACAGTTTAAATTTTGTTATAATCACTGCACCCATTATTGTAGGTGCATGCTCAGTTACTCAGTATGATCAGTTCTCAGCTCATGCTCAGTATAATGACGTCTTATGGTTTAAAAATTAAATTAATTTCAAATTTACGTGATTTTCTACTTTAAACTACCTAGAATAAATTACATACTTATAAACTAGATACTTTTTTTCTGGATTATATAGTAAAAATATTCAATATTTACAAATAGCATTTTAATAACGATGGATTTTCTGATTTTAGTAGCTACAGATACATTAATTTTGTGTTGGTAATATACACATCGCAATAAGGAAAAATAACAATAATAAACGTAAATAAATAATAAAATACAATTAAAAACGACTAGAATGATCTCGTCCATTTTATAACGTTACTGATAAAATAAAACAAATACTCATAATAATACTTTTGTCAAAATAATTTCTTTTATGAATAGCATACACTTGTAAATGGATTTAAAAAACCTTCTTATTACTGTCCTAAATAACGTTTACTGTCACAAAAAAGATCGTCAAATTAACTTATGGGAAACGAAACTGACTAACCTCATGCTGCGCTCTACAGTTGAATGATAAATATGAATACAAATTGTTAAAACATTAAAATACTTTTTAGAGCTCACGTTCTCTACACGTGTATATGCATTAAAAACAGGAATCGTCTATGCATAGTATATAGGCATAGACTGTGTACGAAATATAGCGCGTCTTTGAATTGCTTACGTCTGGCTGCTACCAGACGTAAGTAAGTGAAGTTTTCTGCAACCTGTATATTCAGTTTTATAAATTAATTTTTATTGTACTAATGTTACGTATTATATGGGATACTTATTCTTTTGTGTTGTTATTATTTGTTTTGTATGATTTTTAATATCTGTCTTTTTGAACTGATTGTCAATTTTATTCTTATTTTTGCTTAAGATCGTGAATGTTGCCAATCCCTTATTTTTTATATTAATTTTGTTTGTTTCTGCTTTTTTCTTATATGTGCTGTTTTTATTTTATTTTATATTTTATTTTCCATTTTGTGTATGGTGTTTGAACTATTCTATTTCCCCTCTCAAGTTTTTTGTTTTATCTGCATTTTGTGGTATTTTATTTGTGACGGTTTGTAGTAAACGATCTATTGTATGTGTAGGGAAAGCTGGCTTTTTGTACTGTGGGGTAAGCTTTAAACTGTTAGGTATGGTCAGACTTGTCCAGGTTGGCTTTCTGTATATTGTATATTGTAATTGGCTATGTTTTCACGAAATAGTCAAATCTAAATACTTAATTTTATTATTTTTTCTTTTCTTCTGTATTTATATGTTTGGCTAAGTGCTGTGAGAGAGGCCTATTGCTTGTTGCTCGAAACGTGTGTCACGTAAGCAAAAAATATCTTGTACAGTCAATGTACTTATAATGTTAAGTTATTAACACTTTAGAAACAGAAACAGAAAGTGCGTGTGTGTGTGTGTGTGTGTGTGCGTGCGTGCGTGCGTGCGTGCGTGCGTGCGTGCGTGCGTGCGTGCGTGCGTGCGTGCGTGTGTGTGTGTGTGTGTGTGTGTGTGTGTGTGTGTGTGTGTGTGTGTGTGTGTGTGTGTGTGTGTGTGTGTGTGTGTGTGTGTGTGTGTGTGTGTGTGTGTGTGTGTGTGTGTGTGTGTGTGTGTGTGTGTGTGTGTGTGTGTGTGTGTGTGTGTGTGTGTGTGTGTGTGTGTGTGTGTGTGTGTGTGTGTGTGTGTGTGTGTGTGTGTGTGTGTGTGTGTGTGTGTGTGTGTGTGTGTGTGTGTGTGTGTGTGTGTGTGTGTGTGTGTGTGCTTTTTTGTGCAACGATTTTCAATTCAGCTTTATTTTACCGTTATTACAAACGGCTATAAATTTACAATTTTGTATGTATTTAAAGGTGTAGCAATTCAAATATCTTGACACATTAGTGAAACACACAAAATAAATAAACTACTGTAACTAACGTAAACGACAATCCGATAACAAAATAAATAAACTAACTAAAAATAAACTATTAGTATTATGTTAAAACGATGTATCTAATTACAGATTTTGTATTCAAGTTTCAAATTATATTATTTTTGTTATTGTATTCTACATGAGTACAGATATATCTATCTATATGAGTATAGATGAACGTACAGTCTACGTCTGACGTTGGATATTCTAAATACTTAAAATAGAAGTTACAAAATTTGTATGACTTACATTTTGCATTAATGTGAAAGATTATATAAAGTTTAATACAAAAATTAATTGATACAAATTAATATATGACTCGTTCAATAAATAATTACTTACACTATAAACAGCTGCACAAGAAGGGCTTATTTTCAGTTTTTATACGAAAAAAATTCATTTTTCTACAACTTACTATTTACAAATATCATAAAATTTGTAATAATATATTCTCTACATTGTTATTACAGGCATTCTCTAATTTTTAATAATGTATGCTTAAATATATGTAGTATTTCATGAAATTTTAAATACTCAGATATCGAATGTCGAAAGATACGCCAAAATTTCAAATTATTAAAATTTTATGAAATATTCACTGTCAGAATTTTATAAGATCTCGCATATATTAAATGTCAACTAAAAATTAGTACTGACTGAAAAAAATAAATATATATGTGATACGTTCGACGCGTATACTTTACAAAGTGTGACAGCTGAACAATTTAGAATTTCATACACAAATGATACATTTTTAGTGAGGGTTTTTAGTGAGGATCACCTTGTACGGTGAAAACCTTAACGCTGACACTCATGTGATGTAATTTGTATGTTAGTAACGGACTATTCTATTGCAAAACAGGGTACTTAAATATTAATAAACTATACAAAACAAAAATATATACATCTCAAAATATTTACTTACAGAATTACATAAATATCAGTTCATTAAAAAAATAAAAACACCTTTAATGTAAATACTTATACAACTTGTGGTCCCGCGTTTCTAAAAAACGTTTGAAAAAACATTTGGATGAAGTTCACACTTGTAAATAGGTCTTTGGCAACAAGTAGGTTAATTTTCAAAATATGAAACATTTCTTGATCATTCAAACCATAGATTTCTATAACATTTTAAATTAATAAAATTCTGTGGATTTTGTTCTTTTATATATATATATTATATATATATATATATATATATATATATATAGTTAGACATAGATACATAGGTAATAATATATAGATGTATAAACTAAACATACGAATGTAAAACAGTTAAGAATGAAAAGAATATACAGATTATTGTAATCGCTTATCCCTAAGTGCTTTGATTTAACTGAATTGAGTATGTATTGGAATACTCAATTGAGTATTTTACTGGACTTTACCATTTAATTACACGATTGTATTTTATTTGTTAAAAAACTGTATGGCGAAAATAGGAATGAAATACATTGCTTAAAAGTGGACAGTAGCTAGGCCTTCTCAATATTTAAAGATTATTATATAAGTTAGTGCAGATAAATCGGTAATAATTATTAAATACTGTATTTCATTTCAGAGCATCAATTGGTCAGTTCTAAATGTAAATCACAAAGTATACGGTTTGGCCCCAATTTATAATACGGTACGCGCTGGGAGTTCACACTGTGATGGCCAGTCCCATAAGCTGTGTGCGGAAGCTGAGGTCACAAGGCGGTGGCGAAGGTGACTGTGGGTTACTCAGTTTGCCACTGCGCATGCATGACGATTCTTCGTGTTTGTACAAATACGATTTCAAGGCGAAAGCTTTTCCACACCTCGTGCATATGTGTGGCTTTGTGTTGGAATGGGTTTGTACATGAGCCCGCAAATTTGACTTATCTGCGAACGCTTTGTTACACACTGGACACTTGAATGGTTTCTCCCCTGCACAAATGAAAGTTCACATTAATATGAACCTAAACCTTATTGTAAAGTATGTACATGTGTGTGTGTCTGTGTGTGTATGCGCGTGCGCGCGGTTTTTGTGGCGTGTGATGAGAAACGAGGTGCATATTTCTTAACTATGCGGAATTAGAGAAATTATGAATATATTAAATAATTCTTAATATTAACTATTAATAATTTTTATCTTATTAATAATCCTTAATTAACCAGTAAAGTAAGCATTCTTTTAAAGTACAATACTCGTACGACGTGTAGTCAGTGTGGGACAGCATATGCACACGGGCATTACCAGTTCGAAAAAGGGAAGCAATAATGTGATTACGGGCTGCTGAGTGAAAAACGATCACCCCCCACCCCCGACAAGATGCACGATCGTCTGTATCCGTAAACGGACATTTTCCCAAAGATCTATCGCCGCTGTGCCCGTTTTGAGAGCAACCACCTAATTAGCACCCTCGGTAGCAACCATCTGTGCCAGGTGAATCTTGGACTCGGCGTCGGCGAACACTAGATTCTAATTGAACACCCACGGCCGACAGCAGACCACATCCAATAATCCAGTGAATTATGGTCCCCGCGGCGGGAGCTCTGTATGAAGCTCGAAACGCGGTAGGCTATATAAGCGGGCGACGGGCATGCCCTTTGTCCTGCATAATCCCAGCAGCATGGTCCATGGTGTCTCTCTCTCTCTCTCAGCAATCATCATTTCAATTTTCATCTGTGTTTTTTTTGTACAAAGTACTGTATGTTTATTATATAATTACAGTACACTTATAATATAACTTTGTGTATTTACATGTGTGATTTAATAATAAATCAACACCTTTCATACGAGAATATGTTTGTTTAAAATGAAATACTGTATGCTAGTTACTTATTATATTATCAATAATGCAGGCTATATTCTTGTTTGTAAGATATAATATATAAAATTCATATATTACTCACATATCAAGATGTATGCAGAACCACTAAACCGACCTATATAGCTCATGAAATTTTATAAGTCCCATGAAATTCTTTTGGTCCCAGGTGTTTCTTAAGCTCTAAAAGTACAAAACTCATAATGGGGTTAAAAGACAGGAATCAAGAACAATGACCTCTTTCTACCGAGTTGTTTTCCATGGCTAAGTAAACGTAATCTAGCAGCTTCCCCTTCCCTGGGTATTATATCTACTGACTTGTGCCAGGAAATTGTTGTCAGTCGACCTTACTTGGCCACTTCTTGTTTCTTCAACCGCGATGCTATTAGCTTTCTAAGGTCTAAGAGTTTGTTTAGTGTTTCACAATTCTTGGAGAAGGTAGGGCTGTAGTGAAAGCAGCCTACCTAGAGGAGATAACGTTGACAACAAATTCTGGTCTTCCAAATGCTAAAATTCCTGAACAAGTATGTCTCGGATTTCATATTAGAAAACTGGTAAACGGTTTTGGTTGTGTAAAAGATATACAGGGAATTAGCACAAAAACTAAAAAGTGTTTGAAAAATGAACAGATTAAAGGTAGACTTGCGTTCTTACTTAAACAAAAAGAAAAGGAACAGATAGTGACGAAACAAAAAATTCCATTCACATGTACAGTGGTGTCAGTAAAGAGATGAGAGGCAAATGTGGCGTTTCTGTTGTACTTTGTAAGCCGTGTAGGAGGTGTATAAAGGCATAAAAATATACAACTGAAAGGATCACAGAAATCCAAATGAAAATTAAAGGATGCGGTGTGAGTATATTAGATTTATATAAATCAGATGAAAATTTCACTGAAGCAACAAATGATAGGCCTACATTTCATGAGGCGCTCTCAAACACAAAAGTCAACAAAGTAACGAAATCATTTTATTGGGCGACCTCAATGCCAAAGCAGGGAAGAAAGAATTAGGCCTATATGATAGTCGGTCCATTTGGAACAGAAGGCATGAAAGGAAATGAAGAGACATTAATAGAGTTTTGCACTCAACATGAACTAAATACTTAATGTATATTACCAACATAAAAACATTTATCGGTATATGGACTAGATGTAACTTTAAGTCAGTAATGTAAGTCCCATTGCATTATAAAAAGCCAGCGTATTTATTTTAAATGGCTTGATGGCAGGGAAAATAGAGGTTCAGAATGTCTTTCGGATCACCATTTGGTCAGTCATCCTTCCATATCACAAGTTTCCAAATAATGATATTTCTTAGAGTCAAATCATGACGCACATAGAGAGATTTAATCTCAGTGGATTTTCTAATTATTTCACCATATTCTTGCATAAATTTACACAGGCCGATAAACTTCAACAATTCGTCGATGGAAGTCCGACCAAAAAATCTTAATGTCTGATCAAAAGCTTAAAGAATGCCTTTGCGAAACAGATTCTGAAACAGTGTGTTATGATGTCACACAAACCAATAGGAGGGAGTACAAGTATTTTGGAGTTGATCGAATAAATAAGGTAACTTATGGAAAATGGCCTGTTGCAAGGATACAGAAGATAGAATTACTTTACGTCTGTTTACAATAGAAGTAAATAAGAACATAAGCAAAGCAATGAATGTAACATGGTAGGGAAGATTCTTGAGATAAATTCACAAATAGAGAAAACACGGTCAAATGTAGCTCGAGGACTTTTGAAGAAACTAAGAACAAATACAATGAAAGTAACAGACTAACACTGATTACTTTGGAAAAACAGAAAGAATATTACGGAGTCTTTACCCTGAAGACAGAATAGAATTTGTAACAACACAGGGAAACTGGGACGCTTATGACGAAAATGAGAAAGTTGATGAGATAACATACGATGTTGTGTATCCAACATCTACTGACTTCTATAAAACATATGATAGCTGTGGTCAGGTATGCAACAACCTGGGTATAGTGATGCCTATATTATAGGCTACGTAACTTTTATGAGGGATATATCAGTGGCATTAAAGGTAGAAATAAGTTGTCCCAAGGCTTTGTAATAAGAAAATGTTCAAGACCACAACACCTACTTTATTCAAAATTTAAATTAACGCAATTTTAAGTAGATGAAAAAGACACCGTCGTGAAAAGGGGCTCTCAGTACATGACAACTACGTCTACACGTTGTTCTTCGCGGATGATCGGGTTTGGTGGCATTGGAGAAGACACCGTCGTGAAAAGGGAATCTCAGTACATGACAACTACCTCTACACGTTGTTCTTCGCGGATGATCGGGTTTGGTGGCATTGGAGAAGTCACCGTCGTGAAAAGGGGATCTCAGTACATGACAACTACCTCTACACGTTGTTCTTCGCGGATGGTGGCATTGGAGAAGACACCGTCGTGAAAAGGGGATCTCAGTACATGACAACTACCTCTACACGTTGTTCTTCGTGGATGGTGGCATTGGAGAAGACACCGTCGTGAAAGGGGATCTCAGTACATGACAACTACCTCTACACGTTGTTCTTCGCGGATGATCGGGTTTGGTGGCATTGAGGAGACACCGTCGTGAAAAGGGGATCTCAGTACATGACAACTACCTCTACACGTTGTTCTTCGCGGATGGTCGGGTTTGGTGGCATTGGAGAAGACACCGTCGTGAAAAGGGGATCTCGGTACATGACAGCTACCTCTACACGTTGTTCTTCGCGGATGGTGGCATTGGAGAAGACATATGATCCGAAAACTCTATGAAACGTACAACTCTTGGAGCCTCAGCTAAATTCAGGAAAACTCAAACATCTGGTTATTGGAAGTGAAGCAGTGATGTGATAGTAGATTCGCATATTATAAAAAATAGTACCTACATTTTAGGTATGATAGGGTGACATTAAATAAAGATGGTATAGACTATGAAGATATGAGCGGCAGAATAAAAAAATAGAAGACGGTAACAGGTCATTTTAATTCTGTGCTTTGGAGTGGGAAAACCGGGATGATTTACTCCGCCATCTTAGAAAGCGTAGTTATCTATGGCTCTGGTACTTGGGAGATAAATGAAAGTAGCTCCCGAACGCTCCAAGCAATTCAAATGTGCTTCTGGAGAAGGTCTTGTGGGGTGGTCATGCTCCGGTTAGTTAGAAATGAAGACAGGATGCCAATTCGTGTAGACAAAACAATTGTAGGTACCATAAGTATGAAGCGCCTCGAATAGTATGGTCATGTGGAACTAATGCCTGTTAAACCTTGTTAAAATGGAAAAACTTGTTAAAACTGGAAAACGGAAACGAATTAGACTCAGGAGACGATGGAAGGAGGATATCTGTGATGAGATGGAGAAAAGGGGCTTGTAACAAGGAAACTGGAACGAGAGAAACGTGTGGCGGCAGAAACTGTACAGGACCATTCACGTGAATGGAAGGATGGGTTCCACTAGTTCATTTTACCTGTGTGTGTTCTAATGTGTCCCTGAAGAAGCCAAGGTCTCGAGAAACATTTTCCACAGTAGTTGCATTTACAGCCTTGGCTGTGTGTGCGCACGTGCATAGAGAACGCCGGCATTGACACATAGACTTTGTCGCAGTGTGGACACCTTCTCGCCTTCTTGTCGGCTAGAGAACGATGGGTCTGTCTGTGCCTCGCCAAGTTACTGGATGTGCTGTATCGCTTGCCACACTCCGTGCACATGTGTACATCGTTTTCCTTTGTCTGCGCAAACAAATAATACCTGTTACAGCCTGTATTAATACCGTTCTGTTGATACCTAACTATTGTTGCTTGCACGTACGTTGATACTCAACTACTATTGCGCGCACGAGCTAGTACTGTATAGTAGGACTACTGTTGTGCTGCCTCAATGTACTTTACATATATTTCAGTAATTTCCAATCACTCACAGTGTAAATAATCTCTCAGTAATCACAGGGTGAATAATAAGTATACGTAATCGTTGCTCACGGTTTAAGGTTAGATCTCACGAGTGGGTCAACGATATTACAATAAAGAAATTTTTTCTGTAAAATTTATCAAATAATTCATTTACGGCAAGATTCTAAACAACGAAATGGTGTTAACCTTATCATATTGAATTTATACTTTAATTTAATAAACAAACACTTGGTATAGTTCTATAGATACTTTTTATTCTCCTGACAATCGTTTCACCAGTTACGGAAGCTTCAGAGGTTGGATTTGAACATTTCAAAACAGTTTGTCATCTTACTTGTATCGCAACTTATGATATAATTTAATTGTCTGTCTGTTGGATTCTCATGCAAGATCGTGACCTTGTGTGAGAATGTGGGTTTGAGTTCTACTAGGCAAGTAAGGAAAACAGAATTATTCGAAAGCTGCGACTCAATTTCATATGCTCATGTGTTCAGCTTCCAACAGCACTAATTCCTGTCTTCCAGTAACCCAGTTATGTAGCTAAAAGGATAAAAATAAAAAATACTATAATATTATACGATTTTGGAGTGATGGTATAGTATAGTATACAACGTTCTCAAAGAACTGCTAATACACGTCTGTCTATTCGACACAGACCTTCTCCGACAATGGCTCACAAACACAGCAGTAGACAATATGTATACAGCAGTTCATCATAGGTATTGGTGATGGCCAGTTATTAATATACAGCGTAATTTGTATAGGTAAGACGAATGTTACTCACTTCATTGACGTGATGTGTAACAGATGTATGGAAGACATGACCGGCAGCAGCGGCTAAGCTGACTTCCGCCAGTTGTGTCAGGTTGTACAGTTCTTCCGGACATTCGGCTGTAACTTGACCGAATCCTCCTCCTCCTTCTTCTCCTTCTCCTCCTCCCCTGTCAGTACCGTCTTGTTCAGCTAAACATACCCTTCTTTCTGGACTTTGTTCTGAAACAATATCTCATATAAATGCGCATGCTTAGGCACGAATGCATATTATACATACTGTTCAGGACACACACAGTATCTAAAGTGTGTGTGTGTGTGTGTGTGTGTGTGTGTGTGTGTGTGTGTGTGTGTGTGTGTGTGTGTGTGTGTGTGTGTGTGTGTGTGTGTGTGTGTGTGTGTGTGTGTGTGTGTGTGTGTGTGTGTGTGTGTGTGTGTGTGTGTGTGTGTGTGTGTGTGTGTGTGTGTGTGTGTGTGTGTGTGTGTGTGTGTGTGTGTGTGTGTGTGTGTGTGTGTGTGTGTGTGTGTGTGTGTGTGTGTGTGTGTGTGTGTGTGTGTGTGTGTGTGTGTGTGTGTGTGTGTGTGTGTGTGTGTGTGTGTGTGTGTGTGTGTGTGTGTGTGTGTGTGTGTGTGTGTGTGTGTGTGTGTGTGTGTGTGTGTGTGAAGTAATTGATTCTGGTGAAAATAATGAGTGAATATTATGTAATTAAGAATCGTACATTTTTTATTAAAATTAAACACATTAAAAATACTTTGTAATAAAATGTTAAGTTATGAAGGTATAACTTATAAGCATATAATTATGTTATATTTATTTACAATAAATAATAAGTGTGACCGTTCTTGGCACCAAATAGCAGCTCCATTTTAAAAAGTTTAATCTTATTCAAGGATATTAGTTCAAAGGTTTACCAGTACTTGGAGCTTTGTTAATAGCTCGTACATTCTTGTAATCATAATTATCATGAACTGAAATTGAATGTACGAGACGTACGTTTACTAGGTAAATTCAAAAACGGACAGTCGCTAGCTGTACTCAGGCTAAACATGTATTTTAAACATTTTTGTTTGTTAACGGTCCAAGTCACGTATTTTAATTTCTTATTTTCTTACCTTTGTTAGGTCCGTCTTGTGACTTTTATCTTTAGAATAATATTAGCGTGACGCGTTTCAGGTCATCTGACCCATCCTCAGACACTTGCTCGAAAAGAGGTCGTCATATATTAAAATCCAATTAAAATAAAAACACACATATGTAAACTCATTGTCAATAATTAATGTTCAAAAACATGAACATGAACAACAGTGTTATTCATGTTTTTGAACATTAATTATTGACAATGAGTTTACATATGTGTTTTTATTTTAATTGGATTTTAATATATGACGACCTCTTTTCGAGCAAGTGTCTGAGGATGGGTCAGATGACCTGAAACGCGTCACGCTAATATTATTCTAAAGATAAAAGTCACAAGACGGACCTAACAAAGGTAAGAAAATAAGAAAATAAACATGTATGTCGTCTTCTTGCACGTTTCACACCAAAATTGGTGGGTATTTACTGTCTGAAGTCTACTGTTTCACATATCTATGTCCACTTAAACCAGTTCTGCATCCTCTTGAGCCAAGAAATTCTTCTAGTCCTTACATCATAATCTTGGCCTTCTTCTGACACTTCTTCCAATAACGTTCCCACACACGGTATAGAACTATCGTAAAAGTTCACAATCAATACTGTGATGCGATTGTTTGGACATTTCACTATTGCTTAGACTATCCCATCGTTAAATTCTTGTTTTCTCCTCCAGTGCCATGTCTCAAACCCTCTCACATCGTCTACGCATATTCACAATGTTTAGGAGAGACGAGCTCCACACCTATGTCTCAGACAGAAAAATGTTAATCTTGTAACTATTGACACAATTGCCGCATGTGTATTTGAAGATCTGTAATTTTCTCATCTTCACATTCATAACGTGTGTCATCTCCAGTTAGTATAGTTACTGTTTTACTTTCGTTTATCTTCGTTTCTAACTTGTAAGTCTCCTGTGAATTATAATTTGCAGGTTTCCGTGTAGATCACTCACACTTTCAGAGAAAGAACATTAGCTTCTGTAATACACAAAACGTGTCTCAAATAAATCGTGAGAACATCTGAGATGATGTCTGTGTGACTAGTAAATACTACGACGTTTGTGTATGTGTCTACACTTAATACGTATATACGCAGTAGGCCTATTAGCTTCTCCGTTACCAATTTCTTACCGTACATTCACTTTGCCAGGCTGTACCGCACAATCTGGGTGAGTCTTGGGTCCTAATCCAGTAAAATTTCAGATCAGCAACAAACTGAGTGGAACTAAGTCACTAAGACTAGGAGGATTACTTTACTTGGAGACAGCTTGTACATGTTATCGTGTAACATCCGGCAGAAATATGATTATTGCAAGGACTACTGCCGGGAGACGGTTTCCCACCACTGTTGGAAGTTAAGTTGTTGGGGAATGGAAAATAATTAATGAAATCAAAATTGGTGAAATGCAAAGTTAACAGATAAGGTGTGTTGTTCGATAAAAATGTAAGCGAGCTGAAAGAATAATTAATGAACTAGCTTGAAGAGTGAAAAGGTTGCTCTAAGAATAAATTCGGAAAAGATGGTCGTAAAGTTGAGGAAGTGATTATTAATGGTAACAATCCGGAAGTAAAATATGGAAATGAAATGTATAGATGATAATAATAATGGACATTCCAAATCACTGACATTATGGTGCGTTTTGTGAGTGTACATTCCAGCACGCCATATGGACAAATGCAATATACTTCTATAAATAGCAAGGGCACGCCAATCTCATCCAACAAGGAGGAAAATGGTAAGCGAAAAAGATAATTCTGTCCACTACACCGAATATGCAACATACAGCATTAGCAAGATCTCCAAGAAACAGAATATATACAGCTATGATTAACACCTTCCAGAAAATCGGCAACATCATCAAGATGCCGAAACAACATATCTCTAACGAATACCGGGAAATATAAGGATTACCCGACAGCAATAAACCCCTCAAGACAAAGAATCATACAAAGAAGAAAGGAAACATCAGATCTGTAAAAAAGGGGGGCAAGGCAAGTCAGTACTAACACAACATGAGAGGCAAACCAAGGCGCGGGAAATGACTGGCACGTATCCTATAAGGTCATAGTTTGTGTTAAGTAATTCACATGATAAATCAAAAACATAGGAGGAACATAACGAAAAAAGCACATAATATCTTCAAGCTTGAACACAAGGATGCGTACAAGTACACATAATACGTAAAAGAATAAGAACGTTCGTACACGTGAAATATCTATATTACAGTATTTTAAATTATATTTTCGTATGCGAAATAAATATTTTACAATTGTCTCTAAATTTGTACACCTTTCTAAACCCGGTATACACGAGTGTTCCATATTCACCGTATTTTAAATTTTACAGACGAAACTAATAACTGAACATGGCCAGGCGTTCCTAATTTTTTTAATCGTGTACTTCGACAGCTTTTTTCTACAAAGATTACTCCTATTTTAAAACGCTTTTAACTAATAATATGTGTTTATAGTAACACATTCATATAACTTATAACGAGTACAAAAAATATGCAACATCTAATGTCCTCGTCTACTTGAACGGAGTCTACTATTTTTTTATCCTATCTATTCCCGTTTCATTAAAACGTCAGACACATCCTAAGATTCTCCAAGAGTGGTGAAAAGTAGGATAGTATTTATTTTCCGAACAAGTTCCTTTCTAAACATACATAGATCGGCTTATTCTGTACAAAGTAAAATTAAATTCAAATCACCAATATACCATATTTATCAATGTCATATTTATCAAAGTTTTTACCATATTTAACAATATGATATCTAACCGATAAGAAGCTTTATTGGTTTTTCGTTGTATTTGTTAGCGAATAACAGGTATGACGTAATATATCAATATTTAGAGTTTAATTTGGAAATTTAAATCTTGAAAAAGATGAACTCTCTCTCTCTCTCTCTCTCTCTCTCTCTCTCTCTCTCTCTCTCTCTCTCTCTCTCTCTCTCTCTATCTCTCTCTTTCACACCAAAAGAACAAAATAAGGCATTTCGGTTATGCTCAATGTTTAAAGGTCTCATTCGCTTTTCGCAAATATTTTCTTCACACTATTAACAAAAATTAACACGGTTTTTATCGTAGTCCTGAATGATCATGTAATTTTTGTATATGTCCTGGATGATCAGTCGCGTCCCATCTGGAGTATGCGTACCATAGTTTGGAAGCAACCGGACTGTATTTCTTAATACGAAAAAAGAACTTAGAAACAACACGATTATCTAGTAGATGATGTTTCTGGTGTCTAAAAAATTAGCGTCATCAACAGAAATACCAACTAGGGAAAATAAACAACCATAATCGTATACCACGGCAAAAGTAAACCACACGCCGAGCTGTAAGGTTTCCTTGAATTGTTAAACGCGTTAAAAATGTTGAATAATAGAAATTGTAAAAGTCGCTAAAATTATGAGCGTGTACAAGCGTACAACTGCGCTATATTTAGATACAACAGGTGGAAGACGTATTTGGTAACCGCTCTTGGCACGAAATACCAGCTTCTGCTTGGAAACTTTAAAACTTATTCAGATACTCAAGCTAAATTTTTTAGTAAATACGTGACTTTTCAGTATTTAGTAGTTCGAAAATGTTCCTCTAACAATAATACTTCATTACGCATGCTTTTCATATGAAATAGTAGTCATACCTGAAGGTAAGATTAGTAGATGAATTCAGAAGAGTAACGTCCTGGTTAGCTGTACTCGGATTAGAGAGTAATAGCTAAATATAACGGACACAAAACGTCAGTATAAAAAATATATAAATAAAAGAGATTGTTGATTGGTGGAAATAGTAAAATAAAAATAGCATTGGTAATGGCAGTTTGGCAACGAGCGCCGTCAGTGGTTTCATTGAGTACAGGCGTTGGCAGTGCGCCCACCCCACCTGTTATTGCCTCTTCGCATCTTTCAGCAACTGTCCCCGCGCCTAATGGGATGCCATGAGAACTTTAGGACACCTATTTTTGTAAAATGTGAAATGTAATAACTGAGTATCTGGAAGTGTGTTTTCTTTACAGAAAATCAGTTGTTTTAAATATGCAGAGAAAACCGACAACCCTGTTAACTGAAATGGTTTCCTTGAAGTCCGTACTTCCATGTCTCTCTTACCCCTCTCCGCCCTCTCGTATCCCATCTCTCTCTCTCTCTCTCTCTCTCTCTCTCTCTCTTTGGAATTTGCATGCATGCGCACGCGCATGTGTGTGGGTGTATAAACGCGCACGTGTTGTGTGTGTTTGACAGCTAAACATTTTAATAAACTTGGTCCTTCAACTTGGTGCTAACACGCGACCTGATCCTATACGCCTTAAACTTTCAGTTATTGTCGGTATTTCTACAATTGTCTGAAAGTGTATTTTAAATTGAACCCAAACTATAAATCTGTGGGATTTTAGAGGTTTTGCTGCCAAGAGCAAGAAATGCGTTTGTGTGGCGCATACGTACAGAAATAGCATAGCGTAATAGACAGGGAGAGAGAGAGAGAGAGAGAGAGACGCTGTTGCAATCGTCTGCAGCATTACACAACAGGTGGCCTACGCTTCACGAAAATGTTTTACACTTTCCTCTTACATAATCCACCAATATGATGTGCTCAAGTTGCATTGCTAACCAGGTATTAATAACGAACATAAGTAAATTATTAACGAACAAGTGCCTACTGCTGCCAAAATAAACTTGAAACTTGTGTAATTTACGACTTTTAGGAAATAAGTTCAGTAATACTTTAAACGCCATAGAAATCTGCTTTTTCTGTGCATTATTTACTTTTCAAACTGTTAGTATACATTCAATTAGATTTTGTGGTGTTTTATTAATTTAAACCTTATTTTTATTCATATCATATTATTCAATTATGGTTCGTTACTTTGAATCGATGTTTCAAATAGGAAAGCATTAAGAAATTAATATGACTATATGTGTAGAACTGACAACGCATGTAACAAACAACAGTTAGATACTGGAGTAAAAGCTTTTCATTAAAAGGTATAACAAAACACGTTAGTTACTATTACTACTAGTAGTAGTGGTAGTAGTAGTAGTAGTAGTAGTAGTAGTGGTGGTGGTGGTGGTGGTAGTAGTAGTAGTAGTAGTAGTAGTAGTAGTGGTGGTGGTGGTGGTAGTTGTAGTAGTGGTGGTGGTGGTGGTAGTAGTAGTAGTAGTAGTAGTAGTAGTAGTAGTAGTAGTAGTAGTGGTGGTAGTGGTGGTGGTAGTAGTAGTAGTAGTAGTAGTAGTAGTAGTAGTAGTAGTAGTAGTAGTAGTAGTAGTTGGAAGACACGATTCGTGAGATGGAAGGACACTGCGTGGTCGCTGGAGACTTCAACGCCAAAGCGGTGGAGTGGGGAATGCCTGCGACGTGCGCCAGGGGACGGTACGTGTTAGAGATGGCTGCAAGAGTCGGGCTCGCGGTGGCCAATGTGGGCGGTGTCTCAACTTTTAGAAGACCTGGTTACGCCGAGACAATCCCGGACATTACTTTGGTGTCCGATGCATTGGCGCACAGCGTCATGCATCATGGGAGGTGCTGGAAGATTATACTGGTAGTGATCACCAGTATATCACTTTCACCCTGCGGGGAGTTCAGCATTCGCCCATAGCTGAACCCAGCCGAACACCTGGCTGGAACGTGTCCAAACTGGACGTGGAGTTGTTGCAGGATGTCATCGCGATCGGAAAGGAGGCGGGTGATGAACAGCTTGGGTCCGACAGAGGAAGTCGTCGGTGCGACAATGCGCCTCATACGGAATGCCTGCGATGTGTCTATGCCCAGGAGAGCGAGACGCCGCGGGGGGAAGACAGTGGCGTACTGGTGGACAGACGAGATTGCTGACCTCAGGAGACGTTGCTTGCGCTCGCGTCGCATGGCGACTAGAAACAGACGGAGAAACGCGATTGCAGCAGCTGAAGCGCAAGACGAATATCGGCTCGCCAGGAAAAGACTGATGGAGGCCATCAACTGAAGCAAGCGGCTCAAGTGGGAGACCCTCAGGAATGATCTAGATTCTGATCCCTGGGGGGGGGGGTCTGGGGTACAGGCTTGTAATGAGCAGGCTTGGAGCCCGGCCTCGTAGCCCAAGGATGGACGAAAATCGGATGCGCTTCATCGTGGACGGTCTATTTCCTCGTCACCCACTGAGGGATCGTGAGGAGTATCCAGGCCCATTGGAAGACGTCCCCATTTTCAGCGAGGACGAGCTATCACTAGCTGCTAGCTCCCTGCGCAACAAGAAGGCACCAGGGCCGGATGGTATACCTGCGGAAGTGCTGAGGGTGGTCGCTAGATCCTGCCCCCAGCTGCTACTCAATATGTGCAACCGTTGTCTCAAAGACGGAGTCTTCCCGAAGAGGTGGAAGATCCATAGACTATTCTTAGTCGGCAAAGGGAAGGGCGGCCCGAATTCCCCGTCGGCATACAGACCTCTTTGTATGCTGGACACGGCGGGGAAACTACTGGAACGTCTTCTCAGGTCTCGCCTAGTAGCGGCAATTCGGGATGCGGGAGATCTGTCAGCGAGGTAGTACGGGTTCAGAACGGCCAGATCCACCATTGGAGCCATACAGGAGATCTTGAATGCCGTCCAGGTGGCCCAGCGGGGTAATCACTTCTCCAGAAGGATGGTGCTACTCGCTACACTGAACGTACGCAACGCCTTTAATTCGGCCAGGTGGACAGACTTGCTAGCTGCTCTGGAGGACGTCTTTCAAGCGCCGGACTACCTGCTCCGGATAATACGAAGTTACTTGAGGGACAGGGAGCTCCGGTACGACACAGCAGATGGGCCACGCAGCAGAGAGATAACAGGAGGCGTAGCTCAAGGCTCTATCTTGGACCCCGACCTGTGGAATGCCTTCTATGATGGAATCCTCCGGATGGAGATGCCAGATGATACCTTTCTGGTAGCATATGCTGATGACGTGGCTGCCGTGATCACCGCGAGAGACGCAGAGGAGGCGCAGCGCATGCTGAACCAGGTCATGTGCAGGGTCCGCATCTGGATGGACGAACACGATCTGAGCCTCGCGACGGAGAAGACAGAGATTGTGCTGCTCACTCGACGACGTATACCCACAATCACACAGTTCGTGGTGGGGGAAAAGGCGATAATATCAAAGCCAGCGGTGAAGTATCTAGGGGTGCACCTGGATACTAAGCTTTCCTACTGGGAGCAAATTCGATGTTCCTCGGAGAAAGCCGCTGAGGTCGTTGCTGTGCTAAGCAGACTAATGGCAAATGTCGGAGGCCCAGCTGCAGGAAGACGGCGACAGCTGATGTCGGTGACCAACTCGATTCTCCTCTACGGATGCGAGGTCTGGGCCGACGCACTGAAGCAAGAAAAATACCGCAAGCAGATGGCCGCGGTGCAACGAAGAGGAGCGCTTCGGATTGCAAGCTCCTACAGAACGGTGTCGGAACCAGCAGTGTTGGTTGTCGCTGGAGTAATGCCAATAGATCTGATGGCTGAGGAGAGAAGGAGGGTCTACACAACCAAGGAAGACTTGGGGTTTGTAGAAGCAAGAGCAGTGGCCAGGGCACACTCCATGCGGAGCTGGCAACTACGATGGGAGCAGGAGAGTCGAGCTAGGTGGACGGCGAGGCTGATTGGGAACATCCATGAATGGGTGGACAGACCGCACGGCGAGATAGATTATTACCTTACTCAATTCCTGACAGGGCATGGTTATTTCTGTGCATACCTGCGAAGGATGGGTAAGATGGAGGATCCGTCGTGCGTGTATGGCGACTCAGACTCTGATGACGCTCGTCATACTTTTTTCGAGTGTCAACGGTGGGTGCTGGAGAGGCGAGGACTCGAATCGGAGATTGGCCCCATGACGTCTGATAACATCATAGGCGTCATGCTCAACAGCAAAGAGAATTGGGACATGGTTTTGACCTTCGTGAGGATGGTCCTGCGGCAAAAGAAGCCTGAACTGGACCGTCTCACAGGTCGATCATATAGATAAAGCTGTAGAAGCCTAGTAGGCGCAATACGAGGTGCCACCCTGAAGCCATACGAATAGTTGTTCCAGGGGGGGTTCCCTGCCTGTAAAGTGGAGGTTTTTTAGTGGGTGCGGGTCCCACACACCAAGAGACCAGTCGCCCCGCAAAAAAAAAAAAAAAAAAAAAAAAAAAAAAAAAAAAGTAGTAGTAGTGGTGGTGGTGGTGGTAGTAATAGTAGTGGTGGTGGTAGTAGTAGTAGTATAGTAGTAGTAGTAGTAGTAGTAGTAGTAGTAGTAGTAGTAGTAGTACAAAACGGAGTGGCGGTTACATGTCGAGAGAATAGATCCAACTAGATTTGTAAGAAGAGCCCTTGAATATTATGCAAGGGGGAAGAGAAGTGTGGTAAGACCCTGTAAGTGATGGTTGGATGACTTCCATTAGACTGGAACAGGCTACTAGCCTAAGTCGTAAAGGATGACGACGACATTCCCAAATACCGCAATAGCGTTAAAATATCATTTGTATTAACGATATCAGCTGCAGCTGGCAAAAGATCACACTTAATTTAAGATTGACTGTGGCTTGGAAACATTGAGACAGGAGACAGCCATGGGGTGGCAAATTAAAGATTGCACGTAGGAACACGAACGCCTAGCGGATGTTGTGTATATAATTAATATAAGGGTAAGAAAACATTTACTGTTTTAAATTTCTTTTTTGTATAACTAATGCTCTCTACTAGTCCAGCGACTCCTGTTAAGCGCTTTTGAACAATTAATTAATAAATAATCATCATAAAAATCATTACATCGTATTGAAAACCAAACCATGTGACAGTTTGAAGTTTGTTACAGTAATTATTCATATTCATATTCAACACTATTTATGAAATTTATTTAAGAATCACAAATTTATAATTTATAATTAATCACTACACAGTAGATTCTGTAAAATTGATAATTTCTTAATTTACATTTAATGTGTAGTATTTATGAAAGCCAATAGTTATCAAAATAAAAAGTGGTATTTTTTTAATGAAAATGTTTTTATTAAAAACACAAATATTTAAACATTTCGGGAGGAGAATTATTATCTTCCACGTAGTTTTGATGTTTTTTCTTTTAATTAATCTTTTTTTAAGTGCTGTAAACTGTTTCAGATATCTCCGTATTATATAAACAACGCTGTAGAAGATACGATAGTAATCAATTTTCGGGAAGGTTAAGAGTGACTGTTACTTAAAAAATGTAGTGTTATCACCGGCCCTTCTACACTAATGCAGTTCCTCGTTAGTGTCTCTAGCAACTTCTATGTATGTAAATTCCTTTCTTAATTTACGATAAAATAATTCTTTAAAAATAGATATCCTTCTATAGTAATCGCTATTTTCCTCTAGTTAGCACACATGCTTTTTTCGGGGAGATACATATACAGCCCCGAACACATAGCTGTCCGCAAAATTAATTTTCTGTAATACGAAACGAAGGCATGTCTTGAACGAACCAGGAGTTGCGCGCTCGATACCATGTGGCACTCTGTCACAGTCCCCAACTGCCACTGTTAACTAAAGTTTAACACTTTGAGTTTTTTGGGAACAGAATACGCATTCTTTTAATACAATCACATCAGTCACATTTAAACATATAGACGTAATTGCTACTAAATTTGTAGGCCAATGATTACTAGATATGTTAACAATTCTGCATTGTTGTAAGGTACCGTAAAGTATTCACTTTGTCCAGTAAGCAAGTCTACTCTATATTTGGTTGTGCATCCTACATTAATATGGTATTACTACTTACATTAATGGTACATAATAATATACATAATCACACATGCATTGTGTGCTACTTATTGTAAATTCCAAACTACACATTCTAGGGTTTTTAACTTAATATTCGAGGTTTTCCACAACTTACGTGGTGAGTTATTTATAACACTTCTTTAAACCACGGAATAAAGTCTGAAGACTACGGTGCAACATTCCATTGTGTATGACTAAAACTTCATTCGTTTCGTGAATCTCAGTTTTATTTCCGTCACTTAAAAAACATACGTGCATACATATAATCAGCCACCTACACACGCGCGCGCGAACTATATATCACAGAACAGACGTAGGCTATAATTAATATTAAATGCACTTAATTATCGTGCTTGTTGACCGGAAACCATAAAAAATGCATAAAAAATGTTTCACACAACATCCACACGTACTATGCGTAGCAGGTATAATCTATTTTGTCCATTATTTGACATTCAGCAAGAGTATGATTTGTCTGAGCAAGTTTAATTTATGTTCATTGTAGCTGTAATTTTCAGAAATATGTTTCGATAACTTACGCTCTAGACAAAATGTTAACCTTGTTCAGGCAACTATTTATATCAGTCATCGTTCCGGTACTAAAAAGTGTTTACCTTAGAGTGTGACTAAACTTGGAGAAATAAACTTACTCCGTAAATATCAGCCATAATGAAATAATCACTCCTACAGGTAAACATAATTTCGCTCGAGCAATTAAAGTAAAACGCTCGTTATGAGTAGAACATGCAATTACGTACTATGCATGATATAAAAGTGCCTTTGTTAATTACATTAGTCAGTATGATTTTTCACAGACTAGCATCCTGTAACTTCATTGTAAGTGATATTCATAGTTTTTAGTGTATGTACAGATTAAAATTGATAATTTTCATGTAACTCGTGAAACCGTATGTGTGCGTGACTACGTGTAATGACTACGTTTCCTTGGGAGAAATTCAATAATTTTAGACTTTAAAAGCTTAAAACTAAGCATCAAACATTAAACTGAACACCCTTTCCCACTCCCGTGAAACAATAACAATTTACTTTGTTAAGATTTGTTCCAAGGCAAGGAGGTAATTATAAAAGTCAAACGAAAACCACGGTAAAGAAATAATATTTAGCCTAGGAATATTTGTTGACACATAATTTCTGTTTCGTTCAAGAAATTTTCCGTCTAATTTCTTTCTACAGTTATGTATAATTTATTGTGATATTTTCCCATATATTTGTGTTTTTTTAACATTTACTGCCAAAGTCACATATTATCTGAACTCATCGGTCAAAACAAAATCTAAACCAGGACCCTATAACTAGCACTATAGAAGTCAGTAATACATCAGTACTCTGACTTCGCCCACAATAAATTACCCACTTCGCCACTGAAACACATTATGGTAAAGACGGTTTTTTTAAATTACGGTTTCAGTATTTGTTAAGTAATCAACAGTCCATTATGATTTGTATACTTGTGATAAAAACAAATCAAGAATATTGTCTCGTTATCTTAAAAATAACTGCATTTAGCGTACAACTAAACACGACATTCTTCACATATTCTCTCATATAAAGTGGTAGAACATAGTTCAACTGTACTTTCCACTATAAAGCAATTCACATTATAAATACATGTCTCATTAATTTTTATATTTATATTCAAAATCTCGTATTTGATGAGTAGGTACGTACATTCTATGTGGACTGCTTCCCGTTATACTCTACAGCACGCACACGCGCTAACCATGTAGACTCAACCCCACTCTACAGCTGATTCCATTACAAGTATCTCGGTAACTAGTGAATCATAGAGATATCCTAGAAGCGACCAACCCGGAAACAAGTAGCCCGGATGTGACACTGTCATTTCTCCTTTACTACCCTCGGTCTAGTCGGCTGTGTTAACTAGAGTGACCCCTACGGCAAGAACTGATAACAATATGTGATCTTAGTACATCTGGATAATAATAAACACAGTTTTTTACAACCGATCTTTATGTAATTATTTCTAAACGAGAGAAGGAAGGTCTCAGTTTTAAGTCGACTGTTTGGCATTTTTTCTGTCTGTCAATCTATCTGTCTGTCTGTCTATTTGTGTCATGACAACTTTTCAGTGCAACAACCGAGTTTCATAAGACTTGGCACATGTGTGCATACTTTTATCCCAGATACCCCTATTGTTTGTTTTTCATATTAATCTCCCAAAAATAAAGAGACGAGGGGTAAAAATGAGAGGGTTTTAACTTTTAAAAAATCGCAAAAATTCATGTGAGATATCTGAAGAGAATTTTAACCACTATCTGACAATAGTGCTTAACTTAAAAAAAAAATTAACTTTTTGATGCCGGGGCTTCAAAAATCTTGATAAAATCACTAAAATTCACCAAATTAAAGAGAATTTAAACTAGAATCTGAATATACTGTTTAGTTTTAAAAAATGTTTAAATTTTAGAACACCAGAGCCCGAAAAATAGCTCACATACTCGTATATCAAAAAATTTTAAAAATCATGCCGGGTATTTTACAAAGAGAATTTTACCCAAAACACTAATCCTAATCTTAATTTATCCAACGTATGTAGTGTTTATACTGAAAGTTTTTAACTTTATGGGCACCACTGGTCAAAAATTGGAGTCAAAATTGAAAACAGAAATTTAAACATCTGTGTGGGACATTAAGTTGTGATGAATTTTGTTGAAATGCAAACTCAACGTCTTCAATAAATTGAAAACATCTATCGTCTAAATTTTAGACCGCCTTCAAAAAATGTGTTTGCAAAAAAAAACTACGTATTTTTATCACTTTCATACATTTTTGAACAGTATTTTAAAAATAATTTTATAGATACCTATTGTAACATACATAAATTTAAAAAGCTATGATTAAATTATTTGTCAGTTAGGTATTGTGATAATAAATTTTGCTAAAAAACCAATACAGTAGTTCGGAAAGTTTAATGTTAATTGTATGATTCTGTGCATAAGAATTATTATTTTATTTAAACATTGAGTAATTGGGGCTAAAGTAATTTTCATGATAACTAAAAAGTTATTTAATATTGAAATTTATCTAATAAAAAATGTAATTTGTTAAAAATTTATGAGCGAGTTCAATAGCTCAGGGAGCTTGTAGTTTTACTGTGCTAAATCAAGAAAATTAAAATATATCAGAGAGAAAATGTATGTATAGCCAATTAATATACGATCTAAAATATCTGACAGGGTTCAACATTTTTGTAGGTTCAAGGAAGTTACTGTTACTTTACATTTTGACAGTTATAATCTCTACCATTACGTATTTATAGTTTTGTACACACTCATTTCTATATAGTTACTGTAATGGAATACGTAACTTTTTAAGAAGTTATTTTAAAGTAAGCAGTGTTTCTTTTACTATAAATATAAACAATGGTTTGTTTTCGGATGTCACTCTAATTTAATCTTTACAATCCGAAAACAAAGCCTTATGTTTTCAGCTTCAAAATTCAGAATCTACAGAGCTGTTTTACTGACAGAATACTGAAAAACGTGATATTTAGAATGACTACTAAGATGTACTAAAAGGGATACTCTAGCATCTCTAGTTAATTAAGTGTACAAAATTACGTAAATGGTTATTTAAAAATTTGGTACGATATTACAGACATACATAAAACTAGCCTTCCTTTGTTACATACTGTTTAAAGATGTTATAAAAATAAAACTAAAATTGAAACTGTTGTGGTTAATCAAAAATCGCGGTTTAACTGAAAAATAAATCTAACAAGAATAAATTACTACAGATGATTATCTGTGATAACAAAAATAAATTATCTGTAATAACCTTATTATCACAACAGGTGATTTGTACTTGTTTCGCCTCGACCTTGGTATTGTGTTTTAATCACTTATCACTACCACCAATGTTTTTATGCGTACTTATTATCAAACACTTATTAATTATTAATTACTTTATGAACAATTACTATGAAGTGTTTTAAAACAGTTTACGATCTTAAAGTCTTTAAGCAATGATTTAAAATTACTGAGTCTAATTTTTTTTACCAGAGGTCTTCTCACACGGATCTCAGCCCGTAAAGTCTATATGAATAAATTCAACGTAAAGAACGATGTGATAAATCTCAATTAAACAATGAAACCACACAGGACTGTCTGATACACACGTAATAGCGTAAGAACGTGATACTTAATTCAAGAGAGTGGTAGAAACATAATTTTGTAATAGAAAACTGAGTCTATGATACACACGAACGCATGTTTCTCAAATTGAACTTACAAGAGAAAATCTAATTAAGTAAAGAAAATTCTAGGAATTTAGAAAATATTTGTCCAAGAAGTTACAGGACTTTGACAAAATAAAGTAGTTAGGGCAGAGATATAACTGAAGTGTTGACACAACACAACAGTGCTGACGAAGTCGATGCAACAGTAACATCATAGGTTAACTTCAAACAATGGATAGAATTTTGCAGTTTAATGTGTACGGTATTCCCTATAGCAGTTATTCTACTTTCTCTACATTCTTCTCCTTCGTGCAGCAGTATCATTACTACGAATGATGTCACTACGAATTGTATTTCCAAGATCGCTGTAGATGTTTACATCATGAAGATAATGTCGTTAACACAATATCATTCATGCGTTACTGTCTGCTTAGTGAAACTGAGATCAAAGCCACCAGTCAAGTAGACAGCAAACCTGTTCATTACTGGAGAGATCAGAGTTTACCGGAAACAGTAGGCTATGTTATAAAACTATTTTTGTCAAGTTTCTTAGTTTACAAATAACTAAAATACAAAACTCCTTTTAGTTTCTCAAAAAAATTTAATTTCACCTTTCACCACGGTAACTATAGAAACCACGAGCATTAATGTCATATTTAAGTTGGAAACGACCGTGGAACGGTTACGAATACTCCCTGTAAAATTGTAAGGTTAATTACAATACACAATGTCTTACACTTGTACGTAAATGAGTCATGTTTGATAACGGAGTCTCTTCTCGCTACTGGACTCTATCCAAGTCCTGTCGGTTCAAAATATTTTACATTTTAAAGTAAAAAGATTGTATCCTATAAATTAAATTATAACACAAGTGAGTTATAAATAGTGATAATTTTAGGGTTGTAACGATTTGAATAATTAACTGTTACAACTGTTTATGCAGTAATGTTAAAAGCTAAAACATAAAAGAGATAAAACTTTTCAGTTTGAGAGAAATAGGCTGCTTCTGAAAAACAATCTTCCAGAACCTATTGAAAATAATAAAAATACTGAACACATTAACGTGCCATTTTTATTATAGAAAAACAAAATAAAAGCTAATAAAATATGACACTAACTTTTTCAAGTCTATAGCCTTCAACTTCGCACACAGGGTTAAACAATATAGAGTGCAAACATGCTGAAGTCTTAAGTCTCAGGTAGTTGTTAGTGATTATAAAGTTACCTCTTGTATCGTCTGAATTGTATCTGCGATGTGTAATGAGGAAAGCCCTAGGCATGATGTTGTTTGGATGGGCGCAATGTGTGTACTGTTGGGCCTTGCCCGGGGGAACAAGCACTCTATATATAAATAGCAACTTCTGGCAGACGTCATGGGCGCGTGCCATGCCGTGATTTTACCCTCGGCAAGTGGTCCAGACGCGGCAACCACTACGTGTTTTCTTCCCCTCCCCCTCCCCCGCATCGTCATTCCCACCTCTCCCACATTACATATGCTTTCTTTACTATTGTGTTTTTGTTAAATTGCTTTGGTAACACGCGACCGAGTCTCTCATGCCGACAAGTTGAATTTGTTTCCTATATTATAGTAATACCAGATCCATCAAGCATTAATTCATCAAACATAATCCATCTGTATAAGCCAAAAAGAAAATTCTTTATTTTTGATCGGCATTAACTAATATTGTTTCTGATAGCAGTTAATCAAATCTTTTACCGACTCATAGTTATTTACAATAAATCTTTACTTCTCAGTATCAATAACTCGTACAAAAGAGTTCATCTGTGAAGAGATACTGTTTTCTTATACCAAAACTATGTAGTATATTTACAGAAAATTTTAATTTACAAAAACTATTGTCTCACTAAAACAGGCTGTTAGATGCAAGTAATGAAACACACAATCCAGCCCACGCACGATAACTCGGAGTAGCTACTTGGGCCTGTAGCTGATAGTCTACTATATTTAAGATTTCACATAAATTTTAATATTTATATAAATGTGGATTCATAGAAACTTCTGTTTATTTTTATTTAAATACTAAATTCCTAAATTGTAATATTTATTTAGACGGGTTGAATATTTGTAATGTAGTTTGTCTTTTTATTAAAAAAAAGTAGATTCTTATGAAAAAGGCTTGTAGATGGTTTTTGCTCCCTTGTAATCCAATAGGCTCAAGTAATCGAAACTCTCTTTTAAAGAATTACGTTAAGAATGTGATTACGTTTATTTCCTTAAGTTCTGATTAGGAAGATCCTACGAAGGTACCCAACATCCTACTACTTTCATGAGTTCTAACTAACTCAGGAAAAAGAGGAGTTCAAAAGATATTTGATAACTAATTTTTTAATTAAACGACAACCAGTGGATGGTCAACAAAATTTTGCTGTGCTTAATTTTACATGTATTAACGAGATGAAAAGACAACACACGGCAAGGATAACCAAACAAGTTAAACGCATTTTGTGGCTGGTGGGTCGTTATTTTTGTACTGCAAAAGGAAAGGAAGTTGAACGATAATCAGTCATTTTCAAGAACACAGTTGAAGAATTACTCAGAATCTAATTCAGTTGAAGTCATGTTTGGCTATAAGCCGATTTGGTGGAGATCCAACAACCACTGCGCACACCTAACAGATCCCACCCCGCCACCATCACATCTAATCTAAACAACCACCAAACGTACACATGTCTTTGCTGTACATACGGACGGTGTCCATACACTTTGTTCTTAGTTTATGCTTTGTGAAAACTAATGCGCTACAATAACAACACACGAAATGTTCTTTTTCTCTACATTTTAACGAATCGGCATTACAGACATGGCTTGACAAATTTTAATAGAGGTACGGAAACATTAATTATTTGTTTTGAAATTCATATTTAGTAGAAGTTCCCATCGTTTAGATCATTAAGTGACGGTAGTGTAATTACCTAATGTATTCGCCTATCTTAAACTGAGGTTGTCGGATCATTTTGCGGGCGTTACGTTTGACGCATGTAGAAATATTTTATGTAACGGAACTTTAAACAAATAAACAATTATTGATAACAAAGACGACAGTTCACTAGACATTGTGTTTGTACTGTAAACATACAACTGCTGATGCGCACGTATCAGACAATGTGTAACATATCTCAAACTTAGTAAAACTAAATTATAAACATAGATTTTAATATTGTTAACTACTTAGTATCAATAAACTTACATACATTTTAAGAATGTGGAAGAAATCTGGTAGACATGAACAATTTATTTTATTGTGATATAGTGAAAAACAATGTTTAGAAGTTAAAACATTAACTGAAAATATTGTTGTTTGACATATTAGCTTTCTTTCCATCACTGTTGCTTCTGTAGCGTTAGGCCTACAGCGCTATGTGAGCTTTGGCCTCCGCTGAGTTGCGTTGCCATTTGCCATAGTACTAAGCTGTTGTTATGATACGAAGTTTAAAAAAATGTTTTGTTAACATATCTTTGACGCTATTGCTCCATCTTAATATGAGCCTACCTCTTTTCTTTTGTTGTATAGATTTCCTATCGTCATCATTTGGATGGTACACTTTACTGCCGGTGCTCTATATATCCAATCAATATTATTCTCACCGATTTTATATATATATAGGATTGGTTGGCTCTTTGTATATCACATGGTTTGTAGTTAAGAATCTTTGCGTAATCCGTTCTCCTAAGGATCCAAGATCCTTCTCAAGATCATCCTTTCAAAGTATTTATCATGTTCTCAGCCTGTTCTTGTCATCAGTGAAATCTCAGAGGCCTAAGCCTGTACGTAAATGATATAAGTGATTTGAATGACAATTTTAATTTTTTTAAAGTTTGCTTTGAAAATCTTTTAGACTTTATTTCATAATAAATCTGTTTTTCATTACAAACGTCACTCTATTTCCTTCAATACACTGTTATCCTTAATAAGTAGGCCTATGGATCCCAAAAGCAAGCGTTACTCTCCTTCAAAGGACAATAATGCCAATAATGATAATGAATTACATGCTTGACTACAGGATTTTCTGCAGCCGTGTACTTGGTTTTGATATCTTTTTCTAACAGACCTGTTCTCTACGAAGCTTTATTCTATCGCCAAGAACGATTCTTTCATGGATCTCGTCGTTTGGCTACATCAAAATCATCTGTAACTCCGCAACTGCACTAACTTGTAGAAAACGTACCGTAGTACTGTCTTGTAGATCTGACTCCTTTATAACTCTTTCCACTGCAAATATACATTTTCATTTACTTCGCTTTATTAGTATACTTAATTATATACAGTAGTATTAATTATATATCTGTTTTTGTAACACGCGCGAGTTTATAGAGACTAGCTAAATGTATATACCGTATACAAACTAAATACTTGTCGTATTCTCTTATACCAATCTAGATGGGGAGAAGTATAAAGAGAGAGAGAAAGCTATAGATAGATAAAGAGGGAGAGAGAGAGAGAGAGAGAGAGAGAGAGAGAGAGAGAGAGAGAGATTATCCATTATTTAATTGCATTTTATTTGCTCGTCTGCAAGCGTACACATATGCATGAGGTACCTATGACACTATTTGAGAAACAGTGTCTATTGTCAGAAAATATTTAATTTATGACAACGCATAAGCCTAATACTGCAGAAAAACCAGAATAAATTTTTAAAAAAGCAACTCTCGACTGGATGAGTCTCAGCTGTTTGTCGTAAAAATCGAGCACGCTCACTTGTTCTTTTTCTATTATACGTTTACAGCTGCTTTCAGCAAAACATCCAGGTGCCGCTAGTTCACAACTTCGCTACAGTGCACTGACCGATTATATAAACGACTTTATCCCACTGGAGCAGCTAGCAGCTGATATGAGCCGTGTAATAACGCATGCCGAATCAATTAAGTTCGTTTTGTTAAAGTAATTTATTTACCGCCAACAATACTCAAACACAAATTATAGTAAACCTCAATTTAAAGTAAACACTATTAAAGTTTAGTTGGTTTATTTGTAATATAATGACTATTCTGTAATATAATTACTTAATTTATAATATCTTCAAATTGTACTGTTACTGCAGAACTATCAGGTATGGGATTTCTCAGCAATTTATTTAAAAAAAAAATTAAATTTTTTCATGTATAGAGACTGCATATGCATTTATTCCTCAGCAATTTATTAAAAAAAAAACATTATAAATGCTTTCATGTATAGAGATTGCATACGCATTTATTCTTCGTTAAATGTTCCTCATCTTGCCCATCATTCCTTTACGTACACCTCTGTTACGTCTTGTACAAAACAAGTACAAACATATTGAAGACGCAAGATGACCAGTCATGTGACAGAAACCAGATGTCAAAAGTATAATAATAATCAAAGGTTGGAATAAATCGCTGAGATTATAACATCAGAAGCGACTTCTTGTTGAGGTTAGAATAGAAACTGAAGAATTTAGTTTTCATTCTTCTATTCAAAAATGTCAGACTGAAGAGTGGTAAAACCAGTACGACAGTCTCCTGAAACAAGTGTCAGTGTTTGCAGTGTATACGCCAGGCCCATCTTCCGCTTCTGTAGACTCTGTGATTGATAACAGACAAGCAGACATGTTGTAGCTTCCTCTCACCATCCCTAATGCTCTTGCCAAAGAAGAAAAATATACAAAACGCATAAAGGAAATTCACTTTATGCGTCATTAATTTAATTATTCCGAAAGTAATAAGTATCGTTAAGAAATGTGCAATATGTTATTCCTGAAATATTATATTAGATAAGTAATATCGTTTTGACTATTTTTGTGGGTAACACGTAGAAAAACAAACAGAGACAGTAGGCTTACACGTTTCACAAGGCATATAAATATAAGACAATATAGTGTGACGTTGTCGGAAATGTTTGCGTGGCGGGTGGCGGGACACTTGTGGATATCTATTTTGGAGAGGCGAACAGCTGGCGACTGCGCCCTGCGGGCTTTCCTCCGTACGCTACCTACACGTAATTACTGGGCTACTCTTCACCTAATCAACTAATATGGAATTATTTATTAGTAATATATTAGTATATAATACAGTAATGAGTACAGTAAAAACACCAATAATTCATAAATTATTAATCTTACATAAATTCTTATTTAATCCTTAATTAAACAATATCTATTTAAACACATTCCTCAGACTAATCGTATTTTTTGAAAACAGCTAATCATATTTCCATGTTTATAAGTGTTACAATAATGACTGAAAACATATTTTTAATAAATAGTTTGCAAGTTTTAATGTTTCGTATCGACTATAAGTCTAAGCACGCGCGCATGTGATGTGTGAGACACTGTAGAACCACTTTCCTTCTTCGGAAAAGCCTGAGTTGTAAAATTATAATACTGGTGTCGTTAGCAACATGAGTACCACTAAAAGTCAATAAAAGGGAACGATTTGTGATAATAAAATATTATAGTAGTAGCTTGATAACTCTGCGGGTATGGCTTCAAGTTCGATTCTCTACAACGCAGTAATATTAAGGTGTAGGCCTATTTGTTTCGATACAGCCTGTGAAAATGAATACTCGATATGACATATAGACCAGTGATTGGCACACTAGACAGAGTTCCTTCCTCCTTCCTGTGTAACAGTCTGCCTGCATTTCCTTAACTGTTCGCTAGGAGATGTAAAAGTTAACATTGTTTTAAAAATCCATCCAAATGTTTGGCGATACCAAACACATTGTGGTGGAGCCCGTTCATCTGTAACGGAGGGAAAGGGCTGATTTTTTTATTGGTATCCACTTATAATGTATTGTAACACTTTGTCAATATCGATAATATTTTTAAATAATTTCAAATTACCTAAAAATTTAATTCTATAATTAAAAATATTACCTGGTGGTGTAGTATTTTTTGTTTATTCTGATATGTTAAAAACATATACTAAAATGTAACATACTTAAGCTCATATTATAAACCAGCGGAGTGTAACGAGCAATACTGTAAAAAAAATACCTTTGTTATACTTACTCGTAAACTATCTCATGTGTCTCTCAGAGTCTTTGCTAGATGTTGACGTACTGTTTAATGGTGAGCTTCTGGTACGTGTGACTACAGCGAGAGCGAATTGTCTTGAAACAACATAACACAACAAAGTCTAGTTACATAGAAACTTTTGACTTCAGCTGGTCTTTAGCTTTAGGTTTTTTTGGAGTTTATATAATGTAAATCGTACTCCGTTAAGTACGCTCCACAAAAAATTACACACACGCACACTTACTTAGGTTTGTAGTTGCTTATGAAATGTTTATATAATGCTCCTTCCAGTGTTGTCGTTGTACTTTAATCGTGTAATATAATCAGCTACTTTTGAAAAAGACAGACGATCGTATTGAGCAGTTCATCAAATTAGATATTATTTAACAAAGAATTAATAAGATTGTTATAAGACTATTCGGTTTCAAAACTAACGACATACAAGAAATAATATGTCTTAAGACTATTATAACATTACATGTCATAACTATCTATTATAAAAACCATATACAACAAGATATCTTGACTACACCATGTTAATTCAAAACTTAGGGGACGGTGCAAACCACACTTCTTAACATAAATAAATTAAGTTTCTTTCACATAACCTTTAGCTTACATTCACTACATACATTGCAAGAAACTATAAAAGAAATTTTAATTTAGTTTTATAGTAGCATATTACTGTGTATACATACTGTGTAGGTCTAAGTATTACATACACTTATCGACATTACATACACAAAAGTTACAAATACAGCAATTAATAATAACTACAGAAATGTGAAATCTATCTAGGGCAAGTAATCAATACAATGTATTTCCTTAAAGTGATATTATTGGAAACAAGTAGCTGTCAGAAATATGATAAATCTATTTTTTTTAAATAGTTTAATTTTATCTTACAATTTTGTCCTGTTTTAAGAAATAATTGGTATTCTAGTTGACGTTCTAAAACAGTAAATAATCACTGTTGTCTTGAGAGGTCTTAGAGAATTTAAAACCTTTGATTTAGAAAATGTTTATTGATTTACAGAATTTCGTCTATTACAGTATATTTTAAAAGTCGCCTTTACGAAACTGTGAGTCTGTTGACAGACTTCAAGTTCAAAAGATTAACATTGCTAACTACGTAACTCTTGGCAGACGTACATCATACATCGATAGATTTTAGTCTACACTTGATCCTAGATAGGAAGTATTTATAAGTAACGAAGAGATACAGTAACGAATATCTCTATTGTAAATTGAAGTAAACAATCTCGTTACTTGAAAACAACAATCACTGTTTCTTTTTTTTTTTCTTTTCTGACTGCGTAGGTGGTTTATAAGCACCCTAGTACGTAATGGCAGGAACACGGTTATGCGGGAGTGGATCAGAGAGCAGATGCATCAGGTACGCGGCGTGGTCTGTGTATCTTACTGTTTCTATTTCTGGTCACATCCGCCGCGTTGTGAGGGAACCAACATTCCCTGTCATCCACTGATAACGCCTAGGCTATTCTAAGCTTCACTGATTCTTTCTGATTAAATAACTTTTATTTAGACAAAAAGCTGGGCTTCTTGATTATCTAAAGTTATAAACTACCCGCTTAGTATTCAAGAAAAATAAATACTTATATTGGTTTATTTTAAACGCAAAAATAAAAAAAGTTTTAAAATGTATGTCAGAAAATAAATAAAAATTCTTCACAGTTTCTCCTTTCTCTATGTCACACTGTACAGGTAAACACCTAAAAGATTAAAATATTTTTCATTTCACCCGAGTTTATTGTCTCAGAAAACAAATAGGCCTATATATCTAAAAAGTACCCAAGCTAAGTAGACAGACGCAAGAGTGTTGTTCAATAACATTATGATACTTCCATTAAATTTGTCCTATTAAAATAATTAATTTTACAGAATGTTACATTTCATTAGTTACTAAAAGCTCAGAGTATTCACGTGATGATAACTCATTTTGCAAGAGTACGCACGGCTGGTCTATACCGATCAGCGTTTCAAAAAATGCTAAAGAAAGATAAATAGTTAAAGTTTGAGGTTATTTAAGTATGTATCGCTTAGATAACGTAGGATTCGTCACACAAAGAAGCTTCAGATAGGTACTTAGAAAAGTTCGTATACAGCGAGGCACAGGCAAAGGCATACACGACAGAGAAAAGAAGAATAAAAACAATATTGCTGTACAGCGGCATAGCCACAGTTATTTACTGGTGGATGGGGTTTCGGGAGTTGGTCTGAATTTTTTTAATAATATCCACAAAAATTAAAGAAAAAATAATTCGTTACTTGCTATTTATTTTCTTGTAATCAAGAAGATAATTGTGGAAACATAAGGGTTACATTTGATATCTACTGCAATGTAAAATCTTATCCAAACTTAATGGATATATAAATTTAACAGTGTCATGAAACAATGAAGACGGCATCTTTCATTACAGTTTAAATAAGATACAATATAAACATAATAAACGATATCAGAAAACTGACACAAATTTTCTCCCATTTTCTGCTGATGGTGACAGTTGCAATGCTTTGTGAGAACTTTTTTAAACTTCTTAGCGAGAACGTCCTGTAAGAAGTTGTAGTAAATGGAATCACTCTCCTCGTTTTGCCACAGAACGAAAAATCAACGATTTTTATAAAATGAGCACTACAGACCCTCAAAAACAAACACTTCATAACCACGCTACATTTTAACTCAGTGCTACATCTTGTTGCAGATACGTGGTTGACCGCACATTTTGTTTAAGCTGTCATGCAGTTCACGGTAGAGACTATGGAATTGTAAACAACACGGCTACCAGTGTTAGGTTACGTATGTACGGAATAACGGACACGTAAGGTTTTAATGGTTGAGTTGTTTTCAAAAGCTAATAAAACGATAAATTTAAAATACGAAAAAATATTTAAACAAGTCGATTAATTCGAATAGCAAGTAAAAAACTGCTTAATGTAGACATTTTTAGATTCCAGTAGATTACTGCGTTGTGAACATCGTAAAACGAAGTGGATGCACAGGCTGAGTAAACATTCGAAGTCCACATCTTTCCTACTCGGTAAGGGAACACATCCTCAAAAATTAGGATAAACTTAAAACCATCCCTCGACCACCAAACTAGCAATGTTTACACGAAACGATTTCGTACTCGCAAAAGATCTGTAGCTTACGCAAATAAAGATGTTTTTCCCACATAACTAATCAGACTAATTATTTAATTCAACTTATCTGCTACTTAAATTTTTACCAAAACGTTTTTAATTTTTGACGTTTCCTTTTTCTCTATGCCAGTGTTAACGTATGGTTTAAAAGAACGGACAATAACACAAAGGAATGAACAATTATCAATTGGGGAGGGGGGTTTGAGAGATGCGTGTTAATAAGTGATTGATTGACGGTGATGTTTGGCACACGAGCCATAATACTGAACTCTATCACCTCTATGAACGTCCTGATACTGTAAAAATAAATCGACTCAAGTGGACTGAAGAAAGAGCGGAGGAAACAGATCCGACAATGCAAATATTTTACCAGAGGCTCATGTATAATAGGCCCAAAGAAGGACCAAGAATTAGGTTGAAGGATCAAGTGAAGGAGGACCTGGGAATGCCTGATATTAGAAACTGGAAAACTGGACCAAAGTATAGGATCGAATGGAACCGACTCTTAGAAGAGACCCATACTCCTGAAGGTTGTAGAGCCACTGATGACGACGGTGTCGACGACGATGTTGTCCATGTTTTAATCTTATGACAAACTTTTGTAGATATTTACAGATACACAGTAGCTGCAGTACTGTATTATTTGTGTGCTGAGTTTTACGAAATATCCAATAGGTAACAAATAAACAATCTTGTAATTAAGCCGATATAAAATTTTTCCACGTTGTTTCATGAAAAACATCGTCAAATTTTATTATACATCTATTTATTATACATTTATTTTGTAGAAAGAGTTATTACAAATCATTATCCTGTGTAACGGATATCCTGTGTAATCATTATCATTATCCTATGATTAATTTGAGAGTAATCGAACTTTGTCGTTCTACTACAAAGAGTAAAATGAGGAAGTTGAGAGTAATAGTATGGAGACAGCATACAACGATTTATGGTTACCATAAATAATACAAAATTCTCAGTAGTAATTTGTGTAACTTGTGGAACGTTTTATGCAAATAGAAGACAACAGGAAAATTAGCAGGTAAGCAAGAAATCAACGAGAGAGAGGAATGAGAGTGCGACTGGCTTATGACCTTTGCAGAGTTGCAACGTTTATGTATCTTAGCCAAACTAAACTATAGTATTCAGGGAAAAGTAGAACTGAAAACGAAATCGTGAACTTCAAGCTGTATTCAAAGTAAGATTATAAACTTTTTACGACACAGAAAAAGTAACTGAACAATATGCATCTATGATTAATAAATTTAATACAGCTAGTGTTGTTGACTTCATAAGGAGGATGCGAATAAATAACAAAGGGGATAGTATACTGCAACGATACAGCCATACGCTGTATTAGGCATTAATTTGAATAAATATAAAATTTGTAGAATTTTTATAAGTTACGAGTAAATGGACAAGTCTGAGATTGTAAAAATATTTCATTGTTAGATTAGGGAAGAAATTAACCTGTTCCGACAGGCAGTGAACACCTGCTCAATTGTATGTGTGTTACACGTGTATCTTGTGTGTGTTAGTGATGCATGTAAAGACAGGAATCTCAGCAACTCGCCCCAAGTAATTAACAAAATAATTATCTTAATTCACTGTGCGAAAACTAATTAGTGTATAAACAAACCAAAGGCACCAAAGTGTGTGTAAAATTTATAGTTATCCCCAGTGAAAAGATGACGTTAATAGGACACGCTATGCGAAGACAGTGCGAAATAAACGTGCCAAAAAATACGCAAATTACCCTAAGACGCTCAAATTAATATAGTGAGTGCTTAATCGAATTAGCTATGATTTGTGCTATCTCGATTCCGTGCAAAACATTGCTATTTGCTAATAATTGCAAATAGATGAAAAGGTTCGGGAGTGGGGGCTATCACGCGATATGCAGGTATCGACAGGACGATTTTGGAGCCAACTGGCGCGGAATCTCGAGAGAGTATAAATTGAGGGTTCGACCGAAAACCCTTCTCTTCATTTCAAGACACAGTTGCAGTCGGACATGCTGTCCGTCGGCAGAACAGTTTTATTTTTATTTTTATTACAAGTCGCAGTAACGAAAGAAGAAAACGTTCGTTAATTTCGTGACAATATTCCGGAAAATGTAAATACCGGAATCGTAAGTCTACCAAGAGTATCTACGGTGAAGCTACCAGAGCGACGAGGGATGCTGGACGTTAGACGATGTTTAAGATCTACCTTGCAGCAGATAACAACTCTCTGATGAGGACCACACTGCTGTAGAACGACTCTAGACGTATCCAGGACCACACACGCTGCTGGAAAGCGACGCTGGACTCTAGACGTATCCAGAATTACGCCAGGACAGGAGGAATGGAAAACTATCTCTGGACAACGCTGGACCCCCGACAACAAGTCGTAAGATCATCAGAACTCGAGGTGACATGCTTAATGCATTTTAAATGATTTTAAAAAAGAGCTCTTAAAGACTATATCAAAAGACAATAAATTAAAACAAAGAAAAATTTATAATTAGTAATAATATTTTAGAAATGTAGATAAATGTTTAGTCGTAAGAATGAGCGATCGCATATAAAGAAATAATAAATAAAAAGAGAATTTAAAGTTGAGAGAGTAGAGTTTGTTATCAAAATAAATAGTTAAATTGATTTGATATTTGAGTTATAGAAAAGAATAATTTAAATTTGAATATTAAAACAGATGCCAGTCTAAAAGTAATTAATATAAATTTAAATTTAATTTTAAACATTGGTATAGACTGAGCGAGTTGAGGTCAGATCTGAATTAAGAGAATTCAATTCAAATTACATTTTAATTTTATATTTTATTAGTAAATCAAATTATTAACATGTCTAGATTAAGATTATTAACATGTCTAGATGTAAGAGGTTTTTAAAATATGTGTAACACTGCATAGTATAAGATATAAACATTTAATAATGACCAATATCGTGACCGACGATTATTAAGGATGTTTATGATTATTTATAAGATTGAGTAAACAATAAATATGAATTTTAAATACTCATAAATACAATACTCTTATTATAATTACACCTGAACCCCAAATACACGTACACGTTATATTAAATTGCAACTTGTTACGTTGTATAAATGGCGCTCCAAGATCGTGGGGCTCCACAAATTTAAATTATATAAAATTTGTTGTATAAATGTCGCCCATGAACGTGGGACCCGACACGCCTACATTTAATAATTAATGTATGCTCTACGATTACCAATGTTTGATGAGTTATATGATATAACTAATATTATATTTTAATTAATTTTGTATGTTGTATTTTAAAATTGTTGTGTGTATTGTATTGTAATAACGCAACTGGCGCCCACCCAAATAAACAGGCGTAATTGTAACAGGAGTAAATAAAAATAAATAAACAAATAACAGTTCAACAATAAATAAATAAAAGCTTGCATACGGTTCACTAATAATAATAAATTATAAATAAATATTTTTTAATAAATCGAGATGACGACTCCAGGAAACTTAGATATGGAGGCTTTCCAGACAATGATGCGTGCCTGGGTCGATGAATTAAGCACAAAACAGACAGAAAATTTAAATAAACAGACAGAAAATTTAAATGCTAGAATAGACGAATTAAAAGAATTTAATAAGAACCAAACAGAAAGTTTACAAAATAAACTAGAAAAACAGACTGAAAATTTTAAACAGGACACCATAAAAATTCGCAGAGTAGAAGAATTAATAGAGAAAATTGTTAACATCAACTCACATATTGAGACTATCACAGAAAATGTATGTGAAAGAATTGTTAAGCAAACGGAACAAATATGTGAAATGATGGAATGTAAACAAACAATTGTAATTGGAAGTAAAAGAGAACAGACTTTCATAATTACTGATGATAATTCTAAAACAATAATTAACTCTAGGGAAGAATGTAAAATACATTTAATTAAACACTCGTACCGTGTTGGCGGAGGTATCAAAAGTAGTGGTTAGACTCACACATTAATAAAACAATTCAAAAAAAAGGTAACACGATTGAAACAAATCACACGCGACAAGGGTAGGCACAGTAATTATCGATTGAACGATAATCATAATGATAAGCACAATAAATATAAAAACTATAAAGATTATCATAAACGACACACAAAAGAATGTTCCACGGTGTATGTAAAACGCATACAAACTAATAAGGAATGCGTTCGACAAGAGGGGCGCAGCAGTGAGAATGAGAGAGAAGAATGTAGAAAGAGAGAGAGAGGTTATTTGTGGCTGTCAACTAGAGAAAAATTCTCGCCCTATAGACAGGTAGGTCACGCAGCGAATATGCACAATAACGAGGAAGGAATACGAGACGGAAATAAGTGTACATGTCGGCTAATATATGACAACGGCGACTACACGTCGAGGTACAATAGATTGCGACGGACACAATGCAATTGTTAACTTAAACTAGGGAGAGTGTAAATTGAATCACACTCAACACCCGAATGTGAACAAATAATTATTTTTAAAAGAAAAATGTTACTGTTAAATATTATTAATAAGAAAAGGAGTTAATTAATAAGAAATAATATGTGTAAGAAGATTAAAGAATTAATAATAGAAAGAATGTTATGTTTGTAAGAAATGGTGAGGAATGTTAGTATTCAAAGTAAAGAATGGCACGAAATAATATGTGTAAAGAAATATTTAAGAAAGTAATGGTAAAGGATGTTAGTGTTGTTATTAGTATAAAGAAAGGTTTAGAGATGAGAAATCAATGTTAATTGTCAGAATGGCTGATCAAGCGAAATCTTCATACCTTAGTGAAAGTCAAGGGCAGAGATTATTTAGAGCTCCAAATACTATGATTAAAACATCGAGTAGAGTTAAGCACATAAAGTCTGGATATAGACGTGTTTCTAAGGTAGTCATCTGTAGCCGATAATGACTCACTACGAAGCTAACGAAAAAGGTGTATTTCAGAAAGTAATGGTAAGGATGAAGAAAATATTAGCGATCAGAAAGGTAATAGTAAAGAAATGTAATAATAGAAGGTAATGGAGGTTAATGTATTGTATAAGATTAATGTAAGAAATGTTAATGTTTTGTATAAGTAATATAAGGAAAGTTAAGGAAGATAAAGTAATGTTCATATTAAGAAAAGAGTTAAGAAGCGAAGGTAAGAATGTTATGAATGTCAAACAGCAAAAGGACCGAATCTACATACCTATGTGGAAATGCAGAGTATCCGAAAGGACCAGAAAGGAGAGCTAATTGCAGTGGATTTTCTTGGACCACTTCCGAGATCAAGTCGGGGAGTGAAACACATACTTGTTTGTATAGATGTATTTTCCAAAGCCGTCCATCTGTATACAATTAGGCGATCAACAACTAAAGTTGTAGCAGAAATACAATCCTGCATATGGTAAAATGAAGAAGGTCAACGCACCACTCACACGTTCATCGTATACGATGAGAGAAAGGATAAGGACATTGGCAAATATCATGCGACGTCATTCAAGAAATTCTACGTATGAATAATGAGAAGAGAGAGTGAGAGTGGGACAATGCCACTGAACCGGTACAAGGTCAACGCACCGATCAGCTGTTATAATGGGGGGGGTGAATCTTGCATTCCACCAACAGCGAGCGTTATACGGACTACTCATTATTATGTGTTGTTTAACTGGTGTAAACGTAAGTTAAGCGAATATAATATGATTATATTTGTCAAGAACAAATAGACAAAAATTTAATAAATAAATATTGTTACAACACAAATAAGCCACCCCAGTACCAGGGATAAAAAAGATGATAATAAATATAAATATACTTCATATTAAATAAAATGATTAAATATAAATAAAATATAAAGACGGTGACACGACAAACGACGACATGACCTAACCCAAGTGATTGACCAAACAAACAGGAAAACGACAAACAAGGGAAAAAACCGAAACCAAAGAAGAATAAAGACAATTGAAGGAAGTGAACGAATACATACAACCAAATAAAATAAAACCAAACGAGAAGGGGAGAACCGAATTAAAATGAAGCCAATTGGCATTCTCCTTGAAAATGAAGGAGAAGAAGAAGAAAAATGAAGAGGAAACGAAGTGAAACCAAGGGATAAGAAGCACCACAAATATAAAAGGGAGAAATGGTACACTCAAGTATAATATTGGGAATAAAACCAATAATTATCCAATACCAAAAATAAATATTATTCTAAATGAAATAATTAATATAACTGTTTTAACCAAAACAGTAAAGTAATATTATAAAAAGAAAAAGTACACTAACCCAAAAATTAGAGTTAGATATAGTAAAAATCTATAGAAAAATAACATTAATAATACTGTGTATAATTTGTAATGAAAGAAATAGTGAGAGAGTGAGGAAGTGACAAAGAGAAATAATTATAGGGATTGCCCACTAAGAAACACTTAATATAAACAGTTCAAAAGTGCAATAGTGAAAGTGTGAAACCCCAAAATGGTTGGAAACCATAATAATGATAATAAAACGCTCAATAATCAATAAGAAACAATAATTGATTAATAATGAATCCAAAAATAATTAAGAGTAAGGTTTTTAGGATAACATTAGGTGTAAACATTACATAATGTGGAATAAACACTGAAGAGTGATAAGAAAACACTGTGTGAGTAAAAGTGATACAAATTAGTAATTAGAAATATAAAGTTTTAATAATAATAGTAAATGGAAACGATTAGTGATATGAAACGAACACTGGAAAGTGATAATAACATTGTTAATTAAGAGATTTAAGATTAGGTGTAAACGATTGTATTTAAAAGGGGAGTATCCCATGTAAAGATAAACAGCTAGTATTAACATGGATTGAGAGTAGAATTTAATTAGGAAATAAGCAAGTAATAATAAATAAATAAACACCCCAGATTGTAAGGGAAAACCAATTGTTCAAAAGGTGATGTTAGTTAACACCCAAAAAATAGTAATTAATAGATTGAGTTGTAAACAAACTTTACTTAATAATAGTTAAAGAATTGTGTAGTTATATTTATGAATAGGGTATGACTGAAGAATTTGTACAGAGCATACGCCTAGATGTTATGTTTTTGATTGAGGAAGAATAGGGAGTGGTAGCCATATGATTAACAAAGGCAAAATAGATGATTAAGAAGTTAAGACAATACAAATCTAATTACAATAGAAAATCTATAAATATAGAAAATAACAGAACCATTAACAAAACAAAATACATTAGAATAAAATGAGACATCATTTGTATAAATTCAGTAAATATAGTCAATGGCTAATAATGCATATGAAATGCCTAACTGTCAAAACCAATAATTACAAATTGTATAAAATCCACAAGGAAATTAACAAATCTAAGGCAAGTAACTAGCCAAAAATAATGTATAAATCATTTTAAAAGAAAAATGTTACAATAAGAGCTCAAATTAAAAGAAATATATAATTATCAAATGTCAGCATAATTAGACAAAAGTTAATATCTAATAGAACATGACCTTATGAGGTATTATTTTAATCTTTGAAAGGAAATAAATACAATAGTGATAATATCTAATACTCAGGAAGGAAGACAGAAGAATAAAATCAATCAGAAAATATATAATAAATTTGAATAAAAATTTCAAATATGATAACAATGCTTAGAATCTAGGCCTTAGCCAATCAAAGGGTTTTCGTTACCATAGAAACGGGCCGTTGGTTACTAATTTTCCGTTAATTTTGATTACTCGTATAATGACGCTTGGGTAGTAGGGACGCAAGATTTTGTATGACAGAAATTTTACTTTAAAAAGTTTAAAAAATATTCAAAAGTCAAAAAAACAAGTACCAGTGAGAAGGAGATCAAGAGGATTAACGTTTAACTGATGTCCAGGAACTAAATAAATGAAAATTAAAAGCAGAAATTCCCAAGACTAGTTAGAAAAGGCGCTAGCAGCCTAAATCACTCCAAGTTTGATGAATTTTCCATTACCAAAGAACAACGATCTATCACAACCTTCTGAACTGATAAGTATCATTTGAATACCCTAATCCCAGGAATAAAAGCACTTTAAATATTTCTCATATCAATACAAACTCTCACTATGAATTAAAAATAATTTTCTTTCAAGGATTAAATAAAACGAACTTACTTAGAAAAACTTGTTAACTAAAAAATAACCTCGCACTAATTTGCGAACTTTTGTAACACCTATTACTACGGTGCCGAACAATTTGTAACCACACTTTATATTATTTAAGTACGGATAAGGTACGGTAGTGTACTTTTTTATTGTAACCATATTTTATGTTTTCTTTATAATCTCAAGAACTCCAGATTTTGGGCGAGTTGATATATAGTGTACAAACAGTAGCCATGTTGGCATCAGAATAACTCGCTTCAAAACCAATTTCGTCAGCTTGAGATAAAGTGTTTCATGTTTTATGTCGGGGCAAATTTATTGAATACTAAATTATCATATTATTGTCACATGAATTAATTACCAAACTATCATTAAAGAAACAGTACAGAGTGTAACTATTGTTTCATTTCATAGGAAATTGTATTATATATGTGTGTGTTAGCGAAAAAACAGAGCAGACAACTAGCGCTTTCGCTATCTGTGCAATACAGTAAGCTGTACAGAGGCGGGAACCGATTCGAACGCTCCAGCCGTCACCGCTGAAAACACCAAACGAACATATTAATTCATTAATTTAATTGTTTTTAATAAACAATTTGGCGCCACCCGGGATCCACAAACCCCTATGAAATTACAGGTAAGGTTTCCACTAGGTTGTACTGATAATTGTGACAACGCTACGGACTTCGTTAGCAACAACCATTAACGTAACGACAGGTGTGAGACGAACACACTAACACTTTCTACACATAAAAAACTGGTGTACATTTTACAGATACGCCAACATCTATTCGTTACAGATCGACGAATCCAACGTGTGGCATTATAATACAGATACACAATACACCAGTCTTCTAAATTCGTTACATATTTATTAAATTTTTTCTATCAGGCAGAGGAATAATGCGACGATACAGCCATACGCTGTATTAGGCATTAATTTGAATAAATATAAAATTTGTAGAATTTTTTATAAGTTACGGGTAAATGGACATGTCTGAGATTGTAAAAATATTTCATTGCTAGATTAGGGGAGAAATTAACCTGTTCCGACAGGCAGTGAACACCTGCTCAATTGTATGTGTGTTACACGTGTATCTTGTGTGTGTTAGTGATGCATGTAAAGACAGGAATCTCAGCAACTCGCCCCAAGTAATTAACAAAATAATTATCTTAATTCACTGTGCGAAAACTAATTAGTGTATAAACAAACCAAAGGCACCAAAGTGTGTGTAAAATTTATAGTTATCCCCAGTGAAAAGATGACGTTAATAGGACACGCTATGCGAAGACAGTGCGAAATAAACGTGCCAAAAAATACGCAAATTACCCTAAGACGCTCAAATTAATATAGTGAGTGCTTAATCGAATTAGCTATGATTTGTGCTATCTCGATTCCGTGCAAAACATTGCTATTTGCTAATAATTGCAAATAGATGAAAAGGTTCGGGAGTGGGGGCTATCACGCGATATACAGGTATCGACAGGACGATTTTGGAGCCAACTGGCGCGGAATCTCGAGAGAGTATAAATTGAGGGTTCGACCGAAAACCCTTCTCTTCATTTCAAGACACAGTTGCAGTCGGACATGCTGTCCGTCGGCAGAACAGTTTTATTTTTATTTTTATTACAAGTCGCAGTAACGAAAGAAGAAAACGTTCGTTAATTTCGTGACAATATTCCGGAAAATGTAAATACCGGAATCGTAAGTCTACCAAGAGTATCTACGGTGAAGCTACCAGAGCGACGAGGGATGCTGGACGTTAGACGATGTTTAAGATCTACCTTGCAGCAGATAACAACTCTCTGATGAGGACCACACTGCTGTAGAACGACTCTAGACGTATCCAGGACCACACACGCTGCTGGAAAGCGACGCTGGACTCTAGACGTATCCAGAATTACGCCAGGACAGGAGGAATGGAAAACTAACTCTGGACAACGCTGGACCCCCGACAACAAGTCGTAAGATCATCAGAACTCGAGGTGACATGCTTAATGCATTTTAAATGATTTTAAAAAAGAGCTCTTAAAGACTATATCAAAAGACAATAAATTAAAACAAAGAAAAATTTATAATTAGTAATAATATTTTAGAAATGTAGATAAATGTTTAGTCGTAAGAATGAGCGATCGCATATAAAGAAATAATAAATAAAAAGAGAATTTAAAGTTGAGAGAGTAGAGTTTGTTATCAAAATAAATAGTTAAATTGATTTGATATTTGAGTTATAGAAAAGAATAATTTAAATTTGAATATTAAAACAGATGCCAGTCTAAAAGTAATTAATATAAATTTAAATTTAATTTTAAACATTGGTATAGACTGAGCGAGTTGAGGTCAGATCGGAATTAAGAGAATTCAATTCAAATTACATTTTAATTTTATATTTTATTAGTAAATCAAATTATTAACATGTCTAGATTAAGATTATTAACATGTCTAGATGTAAGAGGTTTTTAAAATATATGTAACACTGCATAGTATAAGATATAAACATTTAATAATGACCAATATCGTGACCGACGATTATTAAGGATGTTTATGATTATTTATAAGATTGAGTAAACAATAAATATGAATTTTAAATACTCATAAATACAATACTCTTATTATAATTACACCTGAACCCCAAATACACGTACACGTTATATTAAATTGCAACTTGTTACGTTGTATAAATGGCGCTCCAAGATCGTGGGGCTCCACAAATTTAAATTATACAATAAATTTGTTGTAATATACTTGTTAAACATTATACCAAAGCCAAAAAGTCGTTTATAGATTTCAACAAACTGGACTCATAGGAAAATGAATTATGAAAACAAACTGAAAAACAAATATGAAACTTTCAACATCTTATAAGAAAATAGAATATTTCAATAATAAAATAAGTGAAGCAATAATAACTACAAAGAAAATAGTAGTACCAAACCATAATAGTGACAACAACGTGCTAATAGATAAAAGTGTAAAATATATATCTGATAGGAGTATTTATTCGGGAAAGGAGAGAAATAAAAAAGTGAGAGATGGTAAACTGTATAGCCTACATGGAACGCTGTAAAAAATAAGGAAGACCTTAACCATCAAATTCAAAGTTACAACACCAGAAAAGTACAAAATTGTGTACAGACGAATACGAATATAAACATTACGAAAATTAAATATAAGGACACAACACACTGATAGCTATTAGAAATAAACATTGAAACGAGATCAAAAGGAAAGCAAATTGGGAGTTTTATAAAAAGGGAAGTTAATAATAATACGGTATTACTGACACACGCATTCAATAGTTGTAAAATAATGTCGCCATTCCAGATATTTTCATGACAGATTTGCACCGGTATATGAAAAATAGAGAATAACATGTTAAGACATAGTTACAGCTGAAGTCGTAATGTAGGCCTATAGCTAAATAAACCTGATAATTAAAAACGTCGGAAAGAAAAACGTAGCTGCATAATGCAAGCAAGAATTGTAAAACAGTTCTGATAAACAAAGAAGAATATAGGTACGATTTCGAAATATTTAGACTCTTTTCGTCGCTTTTACAGCTATTATGTTTTCACCAAGATCCTCACATCCAGCAATCTCCTTCCTGATCAAGCAGGCTTCATAAGCAACGACAACACAATAGATCATCGATAAACAATAATAAACTTCAAGACATTGTTCCGAGCTTGGAAAACTACTTTGTATTGATTGTTTGATTACAAGGCCTTCGATTTAGCGCACACAATAGTTGCAATGATATATTTACACGAAATTAAGGAATAGAAAATGAGCATTATATTTTCTGTCCGAATTATATAAACAGTTGACCCTTAAGTCAAATTGCACATTATTGTATAAAATAATCAGTAAAAAAGAGAATTAGGCAATAAGGTAGCCCTACAATAAACTTTTTCTTACCACTGTTGGATAACATATTCAAGGGCGTAGCCAGCCTCCGAGCTAGGGGGGGGGGGCAGCATGCAAGAGTAGTCAAACTTAGCTGTACCATATAGCATAATGGCGGACATCAAAGAAATGCTTTGTTGCTGTAGTATCTCAAAAACCCTGTATTATTAACTTACCTTAGCCTAAATGTTGATTTATTTGGCTCTACAAAATAGTGACTAAGCATTTACATGTGAAATTTTTACGTTTGTATTAAACATGCACACACAAAAATATTTAAAATAGAATGACAAAAATAGACAACAACAAAAACAAATTTATTGACAAGAAAGATTTAAAAATAATGAAATTAAGAAAAACAAGTTTCCGTGGATTGGCAGCAAATTTGTCAACGACTTCCTTTAGGAACTCTTCATAGTTTCGGAAGACGAATTTCCGATGGACGCTCATCATGGCAAGTCCGATCAAGCGATCCTCTCCTATCGTGCTTCCAAGCCAAGTCTTTATTCTTCTAAGGCTGCTGAAAGAGCGCTCAACTGTACTAGTGGTGCATGGCTGTGCCAAAAGTATCAAAAGAGCTTTCTTTGTCGTAGGGAAAAAACAGACAGCTTCTTTTATAAATTCTGAGACGTTGAGATCTCTTAGCTCTTCTTCTGTTAATTTCTTGTCCATCCACATCTTGTACCAGATTTCTATTTCGGCATCTAAGCCATCCAAATGATAGACGCTGGTAAAAGAATTCGTCTTTTGCTTCAACTGGTCGAAGTACATAGTTAACATGTGCGAAGGATGCAGGTAAGTTAGTCCAAAGGCTGGTGAGTTCTCATTGGAAAATCACAATTTTAAAGATGTAATTACGGAGTCCAGGTACGGTACGATCAGGGACCTCCTCCAGAATTCCGATGCATTAGACGCTGGAGGGTTGCTCCTGTGCTGTTGCCTTCCTACAGTCCTCGCGATGGTCAGTTCCACTCCCATCTGCTCTGCCAGATGATTGGCATCCTTCAGCAGTTCATCTGCGATTGTTTCTACATTCTCACGATGGTTTTTTAACAAATCCACAATCCGATGAATGTGGTCTGAAACTTTGACCAAGTCGAGAGTTTTTGATTGCAAAGCATTTACGACAGGTTCTAACACAGCAGAATACTTTGCAATCAAAACCATAGCCATTATGAATGATGATTTGCTGGCTGCTGAGTGAAGTTGGAAGGCACTTTTGCGAGTGTTAGTATTTCCTTGAACAGAGAGCGTTTCCAAGGCTTGAACAATTTCTCGGAAAAATTCTTTGAAAATTCTTATACACTTATATTTCTCCAACCATCTCGTTTCGCACAGACGTGGAATATTTGGAATGAGTTTCCTCCTCAGAACTGATTCTCTAAAATACGTGATGATGTCTTTTATAGTCGCAACGGTGTTTCGAATTTCGGGTATCAAATTGAGATCATTCACTACTAGATTAAGTCTGTGCGATGAACAATGAAAGAATAAAGCTCTAGTATACTTTTTTTTCAGTATGGCCTGAACACCACCTTCGTTGCCAGCCATTGTGGAGCAACCATCAAAACCTAAACCTACGCATTTCTCGGGAAGGAGCTCCTGTTCTGTAACAAAATCATCTATAGCCTTTGCAATTGACTTAGAGTCAAGTGCTTCTAACTCCACGAAGCCAACGAACTCTTCTCGAATTTCTTTCAGCATCAAGTCATAAAAACGGAGGCCAATAGAGAGCTGCTTTTTACCTGATATATCAGCAGTTTAGTCAGCTAATATGCTATATGCGTATGCTTGTTTGGCACTTTTAACAATGTAGTCCCTAATGACACTGCCACATAAATTAATTATTTCATTCTGAATTTGAGGTGACCGATAGCTTGAATTTTTCTTACCATGCTCAAAGTGTTCTTTCAATGGTAGGTCTCCAGCTTCGATTCGAAGGCGACACAAGTCTTCAAGTACTCCTTCATCTTGATGTTTTCCCCTTAGTGGTAGATGATGAGTGCCAGAAAAGGCAATACAGGTTATGATAGAAGATATTACCTTCCTGTTTTCCTCTGCAATTTTATGGTGACATTTTTGTACCTGAATATCAACTGGAACTTCATGGGTGAATGCTCTAGCCGATTCAGTTGCCAACATATGCCACTGGCTAGTCGAATGGTTTCTGCAAGCCTCATGTATATCTTTGTATTTCGTGAAAGGTCTGACAATGAAGGATCCAAAAACCCCTTTGACTCTACTACCTGCAGGTGGGAATAAGACACAGTACTTGCACAATGCACCTTTCAGACGCTTGGAGTATGCAATCCATGGGGAATATGTATCCAGCCACTGATAATTAAACTTTCTTTTCAGGTGAGTAGCATCGGCCGCAAAGTCGTAGGTCTTAGGTGGAATCCAGCAATCTGTCAGCAAGTGTCTTTTTTTCTCTTCTGAGATCATAGACGATCGTCCCAAATATCTGCCCAAGTCATTTTCATGACTATCATCCATTCCTGTTTCTACAGCATCACAAGTTGAACTCGTTAAGGAGCTGGGTCCCGCTCCCGCAACATCTATAATAGTGGATGGTGTCTTCTCTTGCGCTGACTGTTGGGCCTTCGCATTGCCGTCGTCTTCGTCGCTACTGCTTTTTTCATTGTCTGCTGGTTTTTTCCTCTTTAAAGTCACTGAAAACAATGAATAAAGAAAACATAGTGTAAGCCACTCTAAATTCTTTAGAAAAATTAATGAGAAAAGAAAATATTTTATGTAGTTGTCAATAGGTAGGAATATACGTATTATACTACTCCCTCTGTCCGAAAATATAATATACAAAATCTGGTATAATATGGTTACACAATAAAGTTGCTTTATTATTTTCATTCAATTGTTTTTACAAACGCCTAGTTAATCGTCACCTACTCTTCACACTCATGATTCAAACTCTTGTTTCAAGGCTTCTACTTTACACACGGAAAACGTTTTCACTGTAATACACAGTGCTATCGAGCACAGTAAATATCCGATGTAAATATTCTATGTACGTAGGCCTTCATCGAATGTTTTGGTGACTAAGTCACGCACTCATTCGATGCCGTTCACTTGATTTTTCTATGAACAGCATCAAGATTCTTATATAGTCACCAAAACATTCGATGTACGTACACGGAAAAACATTGTGCCAAGCATCGAACAACACGGTGACCCGACCCTTATACTTGATATTTATGTGCTCGATAGCACTGTGTATTACAGTGAAAACGTTTCCGTGCACAGAGCAATGAAATTTTGAACACTTCCTCACCTCTGCTGCCCCTCGGCGTGCATATAGTATAGATGTTAATATAAAACAGCGTCATCTCTGTGGACCAGAGCAATTCTTAAACAGAGACAAAGGACCTACAGGAACGTTTTAGGCAAATCTCTCTCTCTCTCTTAAAATATATAGCCTACCATATTTTCGGACAGAGGGTTTATTATTTTCATTATACAAACAAAAAGGGTTTGGTTACGGTTCTTTCATATTGCGTAAGTATTTACTTGCCACTAGTAAGGAACTTCCTGATATCCATGTTAACGGCAAAACAGAATTAAACACTAACGACGTGAATTGTAAATACGGAATGTTAATAACTGAACTCTATTTTTTATAAATACAAAACTGACTCAAAAAACTCTGAACCGAACTGTTAGGTTAGCACACGCACCGAGGTTCAGGTCGACTGATCGGTACCTTATGCTGTCTTCAAGTTTGCCAACATAAAAGACAAAAATTGTTAGTTTTGGCGCGATTTTCAACTAAATTTTTACTTTTTTGTATTTTTTCGTCGCTCTTCGCTTTTTTTATTTTTGCATTTGTCTTTTCGTCATTTCAAACTTCTTTGTTCTGTTCTATTTTTTTGTCATTTTGTATTTTTCTTTTCCCTCTAGGGGGGGCAGCTGCCCCCCTGCCCCTCGGTGGCTACGCCCATGGCACATATTCATTCAATTAAATATACTAAACAAAGGATTTATGGTAGATGCAATATATCTTTTAAATCTGAGATCTGCAGGTGACGAAATATTGATTAGCAAAAATGCAGTGGCTATAGAAAAAGTAGTTAGCAGGCTCAAGCAAGCAAGTTTAAAGATTGATGTGAAATTAAATATGAAAAATACAAATATAATGTTTAATAAAGCTGATGGATGAAAATTTATTATAAAGATCTGAAACAGTGACTGAAATGGAGTATGTGATTGAAATAATAATAATTAATGGAGACGAGTACAATAAATTGTTAATTGAAGGCAACATCGTGAACAACGTTAAACATTTGAAGATAAGAACATAATTATAAAGAATAACAAATTGTCTTTTAAAATAAAGTTTTTAGTCATTGCAGTTACTTAGGTGTCAGAAACGTAGACGATCTACACTACGTGTTACGTTTTAATTTGTTGTTATCGAAGCACAGATTTAGTCATTGTGCTTCCTGCAGTTACTTACGTGTCAGAAACGTAGACGATCTACACTACGTGTTACGTTTTAATTTGTTGTTATCGAAGCACAGATTTAGTCATTGTGCTTCCTGCAGTTACTTACGTGTCAGAAACGTAGACGATCTACACTACGTGTTACGTTTTAATTTGTTGTTATCGAAGCACAGATTTAATAACCTATATTTGACAAACATAGGTACGCCTATCATGTGGTGTGATAAACACATCAGCCATGATACCCTATGCCTTCATTCAGACTATTGCAAATTGCAAAGTTATATTTTAAAAGTATTTAATCACTGAACGATGACGGTAGATCGAGTTGGCTCAGTAGTTGCTACCGACACTGAATGTAATCAGGAGTTCTTAAGCTAACATCACTTTGTTTATCGTCACTGTACGTTTTACTTCCGTAAATATTCTTTTGACAATTATGAACATATTATTGATTTGAATATTCTTCTGAATAAGTAGTGTATTAAAGAACTTCTTAAAAAACACGGTGTAGTAGAAATGAAATGAAGAACAAGAGAAAGATGAAAACAATACGCTTTTTAGATACCTTTCATACCTCATACACACCTTTACACAGCTTTCATACACTTTACCTTTCAGTATACCTCATTGGCAGTGGGTGTTTTCCGTGTCACTAATATATAAACAAAATACGCTCTACGCCCACCAATGAAGATAACAGAAAAAACGACATCATTCTGTTTTGTTTTGTTTTTTCACTTTCAAGCTTCACCGTGCTCCGTTTGTTTACTGACAATCGTCTTCTTGGACAAAACAGACACCAGGCATTGTGCAGAATCTGTTAACACTTACAGGAAGTGGACGGTTCGAAATGATCTAGTAATTTTTCCCTCTCACTGTTCTCGCCCATAATATAGATGTTAGTATAATAACATCTGATGAAAAATTATAGGCTTCTTACTTTAAAATGTTTTAATGAAGTCAACGAAAAAACACAATAAAACTTAAAAATTTAAAAACTAGTGGATATAAAAGTTTCATACAAGGAAGACAAATTTTGCAATTGTCTTATTTCAAGTGGTTAGCGATACAGATCAGACAAAATGCTACGCCTATCTGAAATTTTGCCGTACGTGAGAATGAGCAACACTTAAAAGCGTTTATGAGCAGTAGGCTAAAGATAATTTTACAAGAAAAACGAGAAACACGGAAATATTTTATCTCTTAGTAATTTGTCAGCAGGCAAGTCTTTTTTTTCATTGTTCCACATAATTTTTACAGTTAATAAGTTCTTCAAATATTTAGAAAATGAACTGGCGCCCTTTAAATATTATTACATAAATAGCCATTTATTACTTTTTAACTACTTCTGGTATCAATGTTTTCTGCTGTGTTGTTTGCTGTTATTAGTTTTTCTGTGTTAAAGTGATGTTTTTGTTATATTACAGAATTGTCGTATTGCACCAATTTTGACTTTTATATGCATTATGTTACCAGAATGTTTTACACAAAATAATCGAATATTGTTACATAAATGAAAATAGTAATTATGTATTCTAGTAATAATTTGCACATAATATTGCCGTGAAATGCAGGTTAGCGATGAGACAAGAGTGCTGGGTGAGTCTGAGCCGGGCGTAATCGAGCGAAACGTTACGTCTAGACACGGGTCAGACTTCGCATCTGCTCGCTACACCTCCATATTTGCACCACGTGTCGCGTCCACGTGCCACTCCGCTACCAGTGTGTGTGTGTGTGTTTAACACGTGCTCCTATATGTGATTATTTATTTACAGTTACACGTTCATCGCCATATCGCCATTCAGCGAAGAAGAAGTGTCGTTGTACCATAATATTTTGAAACCACGCACTCAATATCTCTTCCCTCTCGCATCTTCCATCTTACAGTTGCTCTTCCAGTTGGAATATCCTTTTATTCCGTTCACTAATGGTCCTGTTGGTCTCGGTCGCTAAAATTTGTTCATAACACATTTTATAAAAGAAACTTGTATTAATGATAAGTTATGACTTCCTATTAAAGCTAAAAACAGTACTTAGTGCTCACTTGCGTTGGAGCTTTAATTTGTTCTCATTCTATTTTGTGCACACATCAGCTTGCGTGTCAATGACCTTTCTTCTTACTACTTCCAAGACGCATTCACACGTTTATTTAGCAAGTTTTTAAATATTAGAAGGCCCATGACTGAATACTGACGTATGTCGGCTACGTATTCTACAGAAATACGACAATTCATGTCATAAAGTAAAATCTGGTCATTAGTTTACGAACACCTGTCGTCTCAAACACATCCTACAGATATAATAATCTTGTTTCACAGTAAGTGGTAGGTGGTATTCATACTTCAGCTTCGTAATTCTTCCGAATTCGCTTTGAAATTCCGTATTATGTAACAAATAAAAATCCAAGTCTCAATATTCTTAAAAAACGTTAACCATTACAGAGACCCCTACTTTAGCAAATGTTATTTTAACTTATGAAAAGTATTTTTACAATTCTACAATGTAAACAAACGGATTATTTTAAAGAATCAGTATTTATGTATATTCTTTAGACCATTATAGTACCTACCCGACGTCAGAAACTTGTGAAATAATAAGTCACCGTATTAAAAGAAATATACCTATCCCCGCTTATAACGATTTGAGCTATTCGTCAGTTTCAGTCGTTTTTAATTTTAATTAATATTTGTTACCAAGGCTAGTAACAATGTCGCGTGTTATTGCCACTGGAGGTAGTGCTTGCCTCACGTCACTACAAAGCGAGAACAGAGAAATAAAATCACATTAAAAAATCATTCAAATCTCACGTTTGCACGTGATGTAGTATTGTTACATAAAATTTCAGTCGAAATGAAGCGAAGTATTCACCTGGTGATTAATGAACTTGTGAAGAGAAGGGTAAAGGTTGTTGTGAGAATAAATGCGTAAAGACAAATGTAATGTGTGATGAGGTGGAAATGTGTGATAATGATATGACAGCCGTCCATGTGAGAGTGCCGTCTTTCGCATCCAACATGTGTCGTTCCAATCTGCTCGTTGCAAACATCTTTTCCCCATCTCATCATTGGTGTCTTCTTTCTATGATCTCCCGGGTCTGCTTCGCTTCCATCTTCTACTTGTACTCAGTTTAATAACTTTTTAAGCCAACGATCGTCAGGCATTAGTTCCACGTGGCGCTCGATACTATTCGAGGTGCTTTATATTTATAATGTCTAAAACTGTTTTGTCTACATGAATGTCTCTCCTGGTGTCTACAGTTCTAAATCACCGGAGTCTGGACATCCTGCAAGACGTTCTCCGGAAATCTGTTTCGGCTGTTTGGAGCCTTCGGGAGTTTCGGCGCGAATGGAGCGAATCTATCAGCTGCTTTACTCCAATAATCAGCTGTTCTGCTTTTCTGAAATTTTTGTCAAAGCCCGAAGATTTCTATTCTCCATGGAGTTTTCAGATCATGTAACGGGAGTCCTGTTCGTCCAATGCTACCACAACCTGACCATCCGTGAACAGAAGCATGTAGAGACAGTCGTCTCTTCTGTCCATTCATACGTGACTGTCCCACCATTAAGAGGAAAATTCGTGTGAATATTTGAAATATATATATATCTGGGGAGTTTATTGGTATTCTTCCAGATCCAGGAGTTTTGCCGTGTTCAATTGTCTGTAATGCTATTAACACTTCATCAGATGTTATGTTCTCAGTTTCCTTAATTTCTTCACGTGTATCCCAATTTCCTTGTGTCGTTATAAATTCTACTCTATAAAAAGATTACCAAAACCTTCTATTCTTCCAAAGTAATCAGCGTCAGTCAGTTAGTTTCTACTGTATTTGTTCTTAGTTTCTTCAAAAACCGTCAAGCTTCTTTCGACCGTGCTCTCCTCATCTATAAATTTATTTCGATCCATTTTTGCTTCCATGTATGTTCCTTGATTTTTGCTTTTTGATCTTCTTATTTACTTCTCTTTTAAAATTGGCTTAAGAAATTCTGTCTTCTTTATCCTCTGTAACAAGCCATTTTCGATGAGTTTCCTTGTTTTTTTTATAAATTCTTCAACTTTGTGGTCCACAATATTTGTTTTCTGTCTCTTTTGGTTTTCATCTCAACAACATCACTGCTTCAACAGCTGCTTCGAAAGGTGATCCTTAAGCTTTTGATACATTCCATTGTACTTCCATCGACTTCCATTGGAATTTGCCAGCTAGTCTACATTTATATAAGAATATGGTGGAATAATTAGAAACGACGTTCAGATTAAATCTTTCTACGTGCTTCAAAGTTTGACCTTCAGAAATCTCATTAGCATTTGGAGACATGTGATATGGAAGGATGGCTACTTCTCTGACCAGATGGTGATCCGAACCACAGCTGCACCTCTATTTACCCCACCTTGAGCTACTTAAAATGACAACGCTGGTTTATTATAATGTACTCCATTACTGACTTAAAATTAAACCTAGATTATGTGTACCAATGAAAATTTTTATGTTGGTATCATCCACTGGTATCATTCTTAGTCCATGCTGGGTATAAACTCTATTAATTTCTCCCCACTTCCAATCACCACTTTACCGTTCTTTTCTTACCCTGTTCTGGCATCGAGGTCGCCCAATAAAATGATTTCTGTCCTTTTGTTTATTGCATCTATTGTGTCCAAAATATCCATTAAGTGCATCCTTTGTTGCTTCTTTTGGCGCAAACACATCTAATCCACTCACGTCTCAGCTTTTAATTTTCGTATGGACCTCTGTGAGTCTTTCGTTTATACGTCTCTATCCCTTCGCAGCTCCTATGAGGCTTCCTAATTACAACAGAAACACCACATTACGCTGACATCTCCTTGCTGTCACCACTGTATATATGAATGTAATTTGTTGTTTCTTCACTAACTGTTCCATTTCTTTTTGTTTCAGTGAGATCGGCAGTATCTATCTTTTATCTTACCTTTTTCTTCCAAGATTTATTTTGTTTTCGTGCTAATTCCCTGTATGTTTAAATTTTTATTTTACTTTTTATTTTATCATTTTTATTATGAGAATTTCAAGCCATTAGTGCAGGAATTTTAGCGTGTAGGTTTTTCACAGAAAATAGGATACTGACCTATTGACCCAACCTCCAACTGGAGGACCAGAATTTTTTTATCGAGGTTAACTCTCCTAAGTAAGCTGTTTTCCCTACAGGTTCAGAGTCTAACCAAGATTTGTGAAAGCAGCTGGATTAGGTTTACCCCTGCCTAAACTTGTACCACTCCGACTCATGAGGAGCTAAAGTTATGCTTCGCTACCTAACATTTGCGGAGGCGACCGATGGGGGTCCAGCAATCCCACTCAGAGGAAAGCCGATAAGTGGCTACACAGAGCTGGAGTAACGGAACAGCTGTAACACACCTTTATCATGAAATGCTAATAAATTATCAATTGGAAAAGATCTTATCGTGAGGTAGCCTTAAAAATATCCGCAAGTTGTGAAGAAACTGAGGAAGTAAAAATTATTGATAAGAATTTGACAGCTGTGAACGAAGTGAAATATTCTTTTTTTATTTACTTGCTCTAACAGTTGTAAACTTTACATTTTAAACTAAACATTTTACCACATTTCATCATTTATTGTTTCACCTTAAGCTGAAAAAATTTTTTAGTATACCGGTAACGCACATCTATTGTTGTTATTACCCAGACAACATACCCTTTACTTAATCCCCAATCAGACTTGTCTGACTTTCTCTGCCCTGCCTGTATATAACAGCTACTCAGTTGGTTTCACATCGCTGAGTGGGCACTGTACTAACCAGGAACCACTCGTACCGGACGTTTGCCTCCCAGACGTCAGAACAAGAACTTAGGTTAGCGTATGCCTTACATCCTAAGGTAGTAGTGAGTTACTTTGTTAGATACGCTTCAATGGATATTATTGACGGAAATAACTTTAAGCCTTACGATCGGTAACTAACGTGGATTATTACTTTATAACGCTTCGTTTGGAATGTCTGGTAACTTAGTTTTAAACTACCGAAACAAAAAGCTACACAAATAACGAAGATTAGAAGAACAAATTTAATTGTATTTCACTCGTAAACATGCGTTTTTGGAACTTTTTGTAACAGTTTTTTTATAGACTCTGCATCATAATAACGAAATGTATACTTTCCTACAATTACGTCATAGAAAGGGCGAAACGCTTGATATTAACAATATCAATAAACGTTGTTGTCAGCAGGAAAAAGTGTTATTATTCTAAAAGTAACTGTGTCGAAACTAATCCGTTCTCAATTATATCAGACGATTTGCCATTTAAATAACTTACACCATGTAAACAAAAATTATTATTAGATATCTTTAATACAGTTAATAGTTGGACTTCGTTAGTACCATCTCTTAGAGAAAATAGTTGGCCTATGTAGCAATCACAGCCTCCTTTCTGACAAGAAGGAAGAAATTTACTACAATAAAAAGACGATATACTAAAAATGTTACACGTGAGCAAACAATTTTTTTAAATACTTGGAAAAAAATCCCATCAGTTATTTCAATTAAATTCAAATTCCAAGTATTAAAAACATATATGTATGTTTCAAGTAAGTTTGAACATTTCATCTAGTATTAAAGAGTCTTGTAAACTTATGAATTCAATGAATTCCCACATGCACAGACGCCTCTCACTTTGAGGTTACACTCGAAGTTTCCAATATACGTATATATTTCAGCAAACACTGTAACTTGTAAACAATTTACACAAGTACGTGTTTGTGCAGATGTTAATTTGTGTACTGGAGTAAAAATTGTACCCGTACCACAAGGAAAACTTTAGCAATAAGCACGCGCCCGCGCGCGTGTGTGCGTGTGAGGACTTTTTTGTTCACTACATGTAGGTTTCTTGCTCGTAATGTAAGTATGATGTTTCTAAATTAATATTACTCTTTCAAATAATTTTTTTAATAAAATGTTCTATAACAAACAAATATTATTTCAAAATGTATTATCAGAATGAACAAAGAATAAATTATTGTTCAGTAATTAGTGTGTTTTGGGTTACTACAAAATTCAGCTTAACGCCATTATTGTATACCTATGATAATCAAAGAATTCTTGTTATCATATCAATTACTTCTGGTCTCTAATATCGTCCTTGAATATTGCCTGTCTCTTGGTAATTGCTATTATTTTTAGTTTTTATCGGTAAGAACTTCTCATATTTTTTAACTTTAAATTTTGATAACCCAAGCACGTTTGAAGCTCCGATATTTGTTTCTCAGGCGTTGTCCATAAACCTTGATTATTTTACTTCTAAACACTATACTATAACCTCACATAATATAAAGCAGATCTTTGTTTTAAATAAAACTCAGGAAAAATAACGTTTCGTCGTCAACAATTTGAATATTTTTAATATCATCATCCTACTTCAGGCATAACACCCTTATTGCCGCTATAAAAAATCAAATATATTCTCGTCCTGTCACGATATGATTACACCTGTTTCCCTACACGTAAAAACTAGACTTCACAATATTACGCACATACTGATTTTGCCCCACAAATGAGTAATCACGTTCCCGGTTTATCCCCGTAAGAATTCGACACTGTCAAAGCCAGAGGTCAGAACGTCAGACTGTTTACGTATTTTTATGACTGATAAACTACAAATGACTTAATTTCAGCTATCACTCGTTCTACTTTGTCATAAGATTAACCTAACACCCTACTACTTACTACGTAACAATATCGGCTTCCACTGAGTAACTCAAACACATGGAAGTGTGTCCACCGCAGCGCCATCTGAAACGTTCAGAGTGTAAGAAGATGGTAGTTTGGGGATTCAACAAAAAATAAATACATAAATTCGCTTGTTATTTGAGAGGATTCTTTTTACTGTTAAAATTGATTTAAATTTATTGGATGCTAATATGCATTTATTTTACATTGAGAAAGAGAATTAGTAACGCTGATTATAAAATAAGCAAACCTTTTGAAAATGATTTTCAATTGCGGAACATGATTTTAGCCAATGGTTTTTATAATATACTTTTGTTATTTATGTTTTTGTCACATTGTATTTCTGCTAGAGAGTAACCCCCTTTTTGAAACTTTTAAATAATTAAAATAGTCTTCCTTACACTTTGCCGTCAATGCTGTTGGCACTCTGAAATTTACCTTCTTCTTTCACCTTTGAATTCTCTTCAGAAACTCCTCTCTCCTTCTGTAACTTTCATTTTTTAACTCCTTTCTCTCAACTTTTGGCTTTTCCCTCTATTTCTCTTTTTAGTTGCTGATTGATTATTAGGAAGCTAAGAAGGGGTAGGTGTTTTGTGTTCAAGATTTCCACACGTTAAAACAAAGACGCTGCCATGTAAGTTTTCATAAGAATTTCTTTGAATATTCTAGTTGATGGAAAATTCCAGTTGTTTTATTTTTTCTTCTGCTAATATTATTTTCCGGAGCTTAGAAGATAAAGTGTACTATCGGACGTGTCTGGTTTTGAATTTTGGACACTTGATAATTTCTTTGTTCTGAATTTTCTCACTATCTTATTCTCTTACAAAAAAAAAACAACATATTTAATGCACTACGCAGACAAAGTTCAAACATATTCAAACATGTTTCTCTGCTTGATTTTTGTTTCAGTGTACATGCTTTGTTAAAACTGATAGGGTTCAACTTGGCTGTCAGAAAATGATGTCTCCAACTAGACATATGTACGAGGTCTGTCCGAAAAGTATCCGACCATTTTGAATGTTACGGGAATCTGTTGTGCAAATGCATTCTAACTCGGTGGCCAATCATTAGGGGTGCATGAACATTCATTAACTTATTGGACCATTCTAATTAGCTATGAGACAATCTGTTGTGTAAACACGTGTTGTATGTGATTGTCATATTCATAATGTGTGAACAATGAGATCAGCGAATTTGTATTAAATATTGTATAAAACGTGAACATTGGTTCGTGGAAACTATCAGAAATATTAAGAAAGCTTTCGGCGCATCATTGAGTGATACGTAGATAAAATTATGGTACAAATGCTTTAAAGATGGCCAGTAATCTCTTGAAAGTGGCCCACGCTCTAAAACGCCTTTAACAAACAGAACGCCCGAAACTTTTGAACGTCAGTGTGCGGGATACAATAAACGAAAATCGACGGCTGACAGCGCTCGAATTAGAAGAAGGGCTGGGTATTCCGCGAACTTGTGTTTCGCTGATTTTTACGGAATATCTTGGAATGAAATGTGTTACGGCGGTTTTCGCAAGAGCAAATAGAATTCCTTGTGGAAGTTGCATAAGATTTGCTCAATACCGCTAATAATGACCAATGACCCAGACTTCCTCGGAAAAAATTATACATAACTGGAAATGAGTCGTGAGTGGAACAAAAGCGAAACAAAAGCCCAATCTTCCCAACGTGGAAAAAAATTATGAATACGACGGTCAAAGATGACACGTGTTTACGCAAGAGTCTTTCAAGTAACTGAATGGCCCGACATGTTAACTAATATTCATGTATGCATCAAAAGGACCCGTCTGATTGGCTACCGAATTACAATGCAGATGGACAACAGGTTCCCGTAATACTCAATATGGTCTGATACTTTTCGGTCAGACATAGTATCTCTTGAAAGTATATCAATTTCGTTATAGAAGTAGAGTGGATAGATCATAGATACTATTAACTCAACAACCAGAATTTCACATTGGACTGTTTGGGGCAAAAATCGGTTACATTAGGAGCAACAAAATTAATTTTGAAGAAGCCTTGATTTCCTAAAAGCAGTGAAACCAGAACTTTATAAGTATATATTCTTTTATTTTAAAATAGCCCAAAACACTTTTTATTAATAGTAAAAATTTGTATTATCGATTTTTTTTTAATTATAAAAGGATTTTGGAGAAACACTTGCAACAAATGAAACGTTGTTATCTAAGAAATTAAAAATAAAATGAAAAGTCGAGAAGCCAATTTAAACTAAAAAATAAAACTTATCTGTAACGGTTGCAATAAAGTTAACAAATAAAAACGTTGCTAGCATACATCATATCTTATCTAAACGCAAATTGAAACTGAGTAACATTAAACGTGTTCAGTCGTTAAGTGTCAAACTACTTATGCCGTGCACAATTGTAAGGTAAACGTGTGTGTGTGTGTGTGTGTGTGTGTGTGTGTGTGTGTGTGTGTGTGTGTGTGTGTGTGTGTGTGTGTGTGTGTGTGTGTGTGTGTGTGTGTGTGTGTGTGTGTGTGTGTGTGTGTGTGTGTGTGTGTGTGTGTGTGTGTGTGTGTGTGTGTGTGTGTGTGTGTGTGTGTGTGTGTGTGTGTGTGTGTGTGTGTGTGTGTGTGTGTGTGTGTGTGTGTGTGTGTGTGTGTGTGTGTGTGTGTGTGTGTGACGGATTGCTTAGTCAGTGCAGTGTCTTGCAGCAGTGGCACAGCGGCGAGGGAGTCGGGTAACGATGGATCAGTGTGACGGACCTCTGTTGACTCATTCCGCGAACCACGTGTTGCGGCCTAGCCATGAGGTGAGTTATAACCGTTATACCCATGGTTGTTCCATCAAATTTATTTGATGTCATCGTACATTTTAATAATACTTACTGCAGTCAAATGATTTTTCAATTGATATTTTTCGAATTTTCCTCGTTGGTTACCAAGAATATTGTGAATAAATACAGTAGCAATAACTGAAGTTTATCTACGATAATTATTTTTAATAAGTCTTACGGTATGGGATAAATATAGCATTTAATTATTGTAATATGTTAATTTAGTTATTTTGTTTCATTGTGTATTATTATTTTTTATAGGCTCTGTTTTTAGTTCCGTGATAATGAAACGGTTCGGATTTACTGAAAACGGGACTCTCAGTGCTTATTTGTTCCTATTAGCGTACAAATACTTATAGTTAGTTTTATGTATAAATGTCTTAAATTAGCAAACAATATAATAGCACACAAAGGAATCGCAAGTGCAGTTACATACGAAGACTTGTTTCTCAGCCCAAGGTTCATAATACTGAACGTAGTGTACAAAAAGAAAAGTTTTTAGACTCAAATAATAATTAATCTAATTATTAATTATATTAAGTAATTATATTTTAAACACATTGTTTAAAATAATTATAAATATCATTATAATTTTAATATAAAATATATTATAATTTATTGTTTAAACACACACTGTTTCAACAATAAACATAAATTTCCAGACGTTCAAAACGTCAAATTAATTAAAAACGTACGAAAAGGTAACTAAATGAATATCTGTGAAAATCTTAATATTTACAAACACAATAATAATAATAATCTACTAACTAAAGGACAAATTCAGATAAAACAAAACAAGACGATTTATTTAAAATCATACATTAATAGAATAATAAAATAAACATTAAATATATAATAAATAGCTGACTGCATAAACATTAAAACAATCGAAAATAGAATCGAAGTAAAATCGATTATCCGTTAACAATATTGTAAGCGAAACATTGAATTACAATTCAAACAAACCTCTGAAGATACAGAATAATTTCTGTGAAACGTGCGTCAGGTGAAAATAAACCTACCTTCAGTATATGTGTATATATGTATATGTATATATATATATATATTGCGACAACACAAATTACTAAACTATTGGCGCATAGGATATGATAGTATGTGTATTTCAAATTACAAGTCTATATTGGAGGGTTTAAGATTATTTATTGTACAAACACAAGTTATAGTTTATATGGTATATTTGAAATGTACAGAATGTAATGTTTGATATAGAGTCTTTCTTTTAAAATGTTAAATAATGTTCATACGCAAGACGTGATACGTTACATAAGAAGACTCCCACGATGATGTTGTTGAAGAGAAAAACCGGTCTTTGCGGTATAGTTGGTTCGTCAGGTGTGGCTTACAAATGACAGACGTTTCACCAGAAACGTTTACAGCTGGGCTGGCGTCCTGTAACAGCTGGGCTGGTCCTATAACAGCTGGGCTGGTGTCCTATAACAGCTGGGCTGGTGTCCTATAACAGCTGGGCTGATGTCCTATAACAGCTGGGCTGATGTCCTATAACAGCTGGGCTGATGTCCTATAACAGCTGGGCTGATGTCTTATAACAGCTGGGCTGATGTCCTGCAATTCCCACGATGAATCCGACACTTCGCACACACAACGGTACTACGGATTTTATTACTCGCAAAACTTATATAGAGTTTAAGACCAAGTAATATCCCAGGTGACAGTGAGTTTAATCTAATAACGGTATATTGAGCTTATACCTCTCCGGCTTCTTCAAGTGTTCTCGCGAATACCAAGGTCTACCGCGATCAGCAGACCACCCTATGAGGAAATCTTGCACTAGCACGGAAACGTCTTGATGGAACTATTGCGTAACAATTAATGATACTGTCACTGCGGAAAATCTCGCACAGTGATACAGTTACACTCACTTCTTACACACGTAATACTACAATATTAATATCGTGTGTAAAGATATAAAATCAATTGTTATGCATCACACGCGTTACTATCCCCGAAAAGTCTTAACAGATCCTTGCAAGCGGTAGAATCTTGTACAAGGAATTGTATGTACCGTTCGCTGTAGCAGCAGTGAAGAACTGCTTGTAATTTTACGCACAATGCGTTAAAACACTGGTGTGTGCAAATGTACTACACACACAGTTCTGAGTCTTCCCGTTTCACTAACGACGAATAGTTTTTACAACACCTTGCAAGCGGTAGAATTCTTGTACAAGGAGTGCACGTCCCGTTCGCGGTAGATGGCGTAGAAGAACTATCGTAATTATACGCGTAATGCGTTTAAACACTACTGTGTGCAGATGTACTACATACACAGTTCTGAGCCTTCCCGTTTCACTAACGACGAATAGTCTTTACAACACCTTGCAAGCGGTAGAATTCTTGTACAAGGAGTGCACGTTCCGTTCGCGGTAGATGGCGTAGAAGAACTGCTTGTGTAACGACAGGCTTAAGAAAATTTCCAACCACCAGTCAGCATTCTATTGGTGGATGGAAGTCACATGGTTAGTAAAGTGACCATGCACTTTTCATGCAGTAGAGTGCATTTACTCTGTAACAGCATGCATAGCGGTAATCAGACTACTCGTATCTCATGCATGACTGCCTACATACTAATAATATACATGAACGTAAACAACAGTCCGACAGGTATAGGGATTGTAGCGATACACATGTCTCAGTTCAGCTAATGTCAAAACAACGATAATACTTCACGCACCGCCCGGGAAACGTTTCCCACTCGCGCACGCGCGCACATTTCCACTAACACAGTACATGAATAACCATAAATAATAATGCACAGTTTTTCTAAACTAAACCCTTAACCTTACTAAATACAATTGATAACAACCAAACTTAACCATCTACCAATATAATATGAATGTCCATTGTCTGTGTAATATATGAACTTGCCCCGCCTATCATGATCCTGTGATTCGTTGCAGGATTAACTCCTTCCCGCATATTAAAAAAAAAATTTTTTTTTTCTTTAGTTAACTAACAAAAAATATAAAAAATTTTTTATTTATTTTTTTTTCAATATAACCAAAACAACTTCCTAATCCTGAAATAATAATAATAATAATAATACCCTCGAACTAAAATCAAATAAACATCCTCAATTAATACTAACATTTCCAACTGTCACTTTGACAGAAGCATCAAATCAAAAGACACGTGGTAACCTTCAAACCAAAACAAACACACATGTTCTTGACACACAGATAACGAAATCTTATGCAGTGTCACAGGGTACACAGACAACATTCCTTATCAAAACTAGATTACTGTTCATTCACAGAGCCATCTTACATACAACATTTAAACCTGAATTGACATATTTAAATCACTACACATTCTTACCCCTATATCCTGACATTTATTTCTGAGTTTTTTTTGTATAAATTTTTCTCAGTTTTGAAACGCACACGTTTACTTGGAAATACAGATTTGAATTTGTTTAATATACGCCGTAATTGCCTTATCTCGCAACTCATTAACTGAACCTTGGGGGTCGGTGAGTTATTCGTTATCTTATCTTTCGAGCGTCCCAGTCTGATAACGTGAGGTTGACAATCAACTTTAGCTGGCAATAATTCTTTCTGAACTTCCAATGCAGCATGCCATTTATTCAATTTATCAACTTCCCAAATAATATTATGTCCGAGTTTTTTAACTCCAAGGACGGTCGCATCTACTTCCGTACCCTGTTCGTATGTTGCTTTAATTGCCTGTTTTTCAATTACCTGCGACTCACACGCTCCTGATTTTATCCTTGTGTGACTTACCTGCAGAATCGGCATTTGTACAAAGTGGTTTTTACACCTCTTTCGTAACTGCTTGTCCAACAGCGATATTTCTGTGCCACTGTCGGACAAGCTCTCGTCGACATAACCATTGACTTTTGCTTCGACAATAAGGTCGGTGCAATTTTCAATCCTAATATTTCCCTCATGTTTATTACTATTATCATTATTACATACTAAATTATCCCTAATTTCGGCAGGATATAGGCCATACATAACAGTTTCATTCTTATAACTAACATTTTTCATACTTGATTGATTGAACTGCTTTTCAACTAAATCATTTTCAATAACTGTTGCTAATAAGTTGGTATTAAATTGCTGAGTTGTATTTTTATGTTGTTGTGATTGCGGCTGATTTTGTGGTGTTTGAACATGAAACTGATTACGCGGCGGTTCATTATTATTTACCATAATTGTTGTCACCTTACTGTCACCAGTATCATTCACCTCTCCGTCCTCCGTAAACACCTCAGTACCTGATATAGATTCATCTAGTACCTCATCATCAGGCCATGTGTCATAAATACCTGCACCGTTAGTATCCATACTAGTTCCAGGCTCTACTACTGGTTCGGAATTTTTATGTGTTATGCATACACTGTCCGCATCCATGATAGCTTCAGATCCTATCATACGTTCACGGTTCTCGCATGCTATATCTGTTACACTATAAAATATCACCTCATCACAGCACTTACCTGAAGTATGTTCCAGATTAATAGTGTTGTTACTACTAATTTCATTTCTGTTATCTTCACTACAATCCGATGCAGAATCTAAATACTCGACTTTACCGAGATATGAACTACTAGGCCCTAATAAGGTGGTTTCTGTATAATCACTTTCAAGTTCACCTGCTACGCTACTGTTCTCCGTTAATCCTTCAGATGTCACATCTTGGTTAACTTCCATATTACTTTCGTTGAGAGTATGTTCCACAAGGACATTAGGTACTTCAAAATTATCACACGGTGCAATATTCTCAACAGATAAATCTGCTTCAATATCAGCTGACACTTCCTGTAGTTTCGCCATCCTCTCCTCTCTGTCGGCGTCCATTTCTTCCCAAAATTCCTGCCTAATGGCTATCATCTCCTCATCCCTGGCTTTACTTTCCTCTGAAACTCCTTGTATATCCGATATCATCTCTTCTTCCACGGCTTTCATCTCCCCGCAGCAATTATCTGAAGTATGTTCTGGACTAAAAGTGTTGCTATTACTAATTTCACTTTCGTCATCTTCATTATAATTGCATGCAACATCCATATCTCCGACCATATCGAACAACGAAATACTATGCCCTAAGCGAGTTGCCTCGTTAATATTACTTTCAATTCTATCCCAGAATTTCCGCCTAACGGCTCTACTATGCTCAGATATGGTTTTATCATCAAGTGACCTGGCCCTTAAATATTCTATAAGCTCTTTTTTATTCGACATAGTGATCACAAATTAATTTAAAATTTAGTAATTTATACTCAAAGCAAGTTATTATTATCACAACAAGATTAGAACATATGGTAACCAGTTTATATGCACGCGGAAAGCAGTTCAAAACATCAACATGTAAATACCTTATCTAACATACAACAACTAATAATCTACCTCCAATATACTGATAAAATCTGTTCATATATGATATACAAGAGAATATGCACACTTGAAAAATTATATCCTCAGCTTTTCACATGAACAATACACATACAATTATTACGTTAATTATATTTATACGTCGGATTTTTCCAACAAATTTTATATTCATAGACAAATATGTAATAGCGTAAAATTTCCGCTATTTTACGAGCCCCACGTTGCTAAGCGCCAAAATATCTCTATGCGACAACACAAATTACTAAACTATTGGCGCATAGGATATGATAGTATGTGTATTTCAAATTACAAGTCTATATTGGAGGGTTTAAGATTATTTATTGTACAAACACAAGTTATAGTTTATATGGTATATTTGAAATGTACAGAATGTAATGTTTGATATAGAGTCTTTCTTTTAAAATGTTAAATAATGTTCATACGCAAGACGTGATACGTTACATAAGAAGACTCCCACGATGATGTTGTTGAAGAGAAAAACCGGTCTTTGCGGTATAGTTGGTTCGTCAGGTGTGGCTTACAAATGACAGACGTTTCACCAGAAACGTTTACAGCTGGGCTGGCGTCCTGTAACAGCTGGGCTGGTCCTATAACAGCTGGGCTGGTGTCCTATAACAGCTGGGCTGATGTCCTATAACAGCTGGGCTGATGTCCTATAACAGCTGGGCTGATGTCCTATAACAGCTGGGCTGATGTCTTATAACAGCTGGGCTGATGTCCTGCAATTCCCACGATGAATCCGACACTTCGCACACACAACGGTACTACGGATTTTATTACTCGCAAAACTTATATAGAGTTTAAGACCAAGTAATATCCCAGGTGACAGTGAGTTTAATCTAATAACGGTATATTGAGCTTATACCTCTCCGGCTTCTTCAAGTGTTCTCGCGAATACCAAGGTCTACCGCGATCAGCAGACCACCCTATGAGGAAATCTTGCACTAGCACGGAAACGTCTTGATGGAACTATTGCGTAACAATTAATGATACTGTCACTGCGGAAAATCTCGCACAGTGATACAGTTACACTCACTTCTTACACACGTAATACTACAATATTAATATCGTGTGTAAAGATATAAAATCAATTGTTATGCATCACACGCGTTACTATCCCCGAAAAGTCTTAACAGATCCTTGCAAGCGGTAGAATCTTGTACAAGGAATTGTATGTACCGTTCGCTGTAGCAGCAGTGAAGAACTGCTTGTAATTTTACGCACAATGCGTTAAAACACTGGTGTGTGCAAATGTACTACACACACAGTTCTGAGTCTTCCCGTTTCACTAACGACGAATAGTTTTTACAACACCTTGCAAGCGGTAGAATTCTTGTACAAGGAGTGCACGTCCCGTTCGCGGTAGATGGCGTAGAAGAACTATCGTAATTATACGCGTAATGCGTTTAAACACTACTGTGTGCAGATGTACTACATACACAGTTCTGAGCCTTCCCGTTTCACTAACGACGAATAGTCTTTACAACACCTTGCAAGCGGTAGAATTCTTGTACAAGGAGTGCACGTTCCGTTCGCGGTAGATGGCGTAGAAGAACTGCTTGTGTAACGACAGGCTTAAGAAAATTTCCAACCACCAGTCAGCATTCTATTGGTGGATGGAAGTCACATGGTTAGTAAAGTGACCATGCACTTTTCATGCAGTAGAGTGCATTTACTCTGTAACAGCATGCATAGCGGTAATCAGACTACTCGTATCTCATGCATGACTGCCTACATACTAATAATATACATGAACGTAAACAACAGTCCGACAGGTATAGGGATTGTAGCGATACACATGTCTCAGTTCAGCTAATGTCAAAACAACGATAATACTTCACGCACCGCCCGGGAAACGTTTCCCACTCGCGCACGCGCGCACATTTCCACTAACACAGTACATGAATAACCATAAATAATAATGCACAGTTTTTCTAAACTAAACCCTTAACCTTACTAAATACAATTGATAACAACCAAACTTAACCATCTACCAATATAATATGAATGTCCATTGTCTGTGTAATATATGAACTTGCCCCGCCTATCATGATCCTGTGATTCGTTGCAATATATATATATATATATATATATATATATATATATATATATTCAAACTCTTTTTGCTACAGTCCGTTTCTTGATTTATATAATATATTTATTATTTATACTGAAATTACCTCAAAATATTTTATTTTCCTAACAAGGAACATGTTTCTCATCCTCAGCCTTCGCGATTCTGCATCTAGTGAAGTACCTATGAATTGGTCTGTCGCCATTGTGTCTTCTGTTGGTTTCTGGTATCTCAAAGTGGTATTTTTGTGTGTGATTGTGGTGTATGTATTAGTATTTTGTGTATTTTCGATATTGAGTGTTTTGAAGATTGTGTCTTATTTTGTATTGATTTGTATTTGTTCGGGTATTAATTTGTTTTGTGTTTTATGTTTGTATATTTGTAAATTTTCCCAAATGTTCATTATGGTCCCTTTGTGTGGTATGTGTTTTACTAGTGTCATATTGGTTATGTCTGGGAATTCATGTCCTGTGTTAATATAACAACAACAACAAATGGGCCACATTCACATACATAAATAATAAAATGACAAAGCTAACAAAATTATTTAAAAACACAGATATCAAAATAGCATACAAAACTAATATAAATAATTTACAAAAACTAAATAACCCACACAACAAAGATAATACAACTACTAACGGTATATACAAAATTGAATGCCAAGATTGCAATAAATGTTACATAGGACAAACAAACAAACAGCTGAAAAAACGTTATTTTGAACATCTAAAAGCATACAAAAAAAACAGAAATATATAAATCCAATTTAGCCACACATGCAATAAACACAGGACATGAATTCCCAGACATAAACAATATGACGCTAATTAAACACATACCACACAAAGGGACCATAATGAACATTTGGGAAAATTTACAAATATACAAACAAAAAAACACAAAACAAACTAATACCCGAACAAATACAAATCAATACAAAACAAGACACAATCTTCAAAGCACTCAACATCGAAAATACACAAAATACTAATACATACACCACAATCACACACAAAAATACCCACTTTGAGATACCAGAAACCAACAGAAGACCACAATGGCGACAGACCAACACATAGGTACTTCACTAGACGCAGAATCACGAAGGCTGAGGATGAAAGCACAATAACTCTCGAAACATGTTCCTAGTTAGGAAAATAAAATATCTTGAGGTAATTTCAGTATAAATAATAAAAATAATTTATACATGTAGAGACATAAAACTACATGGTATTTGCAATACCATACCATGCAATACCACAGATACACACTTTACACTAGCTAAGAATACTACTTTCTGACACGCCGAATTGAACACTGATCAGTAATTTTTCAATAAAACGTTTCGATATTTTTATATTTGAATAATATAAAAATGTCAGTTTTCATTTCTATATAATTTTCAATGCATTTATTATGCAACATAGGCCTACCTTATACAAAATTTGAATACCGTTGCATATTGTGATGTACAACAAACTGAGACCGTAAATTACTTTAGCAAAAAGTCATAACACTGTATATCATAGGTAAAACAATTATACAATGTTAGTTAAGTCGTGTGAAAGAAGGGTAGCAAAGTCAATTGTACCATCGCAATATGTCATCTGATAATCACACCCAGTACAGTTGGTTCAACGTTTTATGGTATATATAAATTTTGTAACGAAATACAGGCTTACTTCTAAGCAAGTTTTCGGAAATCAGAAAAACGCGTTTATGATGTCGTTAGAGTGTAATTAACATAAGTGTATACGGACTATAATAATCCGTTAGTATCAACGTGTACTGAAGTTACTTCCCGTTAGTGGTGTGTTCTGGCATATACGAACGTACACACTTGTCCTATATGTGCTTCCGTGTAGGCGTACGTACTGCACACTGCAGACGACGGGTGATTAGTTTCGCACTTGTTAATAGTCACTCTCAGCACAATCATTATTGACTTGTCATTATTAATAATATAGGCTATATTATTATTATATATTATTATTAATATTAGTCAACGATTTTGATTAAAGTAAATAATTTATTTATATTTTTACAAATCATATACCTACAATAATTCATTTATGTGTAGAGGTCTATATTTCTACTGAGACGACAGAGACGTATGATATATCACAAATTTCGTTAAACTATTACAAATACGTATACAATATTAATACCAACATGTGTACGTAGTTTACTAGGCAGTGTTAACTGTAGGCAGTGTTCTACTTTAAGTACCGGTAGTGTTATCAGCCAAAGGAAAAATGAATATACTGATATATCGCCTGATACTGTTGTTATAGAGACGCCACGATAGTATCGACTAGAATCAGTCGACCTCTTGTGCTGCCGATAGTAATGGGTTCGTCAGATAATATGACTTCCCACACACGCTTCAATATTTGGCATAACGTAAACACTTAGTTGCAACGCACACCTGTGATGTGTAAACACATCACTGACGTTAGCCAGACAGCCGGTGCTGATCAACAGGTGCGACGCTTTCCCAACCATTCAGCAAACATATCAGATGGGTACTTCACTAACCGTTTCCAGTCTTTATAAACTACCTACACTATAACGTTGGCCAGCCCGATAAATAATAGCTCCAAAAAATGCAACCCAAAGTTCTCACCTGTAGGTCGTTGTGCATAAAACTTGGTAAACATTGTGAAGAAACGCACTTCGAAGGCAGAAATTTGTATAATAATGGATTCAATACCACACAGCCCGCAACTAGATTCTTAAATTTATTTAATGTTGTTTATACTGTGAGGAACATTATTTAAGTTTAGTAGGTGTAAATGGCTCATAAACTCTATGGGCTAAATTTCACTCGTCTAAACTACATTAAGAATTCCAGATGACAATGGAAGACGATAAAACTGACAAAAATGTTATGATAAGCTAAGTGGCTGAAGCGCTGGAGAAAACTTGCGCACAAAATGGGATAACTACATGCGTCACCATCAAATCCTGGCTAGAGTGCGAAAGGTCATTTGTATGGAGGGAAAAGAACGTTAACGCCTGCCGGAATCGAATAATTAGGTCTTCTAGAAGACTAAACGAAATTCTTCTGAGATGTAACTTCGAAGCTGTTCAGACAAATATTCACCATTAATGTGACACTGACAGTAACCAATGTGTATCTATCTTATATTTTCTGTTAGAAAACAAAGGGGAAAGTACCTACATTAGTCTGTTTGGGTATTCACCTACATCCCCCAATCCATTCAAGTGGATTTCCTACAATCTGTTACATCTACAATCAACTAACTGTTCCCAGAAACTAACATTTTTGGCCGTACTTTCACTTTAATAATCAGTGCTTGTGAAAGCAAATACATAACGTAGAACTAGTTCTTCAGAGATGTATGCACAATTTGCCGAATGTGTGCTGCTCCAGCCCAGTACTGGTAAAAACAAACAAAGTAGAAGAGGCTCCCGAGACTATTTGTATAAGAGTAGTTGATGAATGGGATGGAATGGTCAAAGTATTGTATTAATAATGCAGTCGAGGGATAGAACAGCAGATACAACCAAATTATTTGTAAACAAATATCAAATATGTACCTATTAAAAGTTACAAGTAGAATAGGGAATCGTGTCTATGGAATTAATTTTATTCAAAATACAAGTGGAGAGTGAAAAGGGGGAAAACATCAGTTTTGACAAGCTGATAAAGGAGTATATACCACAATATAAAAGGATCCCTTAACGATCCGTTTTTGGGTCCCACCTCCAATCTGAAGTAGTCAATAATTTTTATACTTTCTGGTACCATAATAGTTCTGTATATCACCATAATGTACCTATAATAGTGTCAACTCTATTTTTACAGACACATAATAAAATACAAAATAATATTTACAAAATATGTTGATCACACACACACACACACACACACACACACACAATGTAAGTGCAAGATTTAGATGTTAACTATGCATCAAATGAAAAAGTCATAGAAGAATAACGTATTTGTAAAGTATGCAGGTTTGATAAAAAATTCTCATAATACATTATTCTCATACTGCTTAATGATACGATAGGAAATTAAGAAGTGATTAATAATTCATTATACAGTATTTGTTTTCATATATCTGAATTCCTATATTTTTAATGAATACCTGAATTCATTAATTTATTAATGTGTTACCATCATTCCTTATAAGGAATGAATCGTGTAATGTATAAATTGAAAAAACCAAATTTTATTTTTTGAGACAAATATACTGGAATACCTAAATAGTCTCCTGCTTATTTGTTTTCAATAATTGCACAGCACAGGAAACATTTCAGTCTACTTATAAAAAAGCATGCTATAAATGAAGTAAATGTAAATAACTAAGCAGTGACACTACGAATTGACTGAACTAAAGTAAAGAGAGCAGTATAATAACATCCCATAACTATATAAAGGGTTACTACTAGGCACCACTTGCTCAAGTGAAAAGTTACACTTTTTGACTGCTCTGGTTATGATTTTAGCTTACGTACTCCAGCCATGATGTCAGATGTAAATATATACAACATATGTATGATATAATCGACGTATGCTATGACATCAGCTGGCATACGTCCCATTGTCTTATTGAAGTATCAGATTATAAATGTTCAGTGAAGGTTCATTAATTTTCTTTTTTATTGATTTGGGTTAATAAACTAATTAAAATCTAGTTTGTTCATTTTGTGAATTTACCACATTATATAACAAGGTAATTTATAATTATGCAAGAGAAATAATTAAGTTATATATAATTAAATATGTAAGTAGATTATATGTTAGATATAAATTATATGAATCTTTATAAAATTTGCTTTTTGTAAACTAAAGAAAATCAATCACTAAAACAATTTGTGGATACACTTCTAGTATTTGCATAGGAAATACATCAGTATTTAATGTGTAATCATTACTGATCTAGAAACTAATAAAGTTAGTTATCTGAATGTGAATAACAACTTGCATTATATAACATCTGTGATATCAAAACAATGGCATTGTAATACTAAAATACAAAGAATGATGTACACAATTAATGTTGTACACAATGCTTATGTATGTCGTGACTTAACTGCTTCACTAATAGCAGATACAAAGAAGATACAAAAAAATGTTAAATGTTTCTTAAAAGGACTTCTAAGCAACATTATCTTATATGTAATTTAACATTAATGTTTATTATAAAGAAATTTGTTGTCAAACAATCGGTTTCTTTCCCTTTAACAGTTTTTTACTTTTTCATTTTTTTTGAAGTTTTTTTTAAATATTCTCTTAAGTATTTGCTTTTAAGAATGCATGAAGAGGAATTTAATCTTCAATACAAAAGCAAATGATATGTTCGGAAATTTTTTTTTTTCTGAAGTGCTTAATATGCATGATATGTTCAGAAATGTTTTTATCTGAAGTGCTTAATATGCATGTTTCACACGAAGCTTAAAAATAACTGTCAATGTAATTAAATAAAGATAACAGAATCAATTTTTATTTAAATGAAAAATACAAACATCTTGAAGCTGATAATTCTCGAATTGTTGCTCAACAGACGAATCAGCACTTTTCAGCTTGCATTACCTTGTACGAATTATATTGTTTATCATGGGTGATATGCAGTGTCAACAAACATCTGTTTGCTATGGAACTTGACAACTGCTTCCATACACTGTTTGTTATGAAACAGTCAAGGTAAAATTTGTAACTTTTGTTTCTGACTTGGTGACCATGTATTATTGATATCTCTTATTAAGATTAAATTCACTAATGCCATAAGTTGACACAACAATGTTAAACTAATTCAAGACGATAACAGGCCATAACAGAGTTTCCGAATAGTTACAAACAGGAATTACTACAATATCCTGCAGACATCATTCTATCCATTTAATGGAACGCGCAAAGACTATCTAGTATCACACAGAAAGGCCACTACTTGAAGTATACCGCAATACCGTATCATTAACAACCTATTAATTTCTTAATTTAATAATCTCCATTTCACTAGGTATCAAATAATAAAATTCAGTATTAAATTTGAAACATTGAATATACAATTCCAGTTTCTAATTTACTGCTGTCATATTACCCAAACGTATGATGAAAGTGGATAGTTCAATAGATGTTTTGTTCAAGTGGAAATACATATCATCTCCATTTCCAGCTTCACTTCAACTAAAGCCACACTGATAATCATTACCTTCTAATCTCAGAGGAAATCCAGAACAGAAAAAACAGATGACAAAGGACTGAGTAAATTAATAAAATAGTGGTCAGTTATTTTGTGTAAAGAAAGTCTTTAATGTTAGGCAAGGCCTTGGAATGACAGGATATGAATCACTCTGATAGTGGTGGCATCCACAGGCTTAGGCTTCCTCCAAGTACATCCAGCATGCAAGGTTACCACTGTGAGTGTTATGGTTGTCGTCCCTAGGCATGGAAAAGTCCTAAATATTTGTCCACTTAACAGAAATGAAACAACCTCTTATTATGGTATAACAAGAGTGACTGTGAAATAGAGAGTGCTAAGATCACCAATATTATTATAGGAACCAGTTGCCAAGTTCCATTTTTAAGTAACTACAACTGCTACAAAGCCAATCAGATGTAAATGCGGACTGTTGGTGTAAACATAACAATATAGACATGAAGTGTACATCAAAGAATTTAAAAAATAAAGAAGTGAAAGAAATAAGGCAAGAGTAATACAAAATTATAAAGCAACTGAATAGTTGGAAAAGAATAATTGTTAAATTTGAACTAAAACACAGGATAAAAATGAATAAGCAAGATAAATAAAGAAGTATTCACAAAAAGAGAAAATGAAAAAACCAAGAGTAAAAAATTAAGTGCCAGGAACTCCACAAAGCAATAACAACAAACTGAAACAAAAATTCATAGTTACAACACTAAGAACAACAGCAGATTATGATCAAAGACTCTGAGGCAGAGACACTCCTGTAAAAGTTAAGGAAGTTAACATTTATTAACTTCAGTCCAATACCACTTTAACGTGTTAGTGTGGAAATGATTTAGTTTTAAAACCTGTAATGCAGTCAGTATCCCTCGAATTGTTGACATAAGGAATTTAATAATGATTTTAGAATGGACAGTAGTTTAGACAAACTTAGAACTGTGTACTCACTTATTTACTGAATTTACTAATCAGTATAAATAAACATGATTATAGTTTGTGTAAGAAACTAATGAAAGATTAACATGAAAATATTTCCTTTATTTAATTTGAAAATCATAATGTCAGAGGTTAGGCATTCAAAAATATTTTCTATATTCAATGCAATATTATTAGTTTCAAGTTGTTCTGTAATCACACCAACTTGTCAATCAGTTGTAATCAGTTCTACAACTGATTCCACAACTTGTCAGTTAGGCAACTAGTAATTAGTTGTAAGTTTTTTTTTAACCAAATTACTAGTTAATTTGGATAATTAAATATTCACCTTTTTCCATTTGTAGGTTTCTATCAGACAAGCAAAATTTCTGTGTAGCACACAGAACAAGATTTGCAAAGCTTTTTGTAAGTAAAGCTTATAAAACAATTGTCTTCTGTTTCTATTCTTGATTTTGTTGAAACTAAAAACATTTTGTTATTACTATAAAAAACCTCTTCACTAACAGTTGTAGCAGGAGAACATTTTTGTCATATAATTGAAAATCTCTTTTATAAAATCTGGAATGCAATTTTTCCAGTTTTTCATATCCTCAGTGAAATAGATCCAGTCTTGTCGAGTACATTATAAGAAGAAATTAAATACAGTATATTGTTTCTGTTTAGCTTGGTATTTCTTATAATGGACTTTACTGTTTGTTCTTGTTCACACAGTCATTCATTAAATTGTAACTATACTGAATACAATGTTCACAAATTTTAAATGTGTGTACCTAGTTTTTTTTATTTACCGGTATATGCACTTTGGAAAAATTATGAATTCCTATAATACAATCTGGAGCTGTGGATTACAGAAATACGCAAGCAATGGCATAGCAATGAGCGTTATACCCCCTCATTGGGTAGATTCCCTATGGGCCTTAAAGTCTACAGGCAGGCAATACCAGCTCGTGATGTAACATACACGCCTGTAACTGCCGAATCCCTTACTATCACCACTGGCTTTCCTCCGCTTATCTCCATAACCGGCCGCCATAGAAAAACCTTCGTTTATAATGCATACCTTGGTCAATAACCACACGAAGAAAAATCGGGGCTACGCAACTATAAGTGTACGCAAGTTATCTTCTAACACCCGCCATTAGAAATTACCCAGGGATAACCTTCGAAAGAGAAATTACTTTGTACTTTGGAAATAGCATCCACAACAGACTTCAAATCTTTGTAAAGATGGTGCTAGCCTGCCAGAGCTGTTGGGTTGTGCGTCGTGAGACGACCCAATGGTTTCCTAGTACCGAGCCTCCGGTAGAGGCTCCTGCCTAGTGGTCCTGTCCAGACGGAATATATTTGTTTAATTTTTAATGGTCGCTACAACGACATGCTCGTACTAGGTCGACTAGTACAGTATTTGTCGAGGCCGTTTCCAAGATTCACCTGGACGTGTTCGGTACTTGCCAAGTCCAGCTATGAGTGGGTTTGTCTGGGTCCTCGCAGCTCGGACGTAAAATTTACGTGCAAGCCGCCTTGCGGTGTCTTCCAAGGAGCGGACACCGAGTCCTCTTCTCAAGAGACGAGAAGAAAACCGATAGGGGACTTTGGCCGCTAGCCGAAGACCTCTATCGAGAACGCTTTGCAACTTTCTTTTATGAACGGTTGCGAGGTAACCCCAGACGGGAAGAGCGTAGGTAATGATCGGCAACAGATACGCGTTGACGATCAACTTACCCAGCTTGCGGGCCATAGCCTTGTTGACAAGTATCGGAAACAGTTGCGCGAGACGAGCGGACGCTTTCTTTCGCATCGTCTCAGCGTGGGCACGCCAGGTGAGCCGACGATCTAGGTGGACGCCGAGGTACTTAACTTCTCTCGACCAGGGCAAGTACGTTCTACCGAGTCTCACTCGGCCTCGTGGTTCTTTCCGGCGCTTTGTGAATAGCACCGCGGAGCTCTTGGTTTCGTTGACGGCAACTTTCCAGCTTTCCGTCCACGTCGAATACGCATCGAGTGCGCGCTGAAGTCGTGGGATAGCTCTGTCAGCGTTCCGATCGGCGGTATAGACCGCCGTGTCGTCGGCAAACAGAGCCATCTGGACCCCAGGCTCTCTGGGTGCGTCGTTGACGTACACGGAGAACAGAAGAGGCCCTAGCACGCTACCTTGAGGTACCCCGGCTGTGATGCGTCTCTCAAGACGGTGCGTATTGGCACATTATATAGTATATTATAAAATAATATAATAACGTGCAATTCGCACGCAGTTCATGCTGCTATCTGGTAGTGAATGTTTGTACACAACAATGTTAGTAGTATCCACAACAGACTTAAAAATCCTTGTAAAGATTTATAATCTGTGTAGTATTAGCACATAAATGTATCGGTAATTCATACGCAATTCATGCTGCTATCTGGTAGTGAATGTTAATACTACTGATCTTGCTACTGTCATTTTCAGAAAATTTGGTGTATTACCTAATATATTACGTTATTTATGGGAAAAGCTTTGTGCTTTAACACAGTATAATAACACAGAGCATAAATAATCATTATTTCAGTTTTAAGGTGAAGTTTTTTTATTATCTCTTTTAATATAAATGTAGTCATCACCATTATATATATACAAAATGTTTGTGTAAAGTACAATAACATTCATGAACTGTTTTTCCTAATGAATACGGCATTTTTAAATAGATATGAATGAAACAAAAACGTATTTTTATCATTGTGTTCACAGTTTAATTATCTTTGTTATACAATCACGTCTCTCTCCTTCTTTTCCTAAATAAGGATTAGGATTCATATTTACAGTATATTCCAGACCATGCCTCAATCAGTAATTTAATAAGAGACTACTAATCTTTCTTTTTCTAACTCCTTTACAACTTCTATTTCACAGGCTTGAAACAGTGATACATCTTTCTTGCTAAGGACATCAAAATCATCCAATTTAAAATATCTTAGTAATGCTAATTGTTATACTCAACATAGTAATTTTCACAGCCAATTACTATTTCCTTGTAGGCCACTTGCCCTGTAATATTATACTGTACTGTAATAGTAATAATAATAATATTTTTGAGGGGAATGTATTACACAGAGAGTGTGAAACTCTATCCGAGGTAGGGCTATATCCCGGATGAATTACCCACATAGCAAACGCGCTTTAGTCTAGGACTGTTTACCACACTAGGACTGCAGTCTACGCTGTTTCCCTGCGCATAATATGCCAACTGTGTAGAGTAAAGATAAATTTAAAATATAGACTATCTAGTACAACAAAAATGCTAATTCAACTATTACAAAAAATTATTGCTAGATAATAAATATATATATATAAAGGTTTTAATTAGGTCCATTAGTGTGTGGTTGGTGAATAGTGACATTAACCAAATAGTGAAAGCTGTCCAAACAAAATCTTTCCTCCTTCCCCATGGTTCTACATCTCATACTGAGCCTTGACCTTATCTAATCTTCCCCTTCAACGGTCTTGATCTCCTGTGATCTTTTCCCAGTTTCTCTCCTCCTCCCAGAGATTCTCAGCATCTTGCTTAACATTGTTCTGTCAACAAGTTCTTGGTCTTCCCGTACTTCTAGTACCCAGCATTTTTTTTTTTTTTTTTAATAGTATTACTTGTTTTTTTTTATATATGTCTCGCACATCTGAGACACTGAAATATGCCCAGCATCTCTTTGTAACAATATATTCTATATCCATAAGTGATAATAGGTCATATTATTGTCTTATATATCATAAGTTCATATTTACATTGAACTAACTTGGAGCCTATACGGAATTTGAGCGAATAGTGCCCTTCAGAATTCTATTTCTTATTTCCTGAGTCGTATCATTGTTGTCATTTACTTTGCTGCCCAGGTAGCTGAAATCTCAGACAACTGCAATGCCTGTCGTCTTCAATATTTCAGTTCTAATCTCATCTCCTCCTTGTTCTCATTTCCATCATCCCAGTTTTCTCACACAGGCAAGTGAAACAGTAGCCTAAAATGTTTACTTAAAAACTATAAGTGTGAACTACCTACAAAACAACTTTAAAAATAAACAAAACTGTAAACAAAACGTAATCAAATGATGGAGAAGAAGTAACAGCATTATTAAAGGTAGATTATATGCATAAAAGACAACCAATAATTTAATAGACATACCAAACATAATTAGAGACTATAATGAAAAAAGTGAGGACTGTCACTTGCATTAAATACTTACCATAAATAGTGATGAAGTTATTATTTTAAAATGTATGACTTTAGGCCTTGCAAAGAAGAACATTAAGCTAAGAACTAATTAGTAATACGTGAATATAAATTGGATCATACAGAATGATACATTAATAACTGCTATAGTATACAGTATTAATAAATAGTTTAGAATATAACAAGTATAGCAATTGAGAAAAGACTAAATGACAAGTAATTTAATAGGTAATAGTGTTTATAAAAATATAGACAGGTTCTATATGTCCACATGCAGTGATTACTTCTTTAGTGATCTCGAGCAAATAATTTCATTTATGCTTCAGTTTTTAAAAGCGTAGTTGAAACAACAGACACTGAAATATTTAATATCCTAACTGAAAAATTTTTAAATTTCTAAATAATAAAAAAAAACAAATTAGGACAGAATTGGAAATTAGGCTACAAATTTCCCTGTGTGGAAATATTTTCCTGTAACTGCATGAATATCGACTTTAGCATTAACATCAGTCTTTTTTATCATTGTACAAATTATTTTAGGTAAATCCATGCTGAGGTCCATTGGCTCCACTTACAAAAAAATTCATGTAAGCTAATTGTCCCCTTCTGAATGTGTGCTTCTACACATTTTTCAAATATTTTGAGAGCATCTATTATTTTTAAAATAGTTATTTTTGAATATTTTTCTGCTAACAAAATGTTCAATAATTTAGGAAAGCTTTCCACACTTTGACATAAGGTATCAGTTTATACTGTACTTGAGTGTTACACAGTAATGAAGTTTCTATATAAGAAGTGTAAGCAGTATTTACAATTTTAAGTAGGCAAAAATAATTTTTGTAAATACCATAATTAATTATTGAAGTAAAACAATATAGAATAGTAAATAATGTATAAATAATGTTGTACTAATTACATGAAGGCAGTGAACTGTGAGTAGCCTACAGCAGAAGATATAAGACTGCTTACAATTGCTTTTACTCCAACTCTGTAATACAGTGATTAGGTTTGTAACCTCTCAGGTAGGTGCTTCATATACTCATGCACTCTATCTTTAAGGGTGGAATTAATTGTATATACAGTATTATCATGAGTTTGTTGTCAGTGCTGAGTGCTATGTATGTCTTCATTAAGTTAGAAAGGATGTAATTGTTTAATATATTATACAATTGACTAGAATATGGAAAATATTCTATTTAAGTATTTCACATTCAAATAGTAGGTCTACTACCTTCCCCAAGTGGCTGCAGTTGGTGATTTGAATTAGCTAAAAAGTGAATTAACTAACGTTTTTGTCCTTAAATGTTGAGGTGACGTCTCTTTACAGGACAGTGTGGTACTTCTTAAGAATTTTTTAAACCTAAATTACAAAGTGAAGTAACATTAAGTAAAAAGATTAATTTTATTGATGATTTGTTTACTAACGATTTAGTGTTGATAATTATCTAGGTCAGTAATAAAAACCGAGTTCTCTCAATTGACTTACTCAACCCTGAATGCTAAGATTAAGTCTCGTTTAAGGAACCCTGTGATGCTTCTTAATAATTTTTCCAACCTAAATTACGAAGTGAAGTAAGAGAATTGAAAAAATCTCCGATAAAGAACAATAAACACAGACTATTTCTTGTAGTGGCCTAAACAATATTTTCTATTTCGTGAAAAGCAAAGGACAAAAAGATGGAGAAATTAAATTTTGGAAGGATTCATAAAGTAGTATGAATACAAAGTTAAACGATTCGCATTAAAAGTGCGAATTTCATAGTCTTATTGAAACTTACTGAAACCCATAATTAAATCATTAAGCTTCCTTTAAAAAGCGGTGTTCTGCGCCACAGAAAAAGCGCTCTCACGTGAGAGCTACACTAGCGCTACTGCCGGCTGCAGCAGTGATTGTAAACAACCGCATCAGCGCTCTACTTTATTGCTTCAGGAAGTGGCACATCGGATCGTTTCCGACGGATGTATTACCGCCATTCCTGGACGAGCAGTCAGCATCTCTTATACAGACAAGTTCGCTCAGTTCATACACACTGGAAACATGCTAGAAAAATAATTGTGAGCAAATTAGTAACGGGATTATAGTTTTCAATTTTTAATAACGGTATATTTTTATATTTCACAAATATGTAATCTCATATCGTCAGTTCACAGTATACGTAAAAAAGACGTATACGTTTAGCAGTATTTCTAATATTTTTTTATATTTAGATTTAGATTTTTTATCTAATATATTTTTGGAGCAGCTCTTCGGAAAAAATATTGAAGCAATTAAATTATTTCTGAAGTTTATTACAAAAGCATTTTTTACTATTATAAATTATACTTTGTAATTCTACTATTATAATTTCTTATAATAATAATAATGATAATTACGATAAAAGTTTCTGTTTAGTAATGATAGTTATGTTACTCGTATGACGTTTACTGAGGTTGTCGTTTCAAGATATATAAGATAGACACAATACCGGTTTATAGTATTTATATTGTGTATCCAACCATGAAATTGTTTTATTTTATTATTACGAATTTTACTTTCTATCTTATAAATTTTTTATTTATTTTTATTGGTTTTCTAAGAATATTTTTAATGATTTTGAAATAAAGATTTAGTGACATTTTAGATTATATCGCGAAATCAAACATCCTTGTAGACTGAATTTAGTACACAGATTAAATTCATTTGTTTTACTTAATTCTGCTGCGTTGTAGATATTCTAGTAATAGGCTACTAATCTTTGTTGACAGGTGGAGCGTAAGTTTACTAATTTTGAAAAACGTACAAACAGCTAATAGTTATTTTAAGGTGCATTACTTAGGACATAATATTTTCCCAACAGTTTTAAGAATTTAATGTGTTGTAGCTACATCTTTTGTCTCGGTTTCCTATTTTTTTTTTCATACGTTTTAGCACTAGAGAAAGCGAATACCTCTTTGGCAATTATAGAGCTATTTAAATAGGCCTATATATATATATATATATATATATATATATATATATAATTTGTGATGTTTTCAATTTGTTTCTTCTGCAAGTAGATAATATTGTATATTCTTTTTAACACCTGACGCACGTTTCACTGAAAAATATCAGTATCATCAGAGGTTTCTAAGTGAATTAATAACAATCGAAATAATTCTATTAATATAAAAGTAACGAATAATCGAATTTGTATCGATTTTAATGTAAAATAAAATAACTGATAATCGATTTAGGTCGATTAGTTAACGATTGTTTTAATGTTTATTTCATTAAAATCACACTTGATAACACACTTGATTATCATACATGGAATAATAAATATATTAATATGCTTAAAATACTAAATAAACACAAAACAATTAAATTTAACACAATCAATAAAAAACTTTAAAATCTACTAATAAATAGTACACCTAAAGAAGATAACCAAAATTTACACACATTAAATAATAACCACACTTTTTACCCAAAATTCGTAAATTTATCTAATATTAAATTCACGGAAAACGAAATAGCTACCCTAGAATCATCAAACAAAACAAATCTTAAAAATGTAAACAAATATATAATAGATAATATCATAGTCGAAACTGAAAACGCAATTAATAATGTAGAACACGAAAAACAAGATAAAATAAGAACAGAAGCCTCAATGGAAATAATAAAATATATCATAAAAAAAAATAACCAAAATCATCATATTAAAAATAAAAATAAACAAAATAAAACCATTAATAACATAAAACAGAAACTAACGACTAATAACCTCACTTTAACCAAAGCTGATAAGAGTAATAGTACAATAATAATTTCTCAGAAAGATTTAGACGATAAAACAGAAGAATTTATAGTTAATAATAATTGCATAACATTAAATAAAGATCCCACAAATAAATATCAAACACAAATAACAAATATATTAAAAAATAGTAACCAAATCATAAATCCTAAAGACTCCTTTAAATATAAAATGGATAATCCTTGTGCACCAAAATTAAATTCTTTAATAAAATTACACAAAATCAATAAACCTATCAGACCTTTAATAAACGCTAGGACCGCACCAAATTATAAAATATCAAAATTATTAACTCAAATCTTAAAACATAAAATTGAACTTCCAGCAAAACACAATATAAAAAATAGTATCGAACTCACGGAACAACTAATAAACGTAGAAGTAAACAGAAATACAAAATTATATTCATTCGACATATCAAACATGTATACAAACATTCCCATTGAAGAAACTATAAATATTATAATAAATAATCTGAAAACAAATAACGAAAGTAACACATACATTAAACAGTTAACTAATACTTTAAAAATAATTTTAAATCAAAATTATTTTCAATACAACAACAAATTGTACTATCAAACAGATGGCCTTGCTATGGGAGCCCCAACCTCCGCTATCATATCAGAAATCTTCCTACAAAAACTCGACGAACAAATAATAAATATAATAAAATTAAACGACCCATTAGGATGTTATTTTAGATACGTTGATGACACTCTGTACATTTCCCAAAACAATGGTATAAATATAAATAAAATATTCAACTCCATACATAATTTACATTCTAAAATAAAATTCACGTTAGAAGAAGAATCTAATAATAAATTAAATTATTTAGACTTAACAATAAAGAAAAATGAAACAAATTTTGAATACGCAATATACAGGAAACCTTCTCAAACTGACTTAGTAATACCAAATACTTCTAATCATCCTCCCCAACACAAAATGGCAGTATTTAATTCCATGATTTACCGAATGCTTAGGATCCCATTAAATAACACAGAAAGAAACAAAGAAAGAAAAATTATCCAACAAATAGCAGTTAAAAATGGATACAAAATAAAAACTATTAATAAATTAGAAAATAAAATTAAACATAAAATCACTAATAAAATTCCTAAAAACACTACATTTAAAAATTCATCTATTAATAATAATATAAAATATACAACCTTCACTTATTACGGAAATATAACTCAAAAACTAAATAAAATATTTAAAGATACTAATTTAAAAATATCTTATAACACAGATAATATAATTTTTAATAAAATAAAACCTAAAACTAAATCCAATACTCACAATAAAAATGGAATATATAAAATAGAATGTCCAGATTGCAATAAATTTTACGTGGGCCAGACGAAGAAAAAACTACGAGATAGATTCGTTCAACACCGCAATGCATATTTAAAACCAAATATTTATAAATCTAATTTAGCCACACATTGTCTAAATAATAACCACCAGTTTCCAAACATTGAAAATATAAAATTAATTAAAAACATACAAAAAGGTCAAAAAATGAATATTTGAGAAAATCTTAACATTTACAAACACAATAACAATAATTTATTAATTAAAGAACAAACCCAAATAAAAACAAAACAAGACGATCTATTTAAAATTATAAATTTACTAAAAAATAAAAATAAATGTGAATAAAATACTATATAAACAAAATTTCAAATATAACTGAGAAAACAGCTGCTGAAGAAATAAACATTAAAACAATCGTTAACTAATCGACCTAAATCGATTATCAGTTATTTTATTTTACATTAAAATCGATACAAATTCGATTATTCGTTACTTTTATATTAATAGAATTATTTCGATTGTTATTAATTCACTTAGAAACCTCTGATGATACTGATATTTTTCAGTGAAACGTGCGTCAGGTGTTAAAAAGAATATACAATATTATCTGCTTGCAGAAGAAACAAATTGAAAACATCACAAATTATATAATTACTGCAAGAAACATCGAGTTACTTATATAGAAAATGATATATATATATAATGTATTTTTTTTTTTTATTTACCGTGTAGCAAGGAATTCTGCAAACACTTTGTACAGCCTGAAATAAAATAAGTGTTCATCTTCCTATAAGCTATTCAATAATCAGTGGGACAGGAAAAGAGATATCTTTAAATCGTAACACAGGACATAGGTTGACATACGGTTTCTCACTTCTAATACATACCTTTCGGATAGAAAACATTTTTTACATATTCTCCCTACTTCGTATAGTTTCAATTACGTATTATTATTCTCTTTAGTGGTCGACGTAGGCTGTTTCCTGTTGTGTACTCTGTGGGATAATATGTTTTTAACAGCTAGATACAAGAGATGAAAACGGAACACCTTATGAGTTCAAAGTTGGTGGAAACATATTAGTTTTTGCAACGTTTGCGGAATGGTGAAAATACTGCAGAGTTATGGCAAAATTCGGAATTATCCAGATATCAGTGGAAAAAAGCATTGGCAAAATTTAAATGTTAATGAGAAAAGTCAAAAATACTGTCAGACAACTGTCAGGAATCCTACCATCGCAGTAAAAGAATGAGAATTGATGACATCTCTTATGAGAAGAAAGATTCCTACAAGAATATACTATGCAGTAATTAATACAGTCAAATAAAAAATGAAAGGTAGGTTTTCAGATGTCCATGAACTTGATTTTATTGCTCTACTCGAAACTAGAGGTTTCCTCAGTTTTGTTCGACATTTCCTGAACAACACTTTACCTGTCTGAAACCGTCATATGGACAGTTTTTGGAACTGCCGCGGCTGCGAAGTAAGCTTTCTATTGTTTATTCAGACAAAGACTTCTGCCAAAAAAGTGTGTCAGACTTAGGCTACTTAAATATTTATACGTATCAGAGCTTTGCGATATCCTACGTCAAGTGCTTAAACTCGCAAAGCTAATAGTTACGATTCCTGTCACAAGTGCGTCATCGAAAAGATCATTCTCGTCCTTATAGAGGATCAAAACATAGTCTAACTCTCTTTACGACTTCTATAATATAATCCGTAATTCGTCACTCTTGAAGTCCCGACCATCACGAATTGAAGGTCCTTTGTATTTTTCCCCTCTAAACAGTTATTTATTGCAAACTACATAACGATAACTGTAGTTGACCTGTCGTAACCTAACCTCTTATGCAGACTAAGCATGACACGACACAATCATGTTTGTGTAACGTAAATAGAACAGACATACCCAGTAGTAACTGCCGTCTCTCCAAAACAAAACCAAGAGTATTCAGTGCTCTACTTTGACTTGACGTTTTGCAGATTCTTATCTTGCATTGCAAGATAAAAATTCGACAATTGTAGGTGTAAAACAATTTGACTAACCTACTTTTTATCTGAAGGCTGACTACAGTATTCATGAAGTCTATCTATTCTGTCCAACTTTATTGTTAATTGTACACTGACAACAGCCAAAATCATAATGATAACAGAGAAGATAACACTGCATGAGGAAAAACAAAAAACCGCAGTCAAATACGTTAGTATAAGGCTGAGATTCGTATTTTGTGATCACATACAAATCTTAATAATATTGAATTTTTAAGGCTCTGCCAGATCACTTCCGGTTAATAACCTCTACACGTCAGTTATGTTCGTTTTATTCCATCAGGTGTTTCTCCAGGTGCAGATTGTAATAGTAAACGAAGTTTGTGTTATGATAACGTGAGGGGGCAAAACGTAGGCCCACTATACGTGTAACTTCAATCCAAAAACGAGTTATCAGTTTTCTTTTCCTCTGTTAAACGTTAAAAAATGTAAATTTTTTACTTAATTTGAAGCTTATGTATGAAGTATTACTTTTTATATCGAAATTCCTGAAGTACATTATCTCTGTTTTTGATAGTGTGCCTAATAATGTTATTACTGATAACGATTATGCACCCGTATTGTCTCATTTAATAAAAACCAAGTTGTTTAGTGTTCCGCAGATGATAGAATTACGCAGTTACCTTTCTAGTTTACCATCACGCTTCATTTTACACAGTGTAAAACGTTGAGTGATCATTATATTGGCAGGCTGGCTGATGATTACATTAAGCCAGAGATGCAATGAGTCACGACGTTTCTATTAATAAACTAGACGGCTTCAGTGAATATGGAAACTATAATCTGCAGCCTCTAGTGTACTATCAGTATAAAACTTACATGTAAGGAAATTTGCAAAGAACGATAGAACTTTTGAAGTTCGAGACAAATTAGTATATTCTATTTGCTGGTTGTTAATATCTTTAAATTTCTTTATTATTAAAATTACATTTTTTTATTTAGATAGGCCTATGTAAAATAATTTATAGGACTCATAGAATCACTTACTTCTTTTTTTGTTTCTTGGACCATTTCTTTTTAAAGCTTCACTCATGAACAGTTTATAATTTATAATATCAGTTTATAATTTTAATTTAAACATTATATCGATAATTGACATTCTTACTTTACTTCATCCTCTATTTTAGAATTTAGTAAAAGCTATTTTTTCTTTGTAATTAGTCACAGAATCTACATTTGTGCGAGTAGATACAAATTACTATGTAATCTTAATTACCTTTTTATTGTACTCCCTTCCTTTTTCGTCTCAGTCATCCCAGGCTGCGATGACATAAACTTCCTTCACTTTCTGAAGTTTTTCCTCCTTCCTCAGTTTTCCTGTGAAAACTGGCCCATTCTCTGGCTTACTCTTGCTCGTTCTTCTTCCGATAACAACCTCTTTGGTTTCCTTTTGGACAGATCACTTTCCTCTGCAGTTTTCTTTCTGAACATTTTTCAGTTTCCTACATCTTATTTGCTGAGACTTTTATGGATCTCATGATTTTTCTTAGAAATTTTGTTCGTTCTTTTCTACTTCCGAGAATCCTTCACTAGCCATTGTCTCTGCTGCATGCAAGTATTCAGGTTTCACTACCGTGCCGGATGTCTGAAGTTGGGCTAGTATGGTAGTGATTTGGATTGGATTGGATTGGATAGTGATTTGGTCCGGCGTAGTCTGAATGCTGTCTCCATCTTTCCTGCCCATCGTTTCACCTGAGTACTTGAACATCTGACCTCTTTTGATATCACTATATTTCGGTCTCATTGTCCGTGTTGGATCTATGGTGTGTAAGTTCATGTACTCTATCTTTCAAAAGTGCTTTTGTCTGTTTGGTTGCAATCTATAAACTCGTGGCGAAAACACTATATCGTCTGTAAAGACGAGATTTACATGTAAACCCAGGCCTTTGGTGACCTAATTTTCTGCACTTCATTGTGTTTTTTCAATTCCTTATTGATATTTTCCATTTAATTACAGTTTCTTTTCCACCAATTTTTAAAGACAATGACACAATAAAAATACATTCCTGAATCTACAACAAAACGCAATCTTAAGTTGTCTACCAGATGTCATAGTTATTCGACAGCTGTTTAATTTTCTACTGCCAGAGACATATTCACGTATACCAACCGTGGAGAATCCTTACTTCAATCGACCATACACAACACATTTTTTGTTACTTTATAAACTTAATTGCTTGTTCAACTCGATAATTTTCATAACAACAGTGAAATACAATCTCTGATGCAATTCGGCTTATTGTTTGCCGCATACAAATCTGTAAATTACACTGTGTTATTGTTATACTTGAAAACATAATAAACTTATTTTTTTTTATTTTACTTTTCAATTGTAACCTTATCAGTAATAAAACAATAATGCGTATGTCTGGGTGTCTGGGAAAATAAATCATTATTATTATTATTATTATTTGCCAGGTTGAAAATCTTTCTCACAATGGTAAGTCTTAAAAGAGTAATCTCTCTTAATCTGCATTTTCAATTATTGATTTATTGATACTATTTTCGAAAAGTACAGCAGGATTACAGTTGTTGTTAAATTTCCGTATTTGAAATACTATAGTAATATTATCGTAGTATTGTGATACCTGTGCAGTCGTCTCGTCAGTAGCAACAAACATTGTACAGTATGTGGGTGGCCCGTTGCCATTAACGAGAAAGAGCGATTCCATAACAATTGTGTTTAGTTACTATAACTCACAACAAATATGTAAACCTTCCGCTACATTATTACAGTCATGCTTATACAACGGTTTTTGTTTTTACATTAAAAGTGAAATCGGATTTAAAACAGTTACAACCCACAAATAAATTCTCTGGTATTCTCCAGCTTTACCCGTTCTATCACTTATATGTTGGAATATTGATTCTGAATTTGAACGGGATTATTCTGTGTAAGCGAATTAAATATATCGTAGTGTAGTTAATCGTGCTTAATGATATTCTTCTGCCTTATATTGAATATTGTTATGTTGTACGTGTATGAACGTTTTCTGCTTTCAATCTGTTCTTGCGTCCTTTTTTTGTTAGACCTGTTCTTTACTCCTCTCCATTCTTACTTTATTTAAGTAATTTGAATATATTATTAATTAAATTAATTAGAACAGCACAAGATCATCAACGTACAAGCAATTCGCAACTAACGTTTGTATACCGTCAATGATACCGTTTATGGCTGTAGTGAAAAGGGTGCCTCTCAACGTAGATCATTGCGGTACTCCATTTTCCAGCTCCTTTGGGTCCGATTGTGATTGCCCGACCCGAACACGGAAAGTCCTGTCCCCGAGAAAGCTGGAGACAAATTTTGAAATTTTGACAGGTTACCTCTGAACTCCCAATCATATAGTTCATGATGTACCGCCACGTTTTATCGAAAGCTTCCTCCAAATCGAAGAATACTACAACCATGTGTTTCCTTTGATGAAACTGTTTTGAACTGAGTTCTCTTAGACACACCAGTTGATCAGTAGTAAAATATTGTTCCCAGTACTCATATTGTGTGCAGTCAGTAGGCCGTGTTTTTCAAGACACCAGGTGATCCGGTTGTTTGACCATCCTCTCCAATAATTTTCCTAAAGAGCACGTCAACTATCCTGCACCATAGTCCTCTGCTTAAAGTGGATCCTTCCCGACCTTCAGAAGAGGAATGATGATCGCTTCTTTCTATCGTTTAGGGTGGTCACATTGCATACATGTGGCGTCATAAAGTGCCAGTAGTGTAGCCATAGCTACATCGGGCAATTGACGTTTATATGAGTTCGCGTTTTTATGAGCACTGGGAAGTGGTCGTCCCATGAAGGTCTGGGAGCACTGTCCACGGCAGACGTGGAGCAAGACTCGGGCTACAGATCGAAAGATCGATAGCCGTGAAAGTACAACTTTCAACATTAAAATGCGCGCTCGCGCCTGTGTTTATAAAGACAAGCCCATTGTTAAGCAGTAGATCTTCAGTCCTTAATACAGCGCTGTTTGTCCTATAACTCCAAGTGGAATTATGGGCACTGAAGTCTCCAACCAGGAGTAATGGAGATGATAACTGCTTGACCAGATTCTGTAGATCTTCTGCTCGCCACGCAGAATCTGGTAAATATACACAGCGGATCGTCTCTTCAGTGGCTTTAGTATGATAGCTATTGCTTGTAGAGGCGAAGCGAAAGGGATACATCTGAAGGGATATGCGTTTGCTAAGAAATATAGCAACGCCTCCCCTAGCCCTAGGCTCCTGATGTTTGCCATAATGCACAACCGTTGATATTGCACTGAACTATAGTCTCCATGCTGGATGTCATCAGTCGCTACGGACCGTGCTTACTACCTTTGCTTCCCTTTCTTCTTTCTCTTTTGAAGACTACTGAGTCCCTACACGTCACCGAGGTCGGTGAGGTAACTGGAACCGGCAATGGAGCTGAACTCCGATCCGGAGCTCATCACCTGGTCTTCGGGGACATGTCTTGTCCCCTATTTTATTTTTAGAAACTCCTTCCTAGTCTATTTGGAAAGACTGGGCGATGGACGGCGGTTTCCTCTCGCCGTTTCGCCCCCACTGGAGGTAGCTACAGTCGCAGCCACAGTTTTGATCCGCCATTCTTGGCGGGCGGATTGAGGATCTTGTAGCAGATCCACTGTTATTACGCTGAATTCTACTGCACTTGATTGTGATGTCGACTGCATTTCTGCTAAGTATCGCTCGATAAAGCGCGTAACTGTCGGCATTATTTCTCTCATTCTTTCACTATACGTGTTGACATCACTCCAGGAATAGGCTTAACCGGATATGCATAACGAACTTTGGCCTGGTTCGGCGGATAAACAACTTTCTTAGCTTCGAGGTAACTGATTTTCTTCAATGTTTATATTTTTCTATTGCTACCTTATGTTTATCCACAGGGCAATTTCGTGACCGTGAGTAGTGTCTGCCACCACATTAATACACTTCATCAGTTCGGCACATGGGTCATCGCCATGGGCCAATTTTCCACAAAAACATGTCTTAGCTCGGGCAAATATGGATACCGTGTGCCCAAAACGCAAAGACTGAAAACACAGCATGGGCAGAGGGATGAAGGTTTTACACTCACCCGATAGATTCTTGCTCGGATTGGCTGTGGCAGTGATGTCTTGTAAAGGTCAAAACGTGGGAGGCGAAAAGAAGTGTCTGTCCTTCCCTACACACTATGAGTCTCCGATGTGCCATGTGTTCCTGTGGCGCTGGTTCAGTTGCAGTCTCCTCTTCAGTGCGGTTTAGTAAGTTACGGCACACCACCACTCCCTTTGTGGTATTCATAGTGACGTGGGGACTCAATTGAACTTCTATCTCTCCGATCTTCTTTAACATAAGTAATCGTGCACCTTGCTGGTCGGTTAGGGTCTCGATTAACACACAACAACCCGTTTTTCTAACGTCCGTGAAAGGCGATCCAGTACAAGCAGTTATGGGTTTTTCAATTAAAAAGGAACCCACTTTCGTGAAGTCCCCGTATTTCCCTCTAATTATCAAATATTTTAGGCACCACAAGCGTACTGGTTGCCCGCGCCAAAAACGTCTCCGCACCTACTTTAGTGTAGTGCCTCCTTCTCTTCACCCTCGGGGGAGGAGAGTTTTTAAGAGATCCCTCAACCTCAGAATTATTTGGAAACCTTGCGTATGAGTCCCACGAGTACCGGGGAAATAACCAGACCACCGCGGCAGAGCCCTTGAGTAGTACCGTAGCTAGGACTAAATACAAAAGGGTGCGTCCTAGTACCTTAAGGCCATCGTTAGCGACTCACTAACATAGAGCCATCCACCCAGTCCCACTGTGGGTTACGGTTTGTTTTCAAGCAGTACACACAACCTTGTCAGAAATTCATTAACATTGCTCTGTTAGCCAACTAAAGAGTAACAACTGTTGCCTCTCCCCCTCCGAGATCACGAAACCAAGATGTTGTAAGCTCGGACATAGGTTTTTTTTTTAGAGGGGGGCTATTGTTATTCTTATCATCATGCGTAAGAGACTGCGTAAGAGACAGAAGAAAGTAAACATGCAATAAAGTATTTCAGCATCAGTAGTTACCCGTAGTTATTAAAAAAGAAAGATAATAAATTAGAATATTTTATGGTGAGTAATGGCGACCTTAAGAGTTTGTCATTACTCAGTGGAGATAAGGAATTTTTCGTTGAAAGATCTGAAAGAAGATCTTTAAATAAGTCTGTGTGCCAAATCGGATAAAGCACACTTACGATGATCCTCGAAAAGTATGTGTTTATGTGCATGTGTAAAACAGAGAGGTTATTGTAAGAGAATGAAAGGTATGGTCATAATTGCCACGGTTACTCATATTGACCGTTGATATTTAATGTGATTAACTCAAAATTCTTCAATAAACCGAGTATAAATTGTTATTAAAAAACCCTACATTTTTACATAACAAGTAAATCACCAACAATATCAGGCAAAGAATTAAATTCTACGCTTAATGTTCTTCCGTGTGTCGTGTTAGAATTCACTTAATATAACTTTGTCTCCATACTTTCCATATTATGATTATGTTTTCTTTTCTTTTTTGTTTCGATAACACAGGAAATTTAGGCACATGGATGTATGTATTTGCCTGTACACGGTATGGATATTAACGAGGTTAATAGGGAAAACTACCTGCTTGATAACGAAACAAACGAATCGCAATAATTCCCTCAATAGACATGTCTAACCAGTCTCGGGATAAAATTTTACCTGTTATTTCAAATGCGATGTGCGTCATATCTGTAATAAACAATGTTTACTTAAACTGGCATAGTGGTAGCTGTCACCTTGACCCAACTGAGCATGCTACTCGTTCCCCGATACCTGTACTTTCACTGCCACCAGTTTACACAAGTCTGATAACTTTTTTTTTGTTTATCAGTTTTCAGTTTTGAAATGATAAAATTCTGTGTAGCTCTTTAGCCACACCACCGCAAACGTCCAATGCCATATTTCAGTAGCGTACCCAGAAACTTTTCCATTGGGCGGGTTATTAACCAAGATTTTTCCAATGGGGGGGGGGGTTTACAGACCAGAATTTTACATAGTTATGTTGATTATTAGTGGGAGGGGGAGAGACGTTGATGGTAGCAGAAAATCTGTCCACTGTGTGTGCTATAACATGGTCGTTGTCAATATAACTGCCTGCCTGCAGGTGTTATGCATAGGCCCCAGACATTGGCGACCTAACTAACTGGGGAGACGTAACTTCATTAACCCACTTGACTATGCCACGGACATATTGGTACAGACCAACTGTTATACCGAGCAACTTAAAAGGATTATTTACACTTGTATACAAAATTATTTTAAAAATCTTTTACTTCATGATTCTTTATCAAAACAAAAAAACACGTTTTTGGCTTACCGATGACTTTTTTTAGCGCAGTAAGTTTATGTAATTTAACGTCATACGCGTAATTCTGATTAAAAGTAAATGTATAATTTCAGTTTAAAATAAAAATTAACATTGTCATCTCTACAAGACAATAAAAAAAAAGATAATGCCCCCAACTAGCCTTTGTTAATTAAAGCATTCATTGAGACGTGGTAAATGCAAGGGCTTACACAGAAGCATGTACGTACTATACACCTACAAAATGTGTGTGTGTGTGTGTGTGTGTGTGTGTGTGTGTGTGTGTGTGTGTGTGTGTGTGTGAGAGAGAGAGAGAGAGAGAGAGAGAGAGAGAGAGAGAGAGAGAGAGAGAGAGAGAGAGAGAGAGAGAAGCACTGGCCTGAACCCGTATATTTCTTTGCCGCCGTATGACTAAACTAACAGTGATCTCAAGAACGCGGTTATCGCAAAATGTTGACATGTATTAACAGTCAATCACTATGGCAGTTTTTGTACTTAGGTTATCAAACTTCATATGCAATTCTCCACTCTAAATGCTTCCTACATTCAGTCATAAATCGAGTGTTTCTTGAAATGTCTTCTTAGAATTTAGCTCAGTTGGAGAAGGAATTTAATAATACTAACGTGGGACTTGTTTAACTTTATTTATCCTAGACATGGGAATTATACCTGAAGTTCTGAATCAATTCTTTCAAGCTTAAACAAGTAACATTTAGACTTGGCAAGCAATCGGGTTACATCGTTAAGGACAGCCATTAAGCAGTGTGTACACGTACTTCTATGAGGTCATTAGAACCCTAGTTTTTAATGAACATGTACACATTCCAAGTTGACGCTAAAACATTATTCTGCAAAATAATGGTGGAACGTCAGATCACTAGGTTTAAGTGGGAAATTTGAAAAAATAAAATTGTAAATAAAAACCTTTAACACAGGCATCCTTGCGGTCGCACTAAGCGAAATCAGTGTCGAAAGAGTTTTGGAGTAATGACTTCGGGTGATATAATCTGAAATAAGGGCAAAGTAACGGCAGTAGAAATAAAACTTGCCAAAGAATGGGAGAAATCGTATCAGGAAATATTTTTCCAGGGGAAAGTTATTTAGAAGACACTATCTCGATTCTACGAAACAAGTAATGGCTAAAGTAGGAGTAACCAACTGGTTCGTAACAAAACCAGATGGAGATTTGCCAAACAATGAAATTAGGTCGAAATAGAGAGAGACAGAATCTTAATAAATACACACCATGTGCTACTGGTTGTTGGTAACCAGAAGTAGGCATGAAACAACAGGTAAGTATGAACTAACGTTGTAGTGGAGACTGAAAGTTTGAGGCGTGATTCTTAATTAGTTGAGATATTGTAACTTCACGTATCCATTGGCACGAGTTTGTTTAGGTCTGATCAATGGAACCTTTGACAGAGTAAACACCAACGATAATTTTATAAAGGCTGTAGGTAGTTTACACTAGAGACAGTGTTCTGCTACTTAAACAGTTAACATTCTTTAAAATACTAACTGTAAGAACTATTTATACCATAAATCCGGACTTGTTATGTCAGCCACTCTATTAAGATACCGGTTATACCAAAGTTGTAAAAATAATTAAATCAGTATTATAAACATATTGTCTGAGCCAATTTCGCCTAAATGACTTGTGGATTTACATATAAGAAATTTACTGTAGAAGTATGTAACCTATGCAGAAAATACAGATTAATTTCTGTTATCACACTAGAACATCAGACTGTCGTATCTTTCGAGTTCAAGTTGTCCCTGTAAAGGTTGTATTATCGTATTTCCATTTCCATTTATTTTCTCTCGCTATTTTGATCAAAACCTACAATTTGATCACTTAAAAAATTGAATATGTAACATCCCTAAGAATTAGGATTATTAAATAGGTAATGTTCACGAACTAACGCTCGCGCGTGTGCGTGCATTGAGCGAGCGCGTGTTCACGTGTAAGTATTGCATTGTTACTAACTGGGATCCTCTTATCTCAGCCACACCGTTGCTAATCAACAAAACTCAAAGACGGTTCGATTAATTCATCCTTGAGCGACCCACAGCAAAGAATGACGATTGATCCGCTGAGCTACTCCGCTTAATGTGTGTGTGTGTGTGTGTGTGTGTGTGTGTGTGTGTGTGTGTGTGTGTGTGTGTGTGTGTGTGTGTGTGTGTGTGTGTGTGTGTGTGTGTGTGTGTGTGTGTGTGTGTGTGTGTGTGTGTGTGTGTGTGTGTGTGTGTGTGTGTGTGTGTGTGTGTGTGTGTGTGTGTGTGTGTGTGTGTGTGTGTGTGTGTGTGTGTGTGTGTGTGTGTGTGTGTGTGTGTGTGTGTGTGTGTGTGTGTGTGTGTGTGTGTGTGTGTGTGTGTGTGTGTGTGTGTGTGTGTGTGTGTGCATTACAGGCACTGTAATTGGAAATTAACTCGTACATCTGCTCTTATACATATTTTTTTCAGTTTTCAAAAATTCTCTTCTTGAATGGCGTGCTCAAATCAAGCGTAGTAGACTTATCTCAGTGGCGGGTAGTGGCGTGTATGTGTTGTAAGCGCGCGCGACGGGGATCTAACCCAGTCGTGTGGTGTATTCAGTCAATACAAATATAATTCCAAAATGAATAAATAATATAATATAACAAGGGAAGTTACATCTATATTGAAACCATTGTTTATATTAAAGGATAGGCATATATAAATTTCTATAAAAACACGATTAAAAACATTGTATTTATACCACAAGCGATACCACGTGTGTTAATAATTCACTCGATTGACACAAATAAACGTATGTTTTTATGTGTAAATTGTTACAACGTGGAAAGTTGTCTCATGTTAATAATGTAAAACTGGAAAGATTTTGCAATAACGCTGTTTACATACTGTGGCGAGGACATTGGCATTTGTCAAGTTGCTGCGTTAGTTGACTGCTCGATTCTAGGGACGTCATGCCAAGTATTATGTTTATGTTACTTACCCAGAACAGAAAATGCTTTACGAAGGACGCGGCCTACTCAAACGTGTTACGTGTGACAACGATAGCACGACTGAAGGAGTAGCGAACAGTCACCGGCCCAAAACGACGGATTATAAACTGTCATTGCCATTTTGTAAAATCCCGAGAACATTACATAAAATATTGCAGCAATATCGCAGAGAGGGAGCTCTTGGGGAATTAAATCTCTCCAGAAGCGTAAAGAGAAAAGAAATGTCAAAAATGTTCTCGCAAAAACGTAGGAAATAAGTCTAATTAAATAATTAGGCCAATTAGTTATAGGAGTACGAACATAACTTATGTCCGTCTTGCGACTACGAAATCGCTTTGCGTAAACTTTGCTGGTTGAGGGAACGGTTGTAATTTTTATCCTAGTTTTTGAGATTGTCTTCTTAGCGAGTAGGAAAGAGGTAACCTTCTAATGCTTATTCAGCCCACAGATTTAGTAAACTCGGTTTATGATGTTTAAATTACAGTTATTTATTCGAAAGTTACTTAAAAATTTTCTGTGTTAAGTAGTTTTTTTATTTCTATTCGAAATCTTGTTCATGATTTTTCGAGTTGTAGTTAATAAGTTTTCTCAGTTTTTAATGAAGTGCTTATTAGCATTCGGAAACAAACGATCCGTACACGTAACACACATAAGCCTACACCCGAACGTGGCGTTTGGAACATGTTTCATAGCCTCTACCGGTGAACAGATTTGTTTGCTTCAACTTTAGCAAAATGCGGAGACAACTATGTCTTTTCACACTAGTGCGATTTTGATAAGTTTATTTTGGGGGACTTGTAGTTCCCATTTTATAAGACTCTTTTACGTTTTCTGTGTCAAGTAGTAAACAAGTTTACTTTCCTTTCTTTAATATTTACAGACACATACTCACTAATGCGTAGATTAATCAAATTCGTAAAAAACAATTAACATTACCAGCGTCTGCAGAATACGAGAAGGACTTGTGCCAGCTTCCTGGTGTCGTTTATTTTATTTATATTACATGTCAACTATATTGGATTATGACTTTGTTAAATTTTAGCTATATCTATTAATGCAACCCTTAGTTTCCACACACATGTTCTTGATTACAATAAAATAAACACCAAATAACGAGTTCTTTTTGTTTTAAATTTTGTAGTTTTAAGTACGAAAATGTAACCCAAATTTTCTGTTGATTGGCTTACCACTTGGTATCAGTAAGACATAACTCCAAAACCCACACACAGTACGCCTCCCTCTCAGAAGGATATACTGGCTGGACCCCGGTACTAGCTGTATTGCGGTATTCTTTAGCGTGCAAAAAAATATTCAAATAAGGTATTGACCCTGTAAAAATGAAAAAATGACAGCTAAATAGACTAAGTGACTAACTGTGTAAATGTGTAAAACAATTAACAAGACCAAAACTAAAGGTGCTAAGAACTCATCATTATGGAATTAAAAACAACGCCGAAAACGAGGGCAATGTGTGAAAAAGGTGACACAAGATGTACCATTGTACACAGCAGCTTCCTGAACAGCAGAATGAATGAGGTAAGGTGTTGCTGGAAATGAAAGTGTTTCGGACGTTCCTCTGGATTTGATTGTGTAGGCAGGGAAGGAAGCACAACTTGTATTAACTATTTATTCTACAAAATGGTATTAATAAAGAGAAACTATATGGATATAAAGCTATTAGACAAAAAACCTTAAATATCGGTTCTTATTTTGGAGTGAGTGATTTTCAAACAACTATTCTTCCATTTCTCGAAACACGTGAGTTTTGTTAATAGATCTAGGGTGTATTGTAAAAAATTGTATTAAACTAATTTCAGTTGCCTTGAATTTTCAAAAAATATCAATAAATATATATAAATAGTTAAATGTAAAAAATTGGTGTAAAAACAGCGTAAACAAAGAGAATGTGAATGAAACTATGTGATAAAAATAAATAGGCCTAATATAAATTAATGTGTAAATTTTTTGTGGTGTACAAGAAATAAGTGCAACGTGGTTGTGATTTAAAATTTTTCATTTAGTTACACGATCTTAATGTAAGACAAGTTTGTACTTTACGTCATGACCAAAAGTACCTAAACACCCTCTTCATCTTTTACTTCAGTACTTCCCCCACAACCACAGACGCCACACACACACACACACACACACACACACACACACACACACACACAATTATAAAATATTTATTGTAGGTTTCTGCAGCCCGTGACGCAAGCATACACACTCACGGAGTTATTTTATTTTAATTAAGAATGAGGTCCTATATAGTATTGTTATATGACTATTGCTGCTACGCTATCGGGGTAGGGTCGATTCCCGCCGGGGCCATCTAATTTAGATATCGACCGTTCCCCCTCGCAAGGCAATGGGATACCAGCGAGACGTATTCTGCCTAGTATAACCCTTTCCAAACTATGCCGTTCGGATCCGGCATTTAACTGTAGGTCCCATATACCTGTGATACGTATCACGGGTATATGTGGGTAGGGTACAAACCAGTCGAAAGACTGACGACTCCAAGAGGGAGGGTATGACTATTATAGCTACAGATAGTAACAGTAACATAAAATATCGGTATGGAGAACCATACATGACTTCCATGCTCTAAGATTTATATTTAAAATCATTTTCGAAATGAAATATTTCCATAGAAACTACTTCTTTCTACTTACTGCTTCTGCCTTAACCACAGTACTGTGGTCACTAACTATACCACCTCAAGTTAGCGCACTCGATTTTCACTGTTGATGGCAGTCGATGCCACTGCTGAAACTTCTGGTTTTGCAGAAAACATTGCATCACGGCCATGTAGCCCGTGAAGGAGTTTTAACAACAAACTGTTTCTTTGTTGCAGATAACGTAGTACACATATACAAAATTATCCCCTCCCCTTCAACTATCATTTTCTTTTACATAAAATTACCCCTCCCTCTTCAACTACCCTTTTCATTTAAAGATATTTCATCTGCCTTTCTACAGTGGATTATTATGACCTTCTTTTCAAGATACTTTATTTATCAAAATTAAGTACTTTACTCTTGTTAAAACATAAAACGTTGCAGGTAAACTACCCCTTTCCCTTAACCGAGCTTCACTAAAATCAAAAGGCCTTGGTGAGACAACTCAGTCACATATGCAAAAAATTATTTGATTCTGTGTGAATTTGCGGCAGTTATCGTTCGCCATAGATAACATTCTATACACAGACATTTTTCGGAAAATGACTTGTCTTCATGTTGTGAGGGTAGTACAATCAGAATCACCCCTTATCTCGAACACAATTTTTACGCCATCACCATACTTCCATTTCCTTATAGAACATGGAAGTAAAATCATAATTTCACAATTTGTAACAAAACATTTATAATTAAAACACAAACAACACCTGATAAACATTGCACAACGATTATCTATTAAGACAAATATTTCACAACATTTATTTGTTAATTAACATTAACATCTGATGATCGTTTCAGTCAGTTACAGTAAACTACTCTCACAGAGGATACAATAGATATGTACTATCTATCTACTTAGCGTAGACTATTCTATACGCTTTCGAGCAGTCTGTCTAATCATCAGAGGTTAAAGTATATTAACAAATAAATATTATGAAATGTTACCAAGTGTTATTTGTTTTTAATTATTGTTATATGTTTTACGATTTACCATTCGAGAAATCAAAAATTTATATCTACACTGAAGAGTATTGTTTCTACCTGTTTCGAAAACTAAACAGTACGTTACTTTTAAAAGGCAGCTTTATAAAATTAGGTTGTCCTTGTCTATGTACTATAAATGCAGATAATAGGCCTAAAGGAAGTAATTAAACGCAGTTCCTGTGCGCGGACGTCCTTCCGGATGCATGTATAGTTATGAACGCTTCCTTATCAGCATTTATTGACTTATAAGTTGCAGATTAGTCATGTGATCAACGTCTGTACTTTGTTTACGCTGGTTTCTCAAAATCTCCGCGAAACTACCTACTGTTCTCTAAGTAGGTAGTCCAGTCCAGGGTGATCCAGGGTGACAGGGCTGTGCGCTCGAAACTGATATTGCAGTCTCCGAATCGAATCCGTAGACTGTCAGATCAGTAAACTGTTTCCTAATATTTTTGAAGATATTACCGAAGATATTATTGAAGATATTATTAAACATATTCATGTGATTCAGTGCTCAGCAGTTCTTAGTGAAACCTATGACTCGCGTTAACACTGAAGTAGATTACGAGTGCTGTGGTTTACAATGGGCTGCCATTTTTTGCTTTTAAGGTTAAAAGTTATAACCCTGATCAAGACATTGTGAAATCAAAACCTACACAAATCTAAAAAGGTGTAAGTGAGATCGATTTGGAGTGTGCGGGACCAACCGAGATGGCTAAAACTAACGCCGAGTTGATTCAGGAATTTAGTTGCGTTAGTGAGACACATTCAATCGTCGACTCCTAACAATACAATCGTACCGATTGAGGTTGGCTGCGAAAATTATGCAAGGCCGGCATTGTTCTGTTATTTCATCACACCAAGGTGAGTGCGAAATTACGAAAATCGTATTTCTTAAATGGCTTCGGAATGTGTGCAATGTACTCGTATGCGATCGTCTCTGTTACTCTACAATCGTCCTTGCTCCGCAGTTCGTATCCGTTCTGCAAGAGGAATACTCGGCGATCCTGATGCCATTTTTTCAATGCTTTCCACTGCTGAAGGTGGACTTCAGAATCTGTGGTACGATGGCCATTTGCTATGGATTTTATACCTAGATTACCCTTGATTAGCCTTGATTCATTAGCCTTGATTGAACCCCACCGTCAAAATTTCGCTTTGCTTGCCGTGTAAGCAGGTACGCAGCTTGTGACACGAAACCGCAGCTTCATTATCCAGGCCACCAGTGTGTCCGTCAACCAACTGCGCACCAGCTCGATGAAAATCAGTCATTCAACGAAAGAACAAAAGCCACCCGATTCACAAGTTGTCTTATTTGTCTGGATTCGTAAACACACTATCGAAAAATTGTTTTAGTACTTAGTAGAGATCTTGCAAAGATCATTTCATTCTCCAAACGTTGGCCAACACGGTTTCTAAGAAAGTGGAAAATATCGAGCACGATGGCGACTCTGCAGTGTTGGTCAGTGAGCAACATATGGTTTAGGACAAGTGTTTGAAGCGGGTACAGTTAGCGGGGCAGAACAGACAGCCGCTATCTGTTACATACCTACCGTCCGTTTGGAACTGCACAGCTTCTATCAAAATGGTCTGATGAAATGTCCACTAGAGAAATACGGCACCGAGATAGACGCCGAGGCATGTCATGAAGATATGCGGTTTGCCCCTCGTGAGATGAAAGGTCTTCCCTCCACTACAAAATGCCTCGGCATTAACAGTAACGCCACCACACCAAGATGTCTGTCTGTAGGCAAGGAATTGCTACAGAATGCACAGACAAGAACGTGTTTTCCTCGTGCACTACATGCAGGTTGCAGAGCAAGAAGACGTGTTTGGTATGATTCGTAAATTCGGTAAACCGACTACATTTCTCCCATAACTCCCAAGCATGTCTTTTAGACAGACAATATAAAACCTAGTTCAACGTAAAACTTATATATGTGTAAAATGGGCACATTTTTCTTTATGTTATTTTTTTCATTTTGAATTATACTTTAAACGCTACAAGCTACCAGTACAGACGCTATAAATGATACAACCATTTCTTACTTGAGCTTCTTTTTGCTAGGTTTGATAAAAGTAATCGTTTCCTGGCGGTGAAAATGTGCATCTAATTTATGTTTTTTGTTAATAAGTATCTATTATACAGTAGTAAACGTTTGGACCAAATTTGTTGTCGTACAAAGTATTTATCTTTTTTCAAAAACAAATTCAGAATAATTGCACTTTGATGGGCTTGTTAAAGTGCGCCACTTGCGTATATCACGCCTGAACAGAGAGACGATAATGTTGAGATTTGTCACTTGTACTATTAATTTTACGGTATTGCAAAACTACAGTAAACTGTACTGACAGACAGAATTAGTAAACAAGTTTGTTGCACAGACAGCTGGAGACTTGCATTAGCTATGTTGTAATTGCTCACTGTATAACGTAGGCAGTGCATATTTCCAAGTGAAATACAGTTTCGTATGTGCGGTTTTTATTTACTGACTAGTGTAAACTTTCTAAATTTATAGTCGACTTACATACTGCGGTAGTAATAAGCAACAAGAAATCTTAAAGTTGCTGAAAATAACAGTGTTAATTTTTATGAGAGTGAGCATGCGTTTTCTCTTTCATAAGATTACTATTTCTTATAAGTTTGTAAAGGTTTTAAAAAACATTTCCAAGGAATATAATATGATCTGACAAAAAAAATCCAGACTTCCTCTTACTTATAGACTACGTCAAAATTAGCCAACTCATAATCATAACTAATACAAATCTTAACAGAAACATAATAATGTTTTGAATCGGCTGTAACGTTTTCTAATTGCGTACAGTCCAGATTGCGTACGTGCAAAAATTTATCCAAATACCGAACAGTTGTAAATCATTCGTGACTGCCACCCAGATATCCGCTATCCTGACTGCGTACAACGAACAATTCAGCATCTGGTATGTTGCCTAGTAAAGTCTGAAAGTGTATTGGTAAAAACCCAACATATGTAAGCTGTTAGAAAGCCGGCAATATTCAAATATAAAACGTGCAGAGCATTCTATACCTCCTCATTAGACATAGAATAATATTACTTTCACGAAAACCGACATCGTTTTACACGATATTTAAACAGTCCAAGTTCACATAGATCTATAGGCCTACTCAGATTTATACTATCCATGTAGATTTAGGTAGCACAAATAAAGAAACTAATATAGCCTTAGTTGTTTTCGCGCTTGTTCTGAACAAAAAGAACAATTTTTGAAACAATCGTCCAAGAGATTGCAGACTTTGATCCCCAACATAGTGATTGTGGATTTCGAAGCCGCCACTATTTTAGCTTTAAAAGCAGTGTACGAGTATTAGTGTATTATGTATAATATAAAAAGTACAGAGTGTGTATGTATTAAAGTATAAGTATATTTATTTATGTATAAATAAATAGTTTAGTCTGCGTAGCATAAAGAATTAAAAAAAGAAAATAAATTGCCAAGCTAATGTAAAACAACTGTTGGAACTTAGCCTTAAACTGAAAGACTGAGTGTGGATTCATGTCATCCGTGTCTCTAAGCGCCCTGTGGTGAAGCATGGTCTTGTAAACCTTGTGCAATGCTTCAAGACAGGCTCACCTCGAAAATAATCGGGGTGCCCACTGAGAAGAGAGCACGTCCTGGCTGGCGTTAAAAATTTGAACTATTAGCACTTTCAGTAAATTAAACCGTGATTTAGAAGGTTTTTATTGACTTAGCTTAATACACTATGTTAATACGAAGAATGTTAGAGAGCAGATAATGTCATTGTCTTGTTCGCAATCTGGAACATCTCTCATCTGTCAAAACAATCTGATTCTCTCCAGGTAGCTGACTGTACAAAACTTGTAGCGTACGCAATCAGGACGACACCAACGTATATACGAGTTTCGTAAAAGTAGTACATAAGTGCATCAGCAGATAAACAAAATTTGAAGTCGACTCAGAAGATTTCACATCAAATCATGTGAAATAAATTCTTATATTTATCAAGTAGCCAAACTACCGGACACTTAACACTTACGTACTGTGTACACTATGTAGACTTACAAACACAAAACTAGGCTATAAGTTCTTCATTTACGAGAATGAATATAGCCTAGTACTTTAAATTACAAAATCTTTACTCCTTAGAATATGAGTAATATTTTTCTTTACCTAATTAAAAAACCCATCGCAGACCTTCACTCAACAGTTCTCTCCAAAAATTATTTCGGCGCCCCCGTCTCACGCAAATAGCTGTTACTACTACTACGACGCTACAGCATGTTTTGAGTCCTGGCCACCCGCAGTTTCTTCCTCGGTTCATTTCTTTTAATCGCTTACATCCCCTCGTTCAGAGTATGTCTTCGATTTGTGCGTCCGCTCCATCTTCTCTTTTTCACTGAATACGTCAAACTTTAATAACTTCAATGGGCTTAGCATGTGATAACAACAAATGGCACCATAAAACCAGAAAGATCGCAAATGAAAAAATGAGAACAACGACTGGAAACGACCAGACCATTAGATCCACAAATCCTCTTCGTGTTACTAAATTTTCCATTGACAATATTCCTAAAGCCATTAGTTGCTCTAAGGTAATTTTGAAATGGGCCTACTTACTTGGAAGAGACAAATGCCGTTTGCCGAATGGACCTAACGAATTAAATTAATTAATAGTTTGTCTTCAAGCAAATAAATAAACGATTTAAATAATTGAAATAAATCAAAACTGTACAAATAAATTAATACTTATTAGGAATTATACTATTTTAGAAATATTTTTATAAAAGTGTAAATGATTATAATAAAATACAACGTAACACGAAAATTGATGTATTTTATGCGTATTACTTATAAATGTTTCGAGTACTATATTGTAAGTTGATTTTAATAAATGAACATTGTTTAGAGAATAATTTTTTATAAGGCCTGTACCTTACATATCAGATACATGATCTACAATAAGGTCTAGTATTTTCAACAATTTGATTACTGCTGCAACCTACTATTCCCATGCACACATGACGCCTAGTAATGACTTGACATAACATGACTTGACATAATAACTTGACACTAGATTCAAAATGTTATAATTGCTTTGCCTAGTATCCCATAAGTTGTATTGAGAAATCAGTTAACCTAGAACGTCAACATTAATTTTTTTGCAGTTTAATTTTAAACAGCTAAAAATAAATTTCAAATCATAAAACTTATTTACTAAAATACAAAATTCATTTTATTATGTTTAATTTAAAAATTACAATTATCAGCGTCATCACTGCGCTTTCCTGATAACAGCCTTTACGTTTGAGCATTGGAATCTTAATAACTGGTTACAAATGCAAGTTACGATCTCTCGTTGTACTTACTGTGCTTCATAAGTTATTTTTGTTTTGTCGTTAAAACTGAGATTGATCTTTCTACTGAAATGTAAGTGATATCTCCAAAGTGATTTATCCAAACAGCAACTAGTGACTGATCCATGATCGCCTAAATTCAGTTTATTCTTTACGCTAAATTGAGGCACCTGTGAGTAAACCAATTGTGTATCGTGTTGGTTAATACTATTGTATTTCCTAAGAAATTACATAAAATCTGCCAATATGTACTTTTGTTTCTTCTAATAGATGTCTGTTTCTGTCACGCTTTTGATTTATCATTTGTCACAAAAATTATGAGCAGCACACTGGATGCTCTCGTACGTGGTCTTATCCTGTGTGTTTTATGTATTTGTTTTGTATCGTTGAATGTTGATCGTTCATAACTGCCAACTTCTGTACCCACGTTAAGTCTTTGACCAGATTTTAAAATATCGCTACTTTTGATTAACAGATTGTACACCATCTTGTTTCAAATATGTAGGTAGCCTTATATCAGTATGCGTCTTCCTTATTTGTAAAAGCGGTTGCATATCGTAAAATTAAGTTCTTGAATCTTGAATTGATTAAAGAATTTAGGTTGTGAAGTATTGTATAATTGTAAAAACATTTTGTTGCGCTAAAATCTCTTAGGTCTAGTTTCGACGAATATTATTATTTTACTTGACTAGTGACCAAGGTACATTGATACATTATGTTTTTGACTAGAGAAATTTTGACTATGACTAGAGAATTTTGATACATTATATTGATTGAAGTATCGTATTTAATGAGCCACTGTATACGAGATTCAAAGTTTTCTTTAGGTTTCACCATGCTTTGCGACCTTGAAATGAATGAGATTAATCTAAAACGTTCCCAAAAGTTAGCGACAAATCTTTCTTTTATGCTAATGTTTCATTAATACTCTTACTTATTTTCCTCTGTTGTATGACTAGGCAAGGTGTTTCTTAGATTCATAAATAGTAGTTCTCATGTTATACCTATTCCTTCACCTATGAACAGCCTTCACCAGTGAAGAACAAGACCAACAGTGTACGCTATCTAGTTGATGTAACAGTCTTATAATAAACAATAAAGACCTGTTTAGTATTTTTATTTGCGCATTTAAGAAAAAAACATGGCATACAACATGCAATTTTGACGTTAACTGTTTGTTAAGAATATCGTATTATTATCGTAACCGATTACTTTTGATTAGTTAGATATTGATCCCTTCATAAGTAATAACGTGATACACTTGTTAGTTCTGAGATGTCAAGAGCAACAAAGTTATTGCTCTCATTTTTTTTGTTTCTGAGTTTTTTAGTGCTCCGATTTCAATATAGTGTAATAACGCGATTCTATTAGCTAAACAGTAATCGGAAACAAGGAAACCCAAATTAGTTAACTGCTTTCAGGACCTGTTTAATAAACTAAATAGGTGTTAAAAACCCAATTACTTTCATTATTAATAATAACCGTTTTAAACCAATCTTGTCAGCAACAATGTGAAATACACGTTTACGTTATTGTTTCTTTGTTTTCCCCTTTTTCGTACGTCCACGCGTCTCTTGCTCGCCTTCTCTACACTCGTTCACTCTGTTCAACTCTGATATTCACGTTTCACAGTTTAAATGACTATAATGAAAGTGATAAGTAAGCCCACATGTTGCAAGCAAGACGCGCGCACGATATAACAACTCATGTCTTCGTCCTCATTTGTTTTTCAAGCGAATAAACACAGCTGTAGAAGTTACTGTAATTACAGAGCAGAGAAACGGCAGTTCCACACACCGAATTCCACATATCAGTATTATGGCTATACATTACACACTACAAGAATCTTAGTTGTCACAGACATGATGATTTAAGTACCACTAAACTACTTTTTTAAAACAGTGAAGATTATAATTACAAACTTACAAAATGTTCAGAACAAAATTCGAGATAACTGTAAAACGTTCTATTAACTACCATTGGTAGAATATGCGATGTTACTTATCTGTTTGTTTTTGTAAATCATTTTAGTACCGGTAATCAACTAATTCGTCTCTCTCTATTCCGACTTCAACGGTGGATTTGCCGTCTTCTGTGATGAATACAATAAAACTAGCAATTAGTTGGTAATCAATATTGTCGTATCGCCTTATTTTAGATTCTATATTAATATACGGTGTTAAACTCAGTGACGTCATTGACTTGATCTGTACAGATATTTTACGCATTTAGGAAAAAAACAAAAAAACGTGTACATTGTCGGCTCTCAACAGTTATTAAAACGAAAGTGATCTGACATTAAGTTAAATGTTCGTCTTCTTGCGAGACGAAGGAGGTACATAGGCATTACCAATACAAAAAATTTTTTTTTTTTTCTCTTACACACCATTTTTTCATATCCATGTGTACTTATTTCCATTGTGGTTTCGTCAGTGTGTCAGACAAATCTACACTTCACGTGAAGTTCAAGAATCAGTAATATTCTCATGAGAACATGGTCATTTTTTAACGCTAACTACGTATGTTTATATAGTGCGTATATTATAGTGTGAAATCGCGTTTATTATGAAATTATTCGGAAGTTATCCGTGGCTAATTTCAAGGTTTTTATGAATGTGTTAATCCCTTGAAAATGTGACTCAAAACTGTAGTCAAATAGATGAACACGAAGACCACGACCACAGTGTAGATAACATGACTATAATATGACGTTTTGCAGTTTTCGAATGTACATTACATTTGTATCGCTATTATAGTGTTAATTCATTATGCTTTCTTTGTGCAATAAGCGAGTAATAGGAAACCTAACCTAATCCCAATGTACGGAATTTTGATTCAGTCAAATATTTAAAATTCTTTAATGAATTACGCGAAGTTTGGCGTTTGAGATTTAGATAAAGTTTATCGTTACAGATTTGTAATTTCCTGCCCCCTTTACTTTATCTGACACAGCACAATCTACTGCATGATAAATTAGTAAATAATTAGTTTAGTTGCTCGTGTACGTCACATGTCCCATTAAATAAGTCTTAAGACAGACTCGGTGTTTAAACGACAAAATGGGGTCACATTTTGCAAGACAGGCATTGACAGAGTAAGTTATGTAATATGGTCCGATGAGCACTTGTTCTTTAACAGCTGACTCAACCGGCTAGCGAGTATGTAGAAACTAATATTTATAATTGCGGCAGTCTGTATCTAGGCTTCTAAGAAATGCAAGTTGTAACGACGAAAAAATATATTCAATTCTAATGTTAAGCTCGTGTCATGGTACCATGTCCACTCAGCAACGTTAACGTTTCCACAGTTACCAAATATTGGGATGCTCACAGAATAATGCATTATTGTCTCTTTAACCTACTGTTTTCATTTTGGTTCATTAGTTCGTCTCCTGTAAGTATCTCGTCTAGAAATAGCTTATATTTAGTCGTTTTTGAAAACGCCGACAAATGATACTTTTTATCCTTATAAATTAACGCCACTCTGCGAATGTAACTACATGTAACTATACATATAATATGTGTGCATGTGTGTGTTTCAACAAATGTTGCACAATTTATTGTTTAATTTCTTTTACTGGAACAAATGTTGCCTACAAGTCTTGTTTTTAACCGTTTTATAGTGCGCCACATAAGTATAATATTATATATATATATATATATATATATATATATATATATATATATAAAACCAATTGAAATGACAGTAGGTGTACGGTAACAAAAATAAAATACTGTAGAGAAAATCTAAGCATTTCTCAGCATTGATGGACAGTGTTCAAGCGATTAGAATGGAAAAATAAGGTTTTTTTAATCTGAGATTTGCAGAGGATGAATTTTATGTATTAAAAATCCAGAAAACAGAGAAGACAATTCACTAGCTTAACCAAGGAAGGGATAAAAGTTGGTCTGATTATAGGTTTGAAAAAATAAATATAATGTTTATTAAAGTAGCTGAGAAAACGTTGTAATGTAATGTTTAATATAATATACTCCAGCTGAAGAAGTGAAATTTACGTGTAATGACTGACTGCTTTGAATGGAATAAAATTTTGTTAAAATTGTATCAAACATTGAAGACGTAAATCCAGAAATTCTGAGTAGAATAATGTCAGGCAGGAGTATCTTCGGAACGGTAAGCAAAACCACGTAGAAAATTTTAAAAAAGAAAACCTTTGTGTGTTTCCTATAGTGGTTTATGAATCACAAACATGGACTGTAAACAAGAGAATGACACAAAAGGTGCAGACTGCACAAATCAGTTTATAAAGATTATACAAATAATAATAACGGGAGAAACAGGAGAACTAATGGATATGTAGCCGAACTAGAGTAGATAATATCACTTACTGAATTCAGAAATAAACTGCAGGTGGAATGGTCATGAAGATCTGCTAAATTAGACAGCAAGAGTCATAAATACGAGAAGCCCATGCAATATAGAAGGAAGATGATCTGGTTAAAATCTGAGTTGCAGCAAACTGGGCAGTTTTTCTCTTAAGGAAAGACAATACATTTGGGGACAAAAAAATTCAATGAAAAGTTATCTGAAAAAGTTTCAATAACTTTATCTTTAAGAAAATATATTTTAATTGTATCTTTATATTTAATTTGATGTAAAAAAAAAATAAATAAAGAGATGGAGCCCACTGTAAAACACTGGCAGATATTTATTTCATGCTTATAAAGTATCCACAATAGAACGTGTTATTCGTTGTTAAAATTGCGAATAATCACTACACATAACAACATTCCCTAGCTGAAGCAGTAATGGAAATTAACAACCCATATACAGAGTGTCGTCTAATGAAAATCCGTTAAAAGTTGCCGTCACGGAAAAACTCAGAGCCCGAACGAAACTTCAATATTTTTAATAGCAAAAACTCCCAAAAACTACATTTGTAAACCTGCAAATCCTAAAACTTGGAGTCACAGGTGCATTTTAAGGAAGACTGTATTGGAAAAGTAAATATTCTTCGATACTGGAAAGTTTACAGTTGAAGATCTGAATCACCGATGCAGAACATATAAGAAAGGCTAATAAGGAACCAAGAACAACACAAAAAAAGGAGAGAGAGAAAAGAGAATACAAAAATGATTGGCCTTGTCAATTTTAAGGTGTAAAGTGTGTTTATAACCTTTAAGTTAATTTTTCCAAAAGTTATTCATTTTCAACTTTAGGCATAGCTTTCAGAATAACTGTAATATAGGTTAGTTTCTCTTATATTAATTTGCCGTTTCTCTTACATTGATCAGATTTATTAAAATATAATAAGTGTAGCCTTCAATACAAAAATTTAAGAAGGTAAAATTTTAGGCACATAAAGTTTAAAATTTTTGCCTTAGTAATCAAACCTTTTATTTTAGTACTTCTGCCACAGTAAACGAAGATAAGTGTGCTTAGAATTTGTTAAAATTTCATAGAGCTAGGTGTAATATTTTTTTAGATAATAGTACCCAAGATAGCTCATTTTCAAATCTAAAATGAAATTAGAGAGGAAAATGTACTGTCTTTCCGTAAGAGAAATCATTGGAGAAAAGCTTTCACCGGCGTTTTCGCACAGCACTGGGTAGACAAAAGCAAATGTTTTAGTGATCGTTGTATGCATGTGCACTTAACATTACCTAAACCCATTGTATAACAAGATGTGCAGTTAGTGTTTGGTGTCTTCGATGATGTTCTACAAGTAAGTACCAAGAAATTATGACAAGTGAAATAGCCAATAATCGTCCTGGAGTGAATAAATTTTTATTTTTAAATATTTTGTGAAATACTTTTAACAGTAGTTTTTATATGGTACAAGTAATTATCAAACAAAGTAAAATTCGCTGTCATTATATCTTCATTAGACTTCCAGCCGTTCCATTAGAATGTTGAATGTGACGTTTCTTTGCAAATTATGTTACACTACCATTACACCGATTGGAAGACACAACTTATAATTACATCTGTATAAATACTGGTAGAGACAATAATAATTTGTGTGTATGTGTGCGTGTGTGTGCGTGCGTGCGTGCGTGTGCGTGCGTGCGTGCGTGTGAAAGGAGAAAGTGGTAGCCCTTGAAAACACAACATTCGTGAGCATTCGCGCGTGTGTTTGCGAGATCCGAACTGTCGGTAGAGTTACCTTGAAGGTATAATTTTCCGAAACCGTTCATCTTTCGGCGCTCGAGATAAGAGCTGCACATTTGGGATAAGTACGTGTTGTTCTTGCATAAGGTTTATTGCGTATTGTGCACGGCTGTGAGACAGGTACTGTGATGTGACGCTTCTGTGTACTGACAATCATCGAACAGAGCTCAAGAAAATTTACGTGATATATAAATAGCCATCTTTGCTGTGAAGTGTTCATTTAGTTCATTTTAATTAAAACATGCTAGAATTCTTTAGTCAGCTGGTAAGTGAGAAGCGGTCTGATTTTGTTATGTAACTGTAGTGTACTAATTAAATTTTATTAGTGTTAAGTTAGTGAAATTTTGTAGAAATGCCGTTTCTGTTCCATCAAATCGAGTACCGATTCCTTTCGTATACTACTCTACAATTTTTCTATTTTTAGGTTAACTACATGTGTTAGTGCAAAACACAACTAAAGTTACTTCTGTAAAGGTATACGTGAAAGGTTTTCGTGTGTGCGGTGACCGACTTAAAATTGGCAAACACTTTGTTCATGTTTGCATTAGTGTTATGTTTACGGGCGCAAAAACTCGTATTGGAGAGAATAAACAATATATAGAAATTAATTGATGACTCGTTGGGCACTTGGTGAAACATATTACATAGGTTTTGTAAAATATATAAAAACACTTGGTACGTTTCACAGATTTTTTTATATATTTTACAGAACCTTTGAAATATATAGAAATACACATAAGACACACGCCACTGAATTAAAGGATGCCACGGTCAAATTTGACTTGTTTTGCGATATATTAAGCACATGTATTATGTGACAAATGACTTTTAATTATAATTGAAAGTAAAACGAGAAGGCTAGCATTCTGTTGTAATTACAATATTTATTAATTCCGTCATAAGTAACCATCAATTGTAATATTGACAAAATGTGGATCCGGTCTGAATAACAAATTATGAATAAGAGAGTAAATGACGTTGAAAGTATACATAGATGCATGCTCCTTACATTTTTATACCAGCCTCCTAAAACTGAATGAAAGTAATTTAATACGCTGGAGTTATGAAATTCCATAATCATTCGTTTACTAATCTTTTTATACTAAATTTGTGTTTTCAAATATCTTATGAGTTTATTTCATCTGTAACCCAGATTACAAAAAAAATTTATGAGAATATTCGGTAATAATTGTGAATATTTGGGACCACAGTGTTCAACAGTGATTTAATCTTTTGTTTAGAATCAAAGGGCTGCCAAATCTACTCTTATTACTTACAAGTTATCTCTGTACTGATGTTAGTATTTACAAAGTAACCAGTGATTCATCGATTATTGTCTTTCACATTGTTTGTCAGTATCGTACATTTAATTTTAAAATCACCACAATTACCACTTGAAATTACCATGGTTTCTATCTCATCGTAGGTCTAGAAAAGTTGACTTGTAGTGGACCTTACTAAGCCATCAAGAACTCTGATGTCCCCTTACACTGTGCAGGTACTTCGAAAACAGTCTCCGCAGATTTTGTGACTTGTTATAATAAAATACTCTCAACTTGCAACACGTGCTAAGAGCAAAGCCGAAAGTACGCTTTTGTTAGTCCCTAAAAACAAGGAAGAAAATTGTACCTGCTAGAATTTCATACCATATAAAGTTTACACGTCCCCAGAAATTCTTCTAGTCTAGGTCACAATATCAATCAAGAAAAAAGTTGTCAGTATCAGCCTTTAAGTGAATTTTTACAAACGTAAACATAACAGTATGTTTGCGCTCCTATGCTCTTATGCTCTAAACATAAGCTCACATGCTCCGACTCCTCGTTTACGCGTGATCACTACAGGGGATTCGGGGCGAAGACTTTCTTTTGTAAATTACTTTCTTTATAACAGCGCGTGACTCGCTTATAATTTTTAGAATTTGCAGAAAAGTTTAGTTCTTTTAGATTAAAAATTCAACAATAAATAATTACGTACATTTGATTATTTACGCGTGTGTTTCAAGGAATGTTAATTGAAGCGATTAAATATGGGCAGCGAATGGTTTCCGGGAAGGGTACACAACTGACCGCCATTAACGATAAACAATTTAGAATTGTTAACTAACACATATGTATTCAATTAAAGGGCAATAAATAAAATTGTTAGTGCACAAATAAAAGACGTTTAAAAGTTTTGATTTCTGTAAATAATTATGTATTCACGTGAATTAAAATTTGTTTTACTAAGTTAATTAATTATAAATTTTCCCCCAGTATACAACACTGAACATACACGTGTTTTATATAGATCAGCTATAAATATTTACAGTTGCGATAGATTTAATCTAAATTTGAATAAAATATGTTATTCAAGATAAAAATAAATATATAAGGTAATAATAATTATTAATATGTGTTAATTATTGATAAATGCATACGCGCGCGCGCGCGCGCGTGTGTGTTGAAGTGGAGTTGTTCAAGTACAAATACATTTTAAAAAAATGGTATGCGTACTTTAAACGTTAATGATGCTAACTTATATAAGCAAGAAATGGTATAGGCCTACGTACAACAGGGCGATATTCTGAGTAAGTTAAAATGACTACAAGGTAGGATAGTAGGTCTATAATATAATATAAGTGATAATATAAAATTTCACTTAGTCCGTAATTAAATACAAAAGTCACGTTAGTCCGGTTTATGTGTGCACGAATCGTATTCGGAGATAAATAAAATAAAAATAGGGCTATATTATTATTATTGTATACTATTATTGAACAGGGGACCACTATACATCAAATGATTAAAGTTCTAGTTTACATCTTCAGTGTATAAAAAAATATAGATCAGAAAGTCAAAAAATGATATGCTCTGTCAAGATAGCCTTTCTCTATCATTTGAAAATGCGTTTTGTATACCAGTTTTGGAATATTCTGAAGTTGTTTTAGTTATCTTGCCTTTGAATAACTAACCTAAAGGTGCGCTTAACAAAGCAGACATTATTTGGGTCTTGAGACAGGTTTGTGTGTTATGTGCTGTATCATACACTAAGCTAAACAGTGATAATTATAACGTCCCTTTTAACTTTTTTTTTTAATTTTGAGAACACTTGAATAGGATTTTGTGCTTGTCAGCTGCAACTCCAAACTAGAAGTGATGACGTGCGTGAAAGGTAAACTGACGAGCCTTTAACAACCTCTAGACCGATCCGCATAGATCTGCTCATACCACCATTTTTCACTGACATCATAGTGTCCCCATTACAACTACAATAACCAAAGAAAGGTCATTATTTTAAAATGTGATCTTAAATATCATCTAAAATTATGTATGATCAGCATATTTAAGATCAGAATATGAGCTTGATGAATAAGCCTAAATGCGAAAAAGCTCAGTGCTTCATAACAGAAATCTGCTTTTACTAATCCATATATGGATATCGTTTGTGCACTGAAATCCGTTTCATTCGTTCTTCTCTACAAATTCATTAACATTGGTTAGTACACCAAAACAAAATCTCTGGTCGTGACATTCGGTGGACACAAGTTCACATTAGCTTTGTTGGTTCAAAAAAAAAAACCAATTAATTGCCTTCGACGGAGGCAATTAAAGACTAATATGACTCTGTCAGTGTATTTTAAGCAGCTGGATGACAAAACTTTAATACTCAGACATCCCATGTCAGACACGCAAGTCTAACTTCAATTGAAAGGAGTTGCAAGTGACAAATGATAACAACAGCTTCGTTATAGTACTGACAGCTTCACGTACTATTTTACTGACCCAACACTAAACTACGTAATATTTTGTTACACAATATGATTCACTAAGCAAAGTTCTGTTGGTCTCTTATGTCACAAAAGTTTTATTCAACTTTGAATACTGTCGTTTACGGGGGATGAAAGAGAGCGTTATTTTCTTACATTGGATGACAATTCAGAACATGTGTTTCAATTTTCCATCTTACGCCTTCTTTGTACCTCTGTGCAAAACATTTTACACTCTCGATGGTCATAAAAATAAAATTTAATAGTTGCGATTCAACACTATGATACTAGTGATGAGACGTATATTGTACACGTACATGTTTTAAAACCTTTCACATACTGTCCAACTGTAGTTTAAATGATCTATTACCTATATAATAATAACTTATTAAGTGGTTGTGTTCTTCGCATGCGTTTTTGTGTCCAGTAAAATTTGTCCTGTTGCCATTTTACTGTCGTATACTGACCTAAACTGGTCGGACTATCTTGAAACCCACAAAACTGATGACAACGTAAACTGATACTAAATATAATAAGAAGAATTATTATTATTTCCCCGCCGGAATTATTATTTCAGCCCTTCCGATCTCCTTCCTGTCATGATCGTGGCATTTGATCTCTAAAATCGTCTTCTCCTCTTCTCCTTCTATTATCCAGTTTCTCCTTGTAGTTAATAGAATTCCAATCTTGCTAATTCGTCCCTGTCTCTCCGTCTGGGCGCGTTTCCATGACGAGCTTCGTTTTATTTCGTCTATCCTCATGACCAAACCACTGCAGTGCTTTTCTCTCTACCATGTAGATAGCTAATTCCTGCTAGAACATATTTCTGATGGTCATATTCCTAATTCGTTTTCCTCTAGTTTTTGCAGCTGACTGCCTCAAAATTTCATTTCACTGGTTTGCAATCTGCTCCTGTGTTTATCTGACTGGGCGAAGTTTTCTGTCCCATATAGTAATGTGGATAGAAAAAATATCTTGTATAGGCGTAGTTTACTTTCCTTGATGTCCTTCCTACCCACAATAACATTAGAAATCTGGTGATATATAATTTGTTTTTTGATCCGATGGTTAATTTCTTTATTAGCCTCTCCATTTGAAGTGAATACTGCTCCCACAAATGAGAATTATAATGCATTAAAATGAGACGAGTATGGAAAAAATAAACATTAAATAAATAAACAATCCAGAGTACCCTAACAAAAAAAAATTAAAAATTAGTTAAAAAAGTTTGTGAAACGTATGTTTTTTGTGAAGGTCCAAGGTGCCAGATATCTATTTAGTAAATATAAGAGGATAGTGGCTTTTATAAAGTGAAATTTCGTGGCTTTTAAAGATATTTTACAAACTGTAGATGCAATTTAACAACGCTCGTAAATTTCTTGTCATCCACTTGTCATATTAAAGTGATTGCATTACTCCATTCTAAACGAAGCATTCTGTGTAAATACAGAAATTTAACCACGAGGGGATCAGGTCTAGTAGAACAAACAAGCAAAGCGTACACGTTTTTCCATTCTCCAGTTCAAAGTTACCGAGTCTAAGTTGATTCAAAGATCAAACATCGTTACAGTATGAAAGAACAGATCAGTCTAGACACACATCATTCATTTCAGTAATCAAAACGAGAAGCACTTCAGTTTAGTTTTCGTAGTTTGGCTCTCTTCTCCAAGGGCTATTAAGAAACCAACTTACTAAAGCTCAAGGATGAAGCATATATGATCTGACGGAGTTTATAAATACTTAAATATGTCGTTTTTAGACTTAAAAATAATAAAGTGCAAGTAGACAAAAAAGGCAATAGACAGTGGGGATGCGAAGGAACCACAGCGGAGTATAATTTGTTCAGTAAACGGAGCAGAAACATTGTAGGGTGTTTGGGAAAGCATTCGCTCAGCGTTGAACAGATAAATGCTAATTTTGTGCGAATGTATGCCCTAGTACATGCTTGCTGTACACATAATTAACAACGGTACCTCAAATGTTTCTTGCAGTTATAAGAACTGCAGCTATTTTAAAGTATCTGTAAACATAATGTGACTACATACGCATTAAGTAACAAGCATCAATTGGCAGAAACGATGCACACAGTGTATGACTTATTAAATAATGATTATTATTATATTTTTAGATATAAATTGTTACAACACAATTAAGCCACCCCAATACCAGCGATAAAAACGATGAATAAACTATATAAAATGTTTAAACTAATGAAAATAAAATGACAATGACGCGACAAACGACTACATGACCTAACCCAAGTGATTGACTCAATACAACCAAATAAAATGAAACCAAATGAGAAGGGGAAAACCGAAATAAAATGAAATTAAAAGGAAATAAAATGAAATCGAAGGAGAAGGAAAATGAAAATGAAACAAAACAAGTATAAAGGAAATAAAATGAAATCAAATGATAAGACACAAACAAATGATATAGAATAGAAAAAGGAGAAATGTTACACTCAAATATAATAATGCAAAAGAAACCAATAAATAACAAATGTAAAAGATAATTATTATTATCGACTAAATGGTCAATGTAAATGATATTTGAGAAAACCCGATACAGTAATGAAAAGAAAACTAAAATTACACTAACCAAAGAAATAGAGTTTAAAGGTAATAAAGAACTCTATAATGACATGAACTTATTAATAGTATAAGTAACCTTTGTAAAGAGAGAGATAGTGAGAAAGTAAACATAAATAAGTGACAAAGAGAATGTAATGTTAGGGTTACCCACTAATAACACTTAAAATAAAATTTAAGAAGTGCAAAAGTGACAGTGTAAAACCCCACAATAATGAGAAACCCTATTGATAGGTGTGAACACTTAATAATCTGTGATGAACACTAAATGATTAATGGTGAACAATATTAGTAAATAAGAATCTTGTTATTGATAGCATTAAGATTAATTGTAAATGAAGGATACAATAGTATTCAGGGGAGGAATCCCATGGAAGGTCAAAAGTTAGTGTTACCATGGCTAGCGAGTAAAGTTAGTATAAGAAAAAATATAGCAAAGAAAATAAGAGCAAAATCAATAAACACCCCATGTTCTAAGGGATAGTCAATTAAGTAAATTCAAATGGTGTGATGACGTTTATCACCCAAAAAATAATTAAGAATGAAACGAATTGTAAGCAAACGTTACCTAATAACTGTTAAAAAATTGTTTGATTTAATCTATGAATAGGATATGGCTGAAGGAATTATACAGACCATAGGCCTAGATGTTATGTTTTATGTAATAGAGAATAGTAAGTAATAGCCAAATTATAAAAAACAATGGCAAAATAAATAAATAAAAAGATAAATTAATACAAATCTAATAACACTGGAAGGGCAGTTAGGAAATAATTAACAAACCATAATGTAGAAACTAATGGGAACATACAATTATTGTAAAAACAGATCCAAAACAAATCAACAAGTAGACAAATCATGTATAATACCAAAACAAAACATGTATGAGGGTAAATTAAAAGGTAATTAGTATAAAATAAATAAATATAGCCAATTACTACTTAGGCCTATGAAATGCCTAACTGTAAAAAACAAATAACTACAAATTGTAAAAAATTAACAAGGAAATTAGCAAATCCAAGGCAAATAACTAGTCAAGGAAAATTTGTGAATCATATTAAAGGATAAATTTTAGATTAAGGACTTAAAATAAGAGAGAAATGTAATTAACAAATATCAACATAATTGTCCAAACAATAATACATGAGAAAACCCAACCTTGTGGGATGTTAAAATGATCTTTGAAAGAAAATACGAACAGTAGTGATAATATTTAATACATAGAAGGGAAGACGGAAGAATAATAGCAATCAGAAGATATACAGTAATTTTGAATAAAAATTCAAATATGATAACAATGGTCTTAAGTCAAGCTAAGCCAATCAAGAGTAATCAGTAACCATGACAGCGGAACGTTGGTTACGAATTTTCCGTTAAAACCTATTATTCCATAAGTGACGCTCATCAAGAATAGACGTCAGGCCGTGAATAACCAAAATTTTAATATAAAACCTTTAAAAAGTAATCCAAAGTCAAATAGATGAACATATAAGAAGCTGATGAAGGACGAGAACAATTAACTGAAGCCTAGGACCAATTAAACCAATTCTAAATTAATAAATTTGAACAACTAACATGAAAAAGGTGCCAGACGTACTTAAGCTCCAAGATAATTGAAAATTGACGACTGTTGAAGTTCCATTTCAACTGAATGACAGTTCACCTCAAGTCGACTGATTTGATAAGTATTATTAAATTACCCGAATTTCGGAAATAAATTCTCTTTAAATTTTTCTCACAGTAATCTGAACTCTCACTATAAACTGACGATATAATTTCTTTCAAAGATTAATAAAAAAATAAAACACTGAAATTTTGTTAACTAGTAAAATAACCTGTATGAAAATTACGAACTTTTGAAACACACTTTACCACACTTCAGGAACAAATTATAATTACACATTATATTATTTAAGTACAAATAATGTAAGGTAGTGTACTTTATTGTAATCATTATTAATACTTCTTTCGTAATCACAAGAATCCAGAATTTGAACGTAATAAATTGTAAACAAACGGTAGCAGTCGCCATGAATGATTGAATCATTCGTTCAGTTCGCTTCGCCGAACCTTGAGATTTTGCTTATAATAATTGCCAGTGCAAATTTGTTTAATAACAAAAATATAATTTTATATATTACTGAATAAATACAAATCGCAATAAAAGAAACTAGTACAGAGTTGTAACCACTGTTTTTATTTCATAGGGAAGTGCATTATATAAATTGTGTATTATTTAGCAAAGAGGACGGTAAGCGCTCACGTCGGAAACTCGGCGAACTATCAGTGAGATTTATCTACCCGTACAGGCGGGAGTAATCAAATTCACCAGACCGTCATAGCTAAGAACGCTCAATCATACTATTTGTTAATTTAATTGTTTTAATTAAACAATTTGGCGCCACCCGGGATTTATGCACAACTACGAAGAACAGGTAAGGTTCCCACTTTAATGTACTGGTAATTTGAAGGATCGCTACGGACATCGTCAGCGCACCAGTGTGAGGCGAACACACAACTTATACATTTTTACAGAGACGACAGAGTCTAGTCGTTACAGATTGGCGACCAACTAATGAGGCTCGATTTGAAGACTAGCGGCGGTTACGGAAAAATATGAAACATTCCATGGTTACAAGGTATAAAGCTAAGAAGGGAACTGAAGGTACCGACGAAGAAGAAATGGAAATGATTGAAGAAATGATCGGGGAAATGATCGAAGAGGATGCCAAAGAGGACCAACCAGAAAACCCAACCCAACCAACACCGGAAGTAGAAGTTATAGTCGGGGACCAACCAGACAAACCAACCCAATCAATGGACACACATTTCCAAGAAATGATGAGGATTATGGTGGAACAATTAAACAGAAACAAGGAAGAAATTAATGGAAAAATAGATAAAGGAAATGAAAAAATGGATAAGAAAATAGACAAAATGAAGGGAGAAATAAGAGAAGATATTGAGACGCTGAACAACAAAATCGAAGAAAATAATGAGACATTGAAGCAGCAGATAAACGAGAAAATGGAGGAACACAGTAAGACTTTGCGGAAGAACCAAGAAGCTCTACAACAGCAATTGACGGAGGACATCCAAAAAAGAAATGAAGAACTGAAGGAAGAATTGAAGGGACAAATGAAGGAAGACAGTGAGAAGAACAGAGAAGAATTAAGATACATACTAATAGGGTATCGTAAAGAAGTCAAGCAGACAAAAACGGGGATGAATAAGAAATGGGAAGAAACAAATTACCAAGCAGATCAACTTCATGAAACAGTAGATAGTGGTTTCACACAATTGAATGAAACACTAGACAACACTTCTGAAGGTATCAATGAAAAAATAAGAAATAAAGAAGACAAAAGTGTATTTTTACCTGAAAATAAACATAACAAAAACAATAAGAAAATCAAGCACATAGAAATCAACCGTAGAGGAGTAAAGAAGAATCGAATAATTAAGAAGATTAAGAAAACAAAGGAAATAGGAAAAATATATAAAAAGAAACTAATAAAAACAAGAGAAGAAGTGGAGATGATGAAAAATGGACTAATTGATGTGTTTAATTTACCAATGACTGACCAAAGCAAATTAATGAAATATAAAGATTGTAGGAGGACCTTAAAAGAAATCATAGAGGGAATTCACAACAAACCAGCGGATGAAAACTTCAGCAAATCGATATGTAAATGGAAAATACCCAAAATTGAAAGGACTCACAACAAGATAGTGTGTCACAAATTAAGAAGGCCTCTAAAACACATGGATACACCAGAAATAGAAATGCTGAATAAAAAACCAATGATAACATTAATGAGGGAGGTACAATTAACTTCTTTGATTAATAAACAACATAATATAGTGAATGATGTAGGCATGGAGACAAATGAACATACGATATTAGAAGAATTGTGGTACAAGATAGAAAATACCTATTTCACAAGGAAGGAAATAGTTCTACACACCAAGGTTATCCGAACCAAAAGTGTAGAGTAAATGATGGACCATGGGTAAACTAAGCAAAGATGAACACCGAGAAATGGGACTGATTTTCGAATTACCGACCATGCAAACCAATGGAGAAGAAAAGAGAAAGTGATTTACCAAATTCAAAAGATGTAAGATCAACTTACAATAATATTTAAATAACATATGAGGTATAATATAAAATATAAAACAAAGGAATAAATTACAAAAATTCCTACAATGTAAGATCAACTTACAATAATATTTAGATAACATATAATATAAAATGTAAAATAAAGGAATAAGTTACAAAAATTCCTATAAGTAAGAACCATCAACTTACTATAATATGAGACAAAACCAAAATGAACAAACCAAAGTGAAAACAAGAATTAATAATAAAAGAGGATTAGAAAGGAGACCAATTAAAATAAACAAAAAATAAAATCAAGCAAGAACTGCTAAGACAAATACCTAAAATTATAAAGAATATAGAGTATTCAGAAAAAAAAATGAACTGTTATAAAAAAAAATGTATAAAGCAAATATACAGCAAATGACTAAAGCAAAATAATGGTAAGCAACCAAGAAAAAGAAAAAAGATGTATAAAATAATTAAAATGATCACGAGAAGAAGAGAAAAACGAACTAATGAAAAGTTAGGAATAATGAAATTAACAACTAAATAAATAAAAAACAATCAACTGTATGAGTAGATAACAATATATAGCAAAGGTACAGCGGAAGGAAGAATGAGTAAAAGGTTAAAAATGATCTAAAAAACCATGAAGTGGACAATCCCCAAAATATTAATGAAAGTCACAAGATGACAAAAAAGGTATTTAAGATTGACTGAGAAAAGGTCCAGCAATCAAATTAACTGAGCAGAGATGATGTTCTCTGGTCTCAGAAAAAATGGTAGTAATGGAAGAAACCAGCTAATAAAATGTTAGGGAAAAAATTGTATAAAAGGGAGAACGCACTAATGGAAATAATTAAAACAGATCTAAATAAAATGGAATGAAACAAGTAAGAAGAGAAATAAGGAAGAAGAAATAAACAAGAAGAAAACGAAAAAATTATATATAACTGATAATTTCATAAAAAACTATGCTAGTGTTTTACCAAAATGATCAATTTTGAAGGAGAGGCATTATGTTACAACACAAATAAGCCACCCCAATACCAGGGATAAAAACGATGACTCAACTATATAAAATGTTTAAACTAATGAAAATAAAATGACAATGACGCGACAAACGACTACATGACCTAACCCAAGTGATTGACTCAATACAACCAAATAAAATGAAACCAAATGAGAAGGGGAAAACCAAAATAAAATGAAATTAAAAGGAAATAAAATGAAATCGAAGGAGAAGGAAAATGAAAATGAAACAAAACAAGTATAAAGGAAATAAAATGAAATCAAATGATAAGACACAAACAAATGATATAGAATAGAAAAAGGAGAAATGTTACACTCAAATATAATAATGCAAAAGAAACCAATAAATAACAAATGTAAAAGATAATTATTATTATCGACTAAATGGTCAATGTAAATGATATTTGAGAAAACCCGATACAGTAATGAAAAGAAAACTAAAATTACACTAACCAAAGAAATAGAGTTTGAAGGTAATAAAGAACTCTATAATGACATGAACTTATTAATAGTATAAATAACCTTTGTAAAGAGAGAGATAGTGAGAAAGTAAACATAAATAAGTGACAAAGAGAATGTAATGTTAGGGATTACCCACTAATAACACTTAAAATAAAATTTATGAAGTGCAAAAGTGACAGTGTAAAACCCCACAATAATGAGAAACCCTATTGATAGGTGTGAACACTTAATAATCTGTGATGAACACTAAATGATTAATGGTGAACAATATTAGTAAATAAGAATCTTGTTATTGATAGCATTAAGATTAATTGTAAATGAAGGATACAATAGTATTCAGGGGAGGAATCCCATGGAAGGTCAAAAGTTAGTGTTACCATGGCTAGCGAGTAAAGTTAGTATAAGAAAAAATATAGCAAAGAAAATAAGAGCAAAATCAATAAACACCCCATGTTCTAAGGGATAGTCAATTAAGTAAATTCAAATGGTGTGATGACGTTTATCACCCAAAAAATAATTAAGAATGAAACGAATTGTAAGCAAACGTTACCTAATAACTGTTAAAAAATTGTTTGATTTAATCTATGAATAGGATATGGCTGAAGGAATTATACAGACCATAGGCCTAGATGTTATGTTTTATGTAATAGAGAATAGTAAGTAATAGCCAAATTATAAAAAACAATGGCAAAATAAATAAATAAAAAGATAAATTAATACAAATCTAATAACACTGGAAGGGCAGTTAGGAAATAATTAACAAACCATAATGTAGAAACTAATGGGAACATACAATTATTGTAAAAACAGATCCAAAACAAATCAACAAGTAGACAAATCATGTATAATACCAAAACAAAACATGTATGAGGGTAAATTAAAAGGTAATTAGTATAAAATAAATAAATATAGCCAATTACTACTTAGGCCTATGAAATGCCTAACTGTAAAAAACAAATAACTACAAATTGTAAAAAATTAACAAGGAAATTAGCAAATCCAAGGCAAATAACTAGTCAAGGAAAATTTGTGAATCATATTAAAGGATAAATGTTAGATTAAGGACTTAAAATAAGAGAGAAATGTAATTAACAAATATCAACATAATTGTCCAAACAATAATACATGAGAAAACCCAACCTTGTGGGATGTTAAAATGATCTTTGAAAGAAAATACGAACAGTAGTGATAATATTTAATACATAGAAGGGAAGACGGAAGAATAATAGCAATCAGAAGATATACAGTAATTTTGAATAGTAATTCAAATATGATAACAATGGTCTTAAGTCAAGCTAAGCCAATCAAGAGTAATCAGTAACCATGACAGCGGAACGTTGGTTACGAATTTTCCGTTAAAACCTATTATTCCATAAGTGACGCTCATCAAGAATAGACGTCAGGACGTGAATAACCAAAATTTTAATATAAAACCTTTAAAAAGTAATCCAAAGTCAAATAGATGAACACATAAGAAGCTGATGAAGGACAAGAACAATTAACTGAAGCCTAGGACCAATTAAACCAATTCTAAATTAATAAATTTGAACAACTAACATGAAAAAGGTGCCAGTCGTACTTAAGCCCCAAGATAATTGAAAATTGACGACTGTTGAAGTTCCATTTCAACTGAATGACAGTTCACCTCAAGTCGACTGATTTGATAAGTATTATTAAATTACCCGAATTTCGGAAACAAATTCTCTTTAAATTTTTCTCACAGTAATCTGAACTCTCACTATAAACTGACGATATAATTTCTTTCAAAGATTAATAAAAAAATAAAACACTGAAATTTTGTTAACTAGTAAAATAACCTGTATGAAAATTACGAACTTTTGAAACACACTTTACCACACTTCAGGAACAAATTATAATTACACATTATATTATTTAAGTACAAATAATGTAAGGTAGTGTACTTTATTGTAATCATTATTAATATTTCTTTCGTAATCACAAGAATCCAGAATTTGAACGTAATAAATTGTAAACAAACGGTAGCAGTCGCCATGAATGATTGAATCATTCGTTCAGTTCGCTTCGCCGAACCTTGAGATTTTGTCTTATAATAATTGCCGGTGCAAATTTGTTTAATAACAAAACCATAATTTTATATTATATTACTCAATAAATACAAATCGTAATAAAATAAACTAGTACAGAGTTGTAACCACTGTTTTTATTTCATAGGGAAGTGCATTCAGGGCCGGCCTAAGAGCAAAATGCTGTGTGTGCAAGAATGAGTTTTGGCGCCCCTTACAATGAAAATGGGTATAGAAAACCCTCCAAAAAATAATAATTTTGTTTGAACCCAAAACAATTATGAATTAACTGACCTTTCTTTTCTGTACTTTCAAGCCACATTTTATTTGTTGAACAAAAGTTATTAACATATTCAAATGGTTAATTTGCATTCAAAATTACATAAAAATTTAAATTTTTACCATATTATTTTTTTATATTTTTTCTCATTTCGGCGCCCCTCCCAAAATCGCATGTGTGCGACCGCACACGCCTTAGGCCGGCCCTGAGTGCATTATATAAATTGTGTATTATTTAGCAAAGAGGACGGTAAGCGCTCACGTCGGAAACTCGGCGAACTATCAGTGAGATTTATAAACCCGTACAGGCGGGAATAATCAAACTCACCAGACCGTCATAGCTAAGAACGTTCAATCATACTATTTGTTAATTTAATTGTGTTAATTAAACAATTTGGCGCCACCCGGGATTTATGCACACCTACGAAGAACAGGTAAGGTTCCTACATTAATGTACTGGTAATTTGAAGGATCGCTACGGACATCGTCAGCGCAATATATAAGTAACGACACCAGTGTGAGGCGAACACACAACTTACACCTTTTCAGAGTACGTAAGAATCCCTTCGTTACAAAATTAATTACAAGTGAACCAAGTGTTACAAAATTAGTATCTGGAAAATCGTAATTTATGTAAGTACCCGTAACAGTGACTGACCAATTAAATAACAAATACAAATGAACTTTCTCGAAATTATTTATTAAAAATGTTTAACATTTCAATAATAATTCTAATGACTGCATTTTAAATATTGTATTTGAAACAATTGATTAGTAAAAATAAATAGTTCAAGGATCGAAATAATCTCGTATAGAAATTCAAATCGGTTATTCGTAAAAATATTCAGTCTCCGTCGAAGCAGTTCGATATATATATGTGCGTGCACAAGATAAAGGGGGAGGGGACGAGATAAAGAGAGAGTCGGTGATTAGAGAGGGAGCGTTGAAAGACAGTCAGAGGGGAGGTAGGCATAGTGTGATAAGCCTCCAACAGTCGCCTTAAACGATCGTGTGAACATATGTGACAAAACGTGACCATTTAATGAAACAGACAGACAGACAGACAGACACACAGACACTTTTCGGAAAACGACTTTTTTTCATGTTTTGAGTGTAGTAGAATCAGAATCTGCAATAATCTCGAACACGATTTTTTTTGCCATCACCATACTTCCATTCCTTAAGGAATATGGAAGTAAAAATAACAAAACACGATTAAGAGTACAAGTACACTTTAGATGCACATGTTCACGATACTAACACTTATCTTAAATTCATTTAGTATTATTATTTATTATCTTCATTAGATAAAAAGGAAAGTAATTTTTAAAGTAATCAGATAAAATAAATGAACAGACCACTAGTTTTTTTTTAATTTTATTTAGTTAGTTTTATATTCTTAGTTTTATGCGTAGCATACTAAAGCAGATTAATAAGTTGTATAGTACAATGAGCCTTTATTCGAGAGCTAAAACAATGATTAACTCTTCATGATACAATACAAATACCAATAAGAACTGTGAGTACAGGTGTGCAGCAATTCTAAGTGAAAGCTGTATGATAACAGAGTGTAACGCCAGCGTGAAGTCGCTGTGCTTTATCGTAATATAAATTAAGAATTAAATACTTTGTTAAATAATTGTAAGGCAATTAAAAATGTATAGTTTTATCACATTGTGAATATTAAACAGTTATTTAAGTTGATTACAGCTTAATTTGTTAACACTGCCTCACAGGTGACGAACTCGGAAGCCTTATAAAGTAGGCCTACGCGTAAATGTATGCTGAAATAAAAATCATTTTTTTAAGACTTAAAAATTTTAGTAATTCAGAAACATCAGTTGTACGGATACAGAAATAAATGTTCACTATTGCTCATTAAACTAGTAGCTCATTCATGTGTAGCTTACGAACTTTGTATTCTGTCAGATTATATAAACTCAGAAAAATGGTTTTGTATTGACAAGCAGAATTTAGGCTATATCTCGTGTAGACTTTAAATAATCCCGAAATAAAATGTTATAAAACTGCAGGTAGCAATTAAACGTTAGAACTTCAAACTGGCTGAAATAAACGTTAAAACTTCAAGCTGCGATTGAAATATGGTCCGGAGCAGTACCATATGTGAGCTTCCCACAATAAATCATAAATATAATATACACATTAAGTGGACAGAAAACAAACATCAGAACTAAGTCTGGTAGGCTTAGGCTGATAAACATTTCCTGCGACCTCTATTTACGACTACAGATAATTCCTAAATAATTGCTTGATTCAGTATATTTAATTATACTTGTTACCCGAAACTTTAATTTATTATTATTGTATGTGATCTTATTTGAATACTGCGCCAAATAAGTACAATGTGTTTTTCATTTTAAACATCAGTAATTCGTAACATAAATGAAAGTTACATCAATCACTTGAATGATGAAACTTAGATACAATTTTTACAATCGATTAAACAGTGTCATCAAACAAATACAATAGCCCACATACAAATTTAAATCAAGTAGCAGATTGATAATTTTTGTCAGAGCTACAAAGAACCGTAAAACCAACTGCCTGTGGGAATTTTTGTTTGAAAGGGGAAATATTAGTCTTTTACGTGGCCGCAGTGTTTACGAGTAAAACTTGTCAGTCTCAGACACTGTTAGCAGTGATTAAGGATGTGTTGTCCTGAGTTGTAGGCCATAGCTGTTACGTACGCGCACGTGCACTCACTACTGTTTATAAACACACTCCGCCCGCGGACCGGCTTTTGCCTCAACATGGGAGCTGAAGAACGCAATCAGGTGATTTTACTGATTGTTCTGTTATTTCAACGTTTCTGTATACTATGTTACCGTACACATCGTATTGTTGTATTTATGTTGTTGTGTAAGTAGGCATAGACAAGAACTGACAGACTTGAGCGCGTTGTATTGTTAAGATAGTCTGCATATACGTACGAACGTTGTGTGTTTCCAACATATATTTGCATTATAATTGAATACTTGTGTCAGCAGACAGCACACCTGTTTGTACAGTTGTAGGTTTACTCATCGTTCTACATGTAACGCGCAAAGCACGATGGTAATATATACTTTATTTTCTAAAAAATATCAATAAATAAAATATTGTTCTAACAGAAAACATTACTGAATTAAAATATTCAGCTATTCTTACAGTCTCGTGTTTCACGTATTCTGAATATTTCAAACTATAAAATAATACTGACGGTGCTTTGTTTAGTGACGAGACTAACAAATATTAGCCGCAACTCGCTATGTTTATTTTTTGCATAAATAAATAAATTTAGTTTTAAATAATTATAATTGTTTCTTGAAAAGTGGTATTTTTTTTACTCTTACTATTTACAATGTGTGTTTATTTACTAGAACATCAAGGACATGATTTGTGAATTTGAAAACAGCTTCAGTTGAATACTGAAGAAATTACGTTAAAGTGCTTAGTTAAGTGTATCCTGTGTAAATAGCAATAGGTATGTACATATAGGTATATAATATGCATATGAATGTATAGGTATGTGTGTGTGTGTAAAGTAATTTATACGTTTTCGTGGTAGATTGTTTATTAAAATTGCTCTCCTTGGAGTCTTTCAAAGAATCCATTTTTATTGTTTCATTCACTTTGAATTTACTATTTAACAGGAAGCAGTATGCTGTCGTGTTACTAAGGTTAACTTCAGTCTTGGAGAAAGGGAAGATTGTCTAACTAATACAGATACAGCTTATGTATCTAAAGACTCGATATTTATCTAATAAAGTCGTTAATACCATGTGTGGATTTGCGAAGTATCCCTTTTTTGAGAATTCAGCTTCCAGGTAACCGTAACATGAAGCTGAATATTTTATTTCAAACACCAATTGTGTGTGTGGTAAGGTATTTGTATGTTCAAATTTGATTGCGCACGCGCGTGCAACGCCACACACACAAAATGTTATTGTTTGGATTCGTGTATATTAGCACATACGCATACCTCAGTTTATGTCAATTCAAAAACTTACTTTTAGTTGTGCGTTAGGTTAACCATAAACAAATCTTTCTAAATGTTTTTATGTATTTATTAAATATGTGACACACAAATGTACGAAAAATTATTTTTTTTTAATTCATTTACTTATTATTACGGCCCATCAAGGCATAAAGCAACGGATGGCGTTTATAACACTTTCTGACATGAAACTTGATTTAATTCATGATTTAGTATGAATTCAGAATCAAATAAACATCAATATAATGATTAATTCAAGAATGAGTGCGTAATACTAACACTTACAGAAATGTATAGCCTATGTAGGCCAACATACCATCCATATATATTTGTAACGAATAATGGCATTTCAATATTCAGCATCTATATTTTTGAAAAGTATTGTTATTATTATTTTTTTCTTAACTAAATTAATCGTTGTTTAACGGAACATTTTACGATCTTAGTTATGTATACCTAAAACAGATTTCTGTAAACGAATGATATCGTTTTATAAACAAAATTGTTTAAGATTATTCGTTTTTTTCTTTCTCAGTCATCTCACGCATCCGAATGAATGGATGCCCGCCAAAAACGGCACGTAAACTCTTTCTTCTCATTTCAACGACAAATTAAAAACTTGTTGAGTGACAGAAATTATTTTGTATAATCGATCGCCGTCTAAAAATATCGGTATGGAGAACCATACATGACTTCCATATTCTAAGATTTATATTTAAAATCATTTTCAGCCAAACAGCCAGGGAAGGAATTTTAACAAAAAAATACTTCTTTGTTGCCAATAACGTAGTACACATATAAAAAAAAATTATCCCCTCCCCCTTCAACTATAATTTTGATTTATAGAAAATTACCCCCAGCCCGTTCAACTAGCCTCTACATTTATAGATATTTCATCTATGTTTCTACAGTGGATTATTAAGATCTTATCAGGATACTTTATCAAAATTAAGTACTTTACTCATGTTACAACAAAAAATGTTTCAGGTAAACTGCCCTTTCCCCGTAACCGATCTTCACCAAAATCAACAGACATTGAGTTCTCTATAGCTCAGGCACATATGTAAAAAATTATTTGATTCTGTTTGAATTTACGGCAGTTATGGTTCGTCATATAAAAAATTACCCATGTTAAAACATACAACATGAGATTTATAAAACATATCTAAGATTTATATTTAAAATCATTTTTGAAATAAAATATTTTCATAGAACCTACTAACGCTGGGGAAATCTGAGGAGCCAATCAGAGTTGGGCCTACCTGTCACTCTGCTGAATTTGGTGGAAAGCCCTGTAACTGTCGTCAAAGTATCAGCCTTGACAGGGTCCTCTTTTTCTGCAAAATGGGAGAGGCTTGAGATGGAGTGAGTGACATGGTCCCCACCTCAATGAAGAACCCATTGTTTTATAAAAATATATTTAAATTTTGAAAACTGAAAATTCTTTTCTTGTTGTAAATATTTATATTTTATAATCAAAATGACTTTATTTTTGTTACCTGGCAACAAAATTATTTTATTTTAAACAATTACCATTGTTTCAAAAAGTTTAAATAAATTTTCAAGTACTTTACTCTTGTTAAAACGTAAAAGGTTGCAGGTAAACTACCCCTTTCCCTTAACCGATCTTCACCAAAATCGAAAGTCCTTGAGATCTCTACAATTCAGGGATGTATGCAAAACATTATTTGATTCTGTTTGAATTTGCGGCAGTTATCGTTTGCCATAGAAAAAAAAACGTTGCAGGTAAACTACCCCTTCCCCTCAACCGATCTTCACCAAAAACAATAGGTCTTGAGTACTCTACAAATCAGGGCTGTATGCAGAAAATTATTTGATTCTGTTTGAACTTGCGGCTGTTATCGTTTGCCATAGAAAATACACTTGTTAAAAAAACGTTGTAGGTAAACTACCCCTTTCCCTTAACCGATCTTCACCAAAAACAATAGGTCTTGAGAACTCTACAATTTAGGGCTGTATGCAAATAATCTTTTGATTCTGTTTGAATTTGCGGCTGTTATCGTTTGCCATAGGAAATACCCTTGTTAAAACATAAAACGTTACAGGTAAACTACCCCTTTCCCTTAACCGATCTTCACCAAAAACAATAGGTCTTGAGAACTCTACAATTCAGGGCTGTATGCGAAACATTATTTGATTCTGTTTGAATTTGCGGCTGTTATCGTTTGCCAAAAAAAAAATTTCCCTTGATAAAAAAAAACCGTTGCAGGTAAACTACCCCTTTCCCTCAACCGATCTTCACCAAAAACAATAGGTCTTGAGTACTCTACAAATCAGGGCTGTATGCAAAAAATTATTTGATTCTGTTTGAATTTGCGGCAGTTATCGTTTGCCATAGAAAAAAAATCTACAGACAGACAGACAGACAGACAGACACACAGACACACACACAGACACTTTTCGGAAAACGACTTTTTTTCATGTTTTGAGTGTAGTAGAATCAGAATCTGCAATAATCTCGAACACGATTTTTTTTGCCATCACCATACTTCCATTCCTTAAGGAATATGGAAGTAAAATATCGGTATGGAGAACCATACATGACTTTCATATTCTAAGATTTATATTTAAAATCATTTTCAGCCAAACAGCCAGGCTGTGTCTTACTTGCCTTTTTATTGCTGTATTAAATGAAAAATATTATATTACATTAAAATGAAAAAATTATAATTTTATTGCCTGGCAACAAAATTATTTTATTTTTAACAATTACCATTGTTTCAAAAAGTTTAAATAAATTTTCAAGTACTTTACTCTTGTTAAAACGTAAAAGGTTGCAGGTAAACTACCCCTTCCCCTTAACCGATCTTCACCAAAATCGAAAATCATTGAGACCTCTACAATTCAGGGACGTATGCAAAAAATTGTTTGATTCTGTTTGAATTTGCGGCTGTTATCGTTTTCCATAGAAAATACCCTTGTTAAAAAAACGTTGCTGGTAAACTACCCCTTTCCCTCAACCGATCTTCACCAAAAACAATAGGTCTTGAGAACTCTACAAATCAGGGCTGTATGCAAATAATCTTTTGATTTTGTTTGAATTTGCGGCTGTTATCGTTTGCCATAGGAAATACCCTTGTTAAAACATAAAACGTTACAGGTAAACTACCCCTTTCCCTTAACCGATCTTCACCAAAAACAATAGATCTTGAGTACACTACAAATCAGGGCTGTATGCAAAACATTATTTGATTCTGTTTGAATTTGCGGCTGTTATCGTTTGCCATAGGAAATACCCTTGTTAAAAAAACGTTGCAGGTAAACTACCCCTTTCCCTCAACCGAACTTCACCAAAAACAATAGGTCTTGAGAAATCTACAATTTATGGCTGTATGCAAATAATCTTTTGATTCTGTTTGAATTTGCGGCTGTTATCGTTTGCCATAGGATATACCCTTGTTAAAACATAAAACGTTACAGGTAAACTACCCCTTTCCCTTAACCGATCTTCACCAAAATCAACAGATCTTGAGAACTCTACAATTCAGGGCTGTATTCGAAACATTATTTGATTCTGTTTGAATTTGCGGCTGTTATCGTTTGCCAAACAAACAAAATTACCCTTGCTAAAAAAAAACCGTTGCAGGTAAACTACCCCTTTCCCTCAACCGATCTTCACCAAAAACAATAGGTCGCGAGTACTCTGCAAATCAGGGCTGCATGCAAAAAATTATTTGATTCTGTTTGAATTTGCGGCAGTTATCGTTTGCCATAGAAAAAAAATCTACAGACAGACAGACATACAGACAGACAGACAGACAGACACACAGACACTTTTCGGAAAACGACTTTTTTTCATGTTTTGAGTGTAGTAGAATCAGAATCTGCAATAATCTCGAACACGATTTTTTTTGCCATCACCATACTTCCATTCCTTAAGGAATATGGAAGTAAAAACGCACAATTGGTGTTTGTCGCTTAGTGCTATGTCATTACTGGTCGAGACCATAGATCAACGAATTTGACCCGAACATGTTGACTTGGAGAATCGTATGATTCGGCGACATTTGGGATAACAATAGCCTTACAAGTGGTATGTTAAAGGTGCATCGTTCACGTGAAGTGAACAGTACGGTGTTCAATGAGAATCACGCACACTGCTTTCTCCTACCCTACTTTGTTAGGCGTACTGTACTGCTTTCGCTTGTCATCCATTGAACTATCCATAACACAGTTTCTATAATCATAATCTACGCTAAACGTTAGAGTACATTAGATTGTATTAGATTTTCATTTATAAATTTCTAATAATATAAAATAACGACTCATACAGTTCTTAAAAAATATTACGTTCGTTACAACAATGTTTAATTAATTAAAGGGGTTTTGTAGTTGGTAAATTCAACAATATGCTTGTGTAATTTACTTCACTTATAAAGGAGTTATGACTTTGTTTTGTTCAAAAATTAAGTTTTTACATAAAAATAATTTGTCAGGTAGCGTTAAGCTTTCAAAAATGTTATTTTAAAAAATACGACATCAGAAAGAAGTTTTAAATTCTATTATTTTCGTAAATATAATATTTTCCTTTTATATAAACTACACGTAACATTTAACATTTTATACCAGTATGGGTTTAACACAGTACATTGTTGCTCGACACGTGTCAAATAGGCCTAAGCAGTGAAATCTTGATTCTACATTTATGTTATATTACTAAGCGATTTACACATCGTGAAAAGAAACTCTGACACTGTAATAAATTGCGTGCGCGCGCGCGCGCGCGTGTGAACTTTTCTCTTGGAAATGAGCCGTACAATATAGAAATATATTTACAACGTTAATAAGTATAAATATGTATAAAAGGATGCTAAAAAATTGTAAGCATATGATAAAAAAAAAGACTTCTATACACGGATACACTAATTGAATAGGAATTAAGAACACAATGCTCTCGGCGGCTAGCAATAACTGTGTACTACAGCTTATATACTGTATTCAGGGTATTGGCATAACTGTAAATACGCCTATACAGAGTTCAGGTAATAATTAATAATTCGTGTGCTATCACTTGCTTTTTACAATCGTTATGTGTATTACGTAGGGATGCAGGTAATCGCTGCATAAAAGCATTATTAATATTGTGTGTATGTGAATATAAATTGACATATACATTGTCGTTGTTCTGTAACTTAGGTTTCCGTTTTGTTACTTCCTGGCTGTGGAATTAAATTTTCCTTATAACAAATGTAGTTTAGCGATTGATGGTTGAGGAAAGTAGATAAAAAAGGTCACATGTGAGTTACGCAAGGGAAAACTACAGATAAGACAAAAGTATGGAGTTTTTCCCTTTCAAGACATCGTTTCCTGGAACAGTTAAAACATGTTCTTCTCTCCCAGTCAATTCAGCCGCCTTCACGAGCAGATGACAGTCGTCGTAGCAAACACAGCTCGCTCGGTTAGGTAATGTCTTTAATACACAATAAACTCGATATTTTCAAACATAAAGTTTTGCCTGCACGTAGTTAAAGTAGTGTGGGGAGAGAAGATTGAGACCGTTTGTACCCTGAATAACAATTACTTCTGAAAATTACAAGAAAAACCGATACTAACATGCGGTAGACTGATAATAGCTAATGTAAGATTTTGGCTGCAATACATAGGTCTACATCAGACTGATAATGTGCGAGATACCAACGATGGCATTGCTGTCAGAATAGTATCTTGTACCATACTGTCTCTAATATTTATCCACTACCATGAGCCAGGGACAATTACCACTGTACTAAATTACGAGGGACCAGGATAAGGAAAGTTTAAGTAGCTTTTTTCATTTTAAAACGCGTAGAATATTTTATATTTACTCGGATTATCTATTTGGTATAGCCTATATTAAAGTGTCAGTTCATACTCGCTTACTAGTTTTGTATAGACACCTGTGTTCACTGGCATTTAGTCTAATCAGTTTTACTGAAGCATCGTATACAAAAATATTCCGTACAATAATATTCACTTGGATTTCGTTGTCCATGACGTGTCCGTTACTTAACTAAATATAATTATTTCATTAACGACTCGGAACACAAAGTTCACTCGGAAAACGAGTGAAATTTGTGTTCCGAGTCGTTAGTGAAATAATTATATTTAGATAATATTCACCCTATGAAAGAGTGAAATGGCGTCAAAAAAATTAAGGAAGCATTAAGTGGCATATTTTATCAATAAATATGGCGACTGGCTACTATCTTTAAGAGATCCCGGGCTCAATTCCTGGTCAGAACCAAACAATTTGGCTTTAATCGGCTTCCGATTTGAGTACGTTTACTGTGTCCGATTTGTGTAAGTTCAATTTTCACACATACGAAATGCTTACACATATTTTAACGCAATGATCTCTTCACGGCCGTGCGCTTACACAGAATTTATGAGTCCCATGTCTCTCATAAAACAAAAATTATTTCCTTTCAGCACAGATAATGCTGTCGATTCGGCCGTTTCGAGCATATTTCGTTAGATCAGTCGTAAGTCGTATATATTTGACAATCCTGCATTTGGTTATCAAACTGGGATATTTATTGAGCTTAAATCAGCTCCTTTTCCACTTTTAATAGAAACAATAAAACGTCATTTTAATAAAAAAATAAATAAATTCAAATTTTGGATTTGTGTAGTTACAAGGTGAATGATGCAGAAGAGTTCGCATCACCGTGGATAAGGTTGTGTCACACCGCGGAAGCACGTAGGCCGGTGACGATTATTTGAGTGTAGGTTTACACAGGGCCGGCCCCAGCGCTTCTGCCGCCCTGTGCGGTATTTATGAGTGCCCCCTCCCTATTTTAGCTCTGAACACATTCACGCACACTAGACCTACTCTAAAGATACGGCGATTGCCTTCAAATGACGACTAGGAATGTTTGCATTGTGTGTTTATCAAATAACTAGAACTTTTTCGCGTTTACGATGCGTCGAACGGCTACAATAAAAATTGTAGAGACAATACAAGGAATCGTGAGACAATATGCCTATGTGATGACTTAAAGTTAATATACTAACTAAAATTCATTATGATTGATATATAACAAAAGTAATGTGTCATATACCTTAGTTAAAAAATACTCGTCTAGCTTTTGCACTGGCAAACTCCTTTATGACTTCGTTGTGATCAAGTGATTCAGCAAACTGAATGCTAGACCACTCAGGCGAGTCTCGGACATACTCGATCTGAGATAAGATTTAATAAGTTTGAGCTTCGAAAACGTCAGGTTTACGTTCTCTCGTTCACGAGTTTTTCGACTCTTCGTTAAACTCCGCTGACTTTTTGTACATAAAGTAATTCTTACTGATCTTACATATTGTGATGAAATTAAGCGAATAATTTTATTTTTTCCTTCAATTTCAAAACTCAACATCCCGGAATCGGCCGCCCTTTAAAATTTGCCGCCCTGGGCGGTGGCACGGTTCGCCCCTGCCTGGAGCCGGGCCTGGGTTTACATTACTTGAATTTTTAGCTAATCCACTTCAATATGGAATCGTCTGAGATCAAAATTCAGTAATGAAAGTATGGTGTCAATAAACTAAACTATCAAATCACATTTAACCCAAAAGACTACAGGCCTACATAACCGATAAATACTACATCGAAGATAAAATCTGCATAGGCTGTTATCAAATTTGAATCAAAATAAGTTACCAAAAAAGGGAAAATCATGTAAATTCGAATGGGAATAAATCACTATAAGGTAGCGGAAGTTACTACTGAGATAAAGAGCCTCATGCGACGGCTGGTTGATAATTTACTTAACTATTTGTGTGTAAAAGAACTGTTTAGTTAATGCTCTAAAATGAAATATACAGATGAAATATTCTTAGTAACACTGTAAAAATAGGTGTTTGTGATGTATAGACGGCTCAAAGTCATAGTCAAAGTCAAAGGCATATACTTAATTATGCATATAGGCATATATTTAATAACTAAATTAATGATAAATGAGTCAAGTAGACAAACACTAGTCAGAAATGCTGGTAAGATCTTGACGAAATTACCATTATTAGACAATTCTTTTGTGTGCCGTATTAATTAAGAATTAGAATTAGGTATGTAACAAACTTTTGTTGGTTGTAACAAAAATTTTCGTACTAAACAATCGGCAGAATTGTAACAATTGGTTTTCTGTTCGCACAGACGGTAACCAGCAGTGGCTAGACACAAAATGGTTTACTTCGAAACAAAACCAATTACTTTATGCCTTGTTTATTGTGGAGCGATTTGAGATGAAATTCTGAAACTATTCCAATTAAAGTTAAAAATTTGTAGACTCAGATATTTGGAAAGTTAATTATGGTTTTTTGTTGTTATTATTTATTGATACGTTGTTGGGTAGATAACTATCTTTAGCGTGGTAGAGTGAAATTGAACATCAGATACAGTGAAAGAATTCCAAGAATTGTTTAATATTTTTTAAATCAAAATCACATTCATCACAACAATTCTTATCCGAAAAGCAGGTAGACTTATCTATTACGCACTATACACAATAAACAATAACAAACATTGAGTCATTAATAAGATTTACATTTAGTAAATCCTTGTTACAAACACTTGATACCGCTTGTAACAATTACGATACTACACTTCACTAAGGGCAACAGCAAAGCTTGGGCTGTGCAGATTGGTGCATCGTCCACAAAACTAGCCGAGCATTAGCTTCCTTCTGCCTCCACGTCCGATCTAAGGCGAAATTGTTTTCTTCACAAACAACGGCTTTTCGTACTAACTCGCTTTACTACAGTATGTCCGGAGGTAATTTCCAAGTGTCACCTGGACGTAAACCTTAACTGCTAAGGGGGTTCTCCTTGCTGCTTGTAACCAAATTCTAAATGCAAGGTGTTGCACGGTTTTGTTCAAGAAACACGAAGTCCGCTTCTCAACAAGCGAGAAGGTAACCGATGGGGGAAGGGACTTTGGCCGCCAGCCGATCTACGCATTGCATCTTCATTTTATGTACAGCAGCAAGGATTTTCAAACCGGGACAGTGTACATGATGACCGGTAAGCAAATGCATGTTAACGATCAGCTTGCCTAGTTTTTAGGCCATTGCCAAACTGACAACAGTTGACCCAGAAAAGTCGACGTCTGGTCGTAGGTACGACAGGTGAACCGACGCTCTAAGTCACTTGGCCAGTACAACTTGACCAGTCTTACTTATTCGAATACTGACTCACCGTTCAATAGCATCGCGTCAAAAGTTTTGTTAACGGCGCATTGTCAGTTTTAGGTCCAGTTGTATGTGTAGTTCTACTAGCCGTGATACAGCTTATGTTCGTCCGCGTTGATATTGTACTAGCAGATTGCGGGCAACTTACTTCCCAGTTCCAGAGTCTGAAATATTATTTTTGCTTTAATAACATCAATTGCATTATGTCATAACACATGCCTAAAATATTATTGTCTTCTTTTTGTAATGTGTTGTGAATATGTAGTCAATTTTACCAAGGTTTTTAATTTGTACTATATATGAGTGCACAATTTTATACACACATATGTGTGTGTGTGTGTGTGTGTGTCTATATGTAACTTTTTTTCTATTTGTATCGGCCATCTGAGGACCACATGCCAATTTTAATTCTTTATTCCTTGTTCTTTTCTTTTCCTCCAATATTCTTTCATCTTTTCACTATCTCTTCTTCCTGTCTTCAGTCCACTCTGAACCTGCGTTTTTCTCTCTCCTTCCCTGGACTCCTTCCATTTTTAACTCTTTTGCCCTAACCTCTCTTTCAATTGCTTCTTCTGCGTTTATATTACTTTTTTTTTAAATCCTTGTTGACTTCTTTAATCCAAATTGATGTTGACTTCTTTCCTCACAGATATTTGAAGATCTGTTTTGTTAACGTATTGTCTTCCATTCTATATAAATGTACAAAAAATACTTTTATTTTTCTCACTGTTTCTGTTATATTTTCTATACTTTGATATATTTCATCATTACTTCATAATTTCCAACCTTCTGAAGTTTTTTGTGGACCTAATATTTTCCTAATGATTCGTCTTTCCAATATTTCTAGTTTGTCTAAATTATAATTCATTGCTAGACATTCACTTGTATATAGGCATTGTAGCCCCACTACTGTATTTTAATGCCTTATTTTCGCATTTTTAGATATGCACTTTTTATTGTAAATATCTTTAGTTATACCATATGCTCTTTCCATTTTATGAATCCTTTCTTCTATAGCAGATTTTTCCAAACCATTCTCTTGAATTATCTCCTCTAGATACTTAAATTTTCTAACCCTCTCTATTCGACCAGTGTCTGTTAGCAGGAATTTTGGCGCACTTTTATTGGTCGTGACAAATTTGTTCTTTTTCTGCAGAAATTCTTAATCCTGCTCTACTGGCTATAATATAACATTTTTATTTATTTGTTTGTTTTATCATCTGTTGATGCAGATTATTTCTGCAAAACATACGTAAGGTGTGTGTGTGTGTGTGTGTGTGTGTGTGTCTGTGTGTGTGTGTGTTCACTTCCATTATAAATTGTTAAGAAAGTAAAAAGATTTTAAGTGGATAATTTCGTGCTTTAAATTTTAAGTAAAAATTCCTTATCCGTTTGACTAAATCCTTTTTGACTACGTTCATTACATAGGCGTATAAAATCTTAACACGTAGGCCTATGTAGTGATAGTAGGGTACTTACATCGTCTGATATACTATTATAACTAGGTCGTGTAAGAATGCTCGCGCGCGCTCCCGTGCATGTGGTAGACAGACAGACGTTTAAAGATAAAAGACATAGAAAGAAGACCAACGTTATTTCCAAAACATGTACGTAGGTCAGAACGTACGTAGGTCAGAACGACATTATTTCAAGGCACGTGTAAAATTACTTATTTTCAAGTAACAACTGTCTACGCAAAAATAAATGCAAGTTTAGCATTAAACCTGTTACAATTTTTATAATGCATACGACCGACAATTATGAGAATTCGGTCCGAACAAGAGACTTCTTTCGTACGGAAATAAGGAAGTCCACGAGAATCTGCGCCTCACGCTGCCACTGCTCTAGGGTAAACGCGATCTTCTAGTGATCAAACACACTTGCACTTTTGTCGAAAATTTGTTGAACACATATTGAAATTCACTGACTGCGAGTTTAAAAATTTGTTAATATTTTTGATATGTGGTCAAGTATACTGAAGTCATGAAAATTTCAATAGCTGTCACATACAGTAGGTGTATGTAGCGACCAAACAATGTCCTGTACTTGTGCAGTAGCCTACACTAACCATACGTGCACTTTGTTTTCAGCCACCACTTAACGTCTAGTGGAAAAGTTCATAGAAGTTTATCATCGTCTCCAAAACCAACTTGACCTTTGTCTGAGGAAATATAAAAAACGTGAGTCATCTGAGGTTTAAAATTGAATTTTATTCTTATACTTATCTTTCGTGATGTGTCGATTTCTGAAAACACTGTTCGTAGTATCTGATTGGGCGCGTCAAGTGTGATATTTTATCCAACTTTGTTCAACCACTCTTATAAATTACGGCTTTTTCCTTGTAAAAAAAAAGTATATCCTTCCCCTTGCTACGAAGCGCGTGCAAGAATACGACTTGGCTATCCTTTCATTGAGTAAATAACAATCCTGTAATGAACTGGAATTTCAGTGAGGGAAATGCAACATTTACATTGAATTTCAAAACAAAATTATTTCCACACAATAAAAAAATCTTACGTTCACTCGAAAAATAATTGATCTAAACGAATCAGTCAGATACTGTTTATTGCAGTCTCTCATACTCCAAGTTGCCACTGTTATTGATAATCATGTCGTTAAGGACGAGGCTTTTCGTATCTCCACCATTTCAAATCCAGTACAAAGCAACTAGCTATTCGCAAAATAGCACCTACGACGTTACGACAAAGCACTCAGTACAAAAACTGCGGTTGTCAACGGTAATGGGATCAGTTTTCCTCAAGACACGTCCGATACCTCAACAACTCGTCTTCCTATAAAAGTATATTACAATCTGAATCGCGAACTAAGTTTTGAGTTTGTACTGTAAGTACAACCGAGCTTGTACCATACACCTGCTTCTCAGAAAGTATTCAAATTATCAAAATTGTATTAGCGATGAAAATTTTATTAACATAAATAGGAAGCACATTTTCAAGACCACTTATTTCTTTTAGGTAACTTTGTCTTCTATAATGACTTGCGAAAACAGGCTAAATCAATTTTAAACAATCGATTTAGTCTGTATCGATTTCACTAAAATGCTTTAATACCGTGTAACACTTTAATATTCTAATAACACGTCATTTACTTACTCGATTTGAAGACGACGTCAATTAAACACAATCTTAGGCATTTGAAGGCATTTGTTTATGGAATAGAAAATCCATTTTTGTCTTTTTTTCGCCACTGAAGATTGACTACAAGTTGAAGCCGAAAATAGCTGATATCTATCAATAGGACTCGACCTAATACCCGGAAAATGATTCGAAGCCAAGATTAAACTCCGGGCTTGAAAAAACGATACTAATATTTAAACATTCCACTCATTAAAATAAAATAGTGCCTAATGTTATTTTAAAATTTAAACTGACACATTTTCTGATAACTTTTACAATTAAACTTCAACGCTGTAAAATATACATTTGCTTTCTATAACTCGTGTTGAAGATTTTCTTATTACGACAAAATTCAATTCACTAACTACAAATTTATTTTAAAATAATAAAATGTTCGAGTCCTCTGCAGATTAGATCTTGGCTGGAGTGACTGTCACTCACTGAAAGTACTTCTGAGGTTCATCCTTCACCTTTGAATCCATTCAAGACAAGAAAATTTTATATTTTTCTTTTACATCAAGGAAAACAAGCAATCCAAATTTGTTCTTACACAACACTTGGTACATCCCTCCAGGTTCTATCCTCTTTCTTACCCTCAGTCTGGATTCAAATGTAACGGATACAAGCGTTAACCCACATGGCGCAGTTTAATAACATGTATTTACTGACGTTGCCACCACTGATTTAAATTTTCTTTCTGGCTGCCTCTTCCGTTTATTCATTTGTGAGCTAAAGGAGGTGTGTTTAGTTCAATTGCCTCTCTTGCATTAGTTTCTTTTGGCTGGTAGAGATTGTTTCTTGTCTTCCTAACATCATTTGGAGACTTTCTTTGTGATTCGTACTCATTCGTTCTGTTGGCAAACAAGATGTCTTGTTTCCTTTCTTTATGAATGCGCGCCTCTTTGTCTTTCACAGAATATGCCCCAACAAACATGTATAGCAAGTTAGTAGGATCGGTTCCAATGCACTCTCTCATTGATTCAGTGTCTTCACTATTCACTTTTTTTTTTACTGATGTTTTTGTCATAGCTTCTGTCAAAACTTATCTCCATAGGGCCGGAATGCACTCATGGTTAGTTCACTTACCAATGGGTTTCAAGTCCTTTCACCTTCTTTGGCTTGTTATTAATTTACTCCATCAATAATAGTCAGACGGCAAAATGGAGTTCCGAGTTCTTCAAATTATTTGTGTGTATTAGTGTTTGTTGTGTGTTGATTGTGTGCATACACATATACGCGCGCACTTCAGAAACACAGTGTCCACTGTGTTTACGTTAGATAATATGATATTGTGTGTATAACATTAATTTACGACTCATATTTTGTTATCAGAAATGTATGATTAATTACAAGCTGTTAACACTGTTGACAGTGCAGGTATTCTATGACAGAAACAAGGAGCAGATATATGTAACAGTAATAACGCACATGTCATGGTGTCACTTAAACTGGACGATGAGTAAAACAGCCACGTGGGCGTTAAATTAGTTTGGTGTTTTTACAACGTTGCGTAGAGTGAAAAACAAATACCTAGGGAGAGTAACTGTTGGGGTGGTACTGAAACATGTTTAGTAATTTTTGTTATCTGATGAGACTGAGACAGGCCATCACACGGTGTGGTTGAGATTCGTAACATGGAACAGCAATTGCTTTCCACGCTCTTTCATACCTGTACACTGTCAATAAAAATGGTACTGAAAACGCACACAGCAAGTTAATTCCACAAATGTAATTTATGTATTGTAGAATATCATAAAAATTAATTAATATAAATATTAATTGTAACTATTAAATATAAATGATAATAGTTACAATTAATATTAGAATTAATAAAATTCTATGTATTAATAATATATAGACGTATTAATATTATAATTAATTAATAGAATATTCTGAATATATATATAGACCATACATATATATATATATAAAATTAATAGAATTATTAGGTACAGTGTGTGTGTGTGTGTGTGTGTGTGTGTGTGTGTGTGTGTGTGTGTGTGTGTGTGTGTGTGTGTGTGTGTGTGTGTGTGTGTGTGTGTGTGTGTGTGTGTGTGTGTGTGTGTGTGTGTGTGTGTGTGTGTGTGTGTGTGTGTGTGTGTGTGTGTGTGTGTGTGTGTGTGTGTGTGTGTGTGTGTGTTTTTGTGTTTACATTTCACACACTACATGTTCTAGCCTTGACATTGTTGTAGACATTGTTCGCCCGAGAAACTCATCAAGACTTGACGGTCACACAATTAATGAAAGTGTCCAAAATGTAGTAAGGCCCTTGGCTCACTGAACTACACGCTTGAATTCGATTCTTAGCTAACCACTAATCTCTCACAAGACAAAGGCAAAACAGCGAATGATCTCCTCTCTATATTTTGTTCACTTTCCCAAGACGGTTGGGCTGAGGCACCTGATTAAAGTCAGCTGATTAAAGTCTGTGTGACTCACTTTTGTGGATCCTTTTACGCAGCAACAACTTATTGATTATTCAATGGAATTATAAAATCATTATCATTTTCAAATTCTTAGTAAATGTCTTAAAAATTCTCAGGCACAATTTAAACGAGACGTTCCGAGTTTTTAAAAATAATAAAATAATATTTGAATGTACAGCAATTGTATTAGTCACGTGACAAAACGTTTGAAATACAATGAGCAGTAACTGTCGTAGCTACATTTTATTTAGATTTACTATCAATAAAATACGTGTAGCATAGAGCTCAGCAATGCGGTAGCTTCGTAAAGTTGACTTCGTGAAAGACATGACCAGTCGCTAACGGCAATTCGTTGGCCGGCTGTGTGAGAGGAATAGCTTCAGATAAAGCCGCCTTCCGAAAGTGTACAGAGTATACTAAAACCTCTCTATTTAATCGTTGGTAGCCAACTTTGAGTCCTTACAGTGCAGGTTACATATAGCCGTCAGAGAATCTATGGGCACAACACTAATAGTAGGCCTATAATATGCCGATAATCTACGTATGCTCGTTTCAAGTGTAGAGACAACTATACCGCTGTGGTTTGGCCCACAATTAACTTGGATAACATCAGGAAATAAGATTTTTTCTTTTTTTTTTAACTTGCGACCGAGCGAACTGATTGTCCCTTATTGAACTATGCTAGTGGTTTCCAACTTACAAGCGTGTGAGCGCCTGAAGGAAGTTTTGGGACTTCATATGTGATGAATTTTCGACAGATAACGTTAAAACAAAACCGGCAGTATTTAGCTATAAATAAATAAAAAGAGATAATTTTCACATTTAATATATCTTACTACATGTCTTTAACGATATTCAATTGTTATTATGTCAGTATAATAATGCAGATAATAAGAAAGATATTAAACATTGTATGTTTACATAAAGATCTTCAGTGTGAAAACTGAGGTCGATCTGCTGCAGCCACTAAAGCAGGAATGTCCACATCGAGCTGAATCGTTGCTAACCTCAATAGATGACGCAGAGAAGAATCTGTGAGTTGATTTCTATTAATCTATAGTTCTTGTTTAATTTCATTGTAGAGAACACGATTTCACATATATATGTATTTCCAAATACCGACGTCATTTTCTGTCCAAAAATTTGCAGCTTTGGAAATCGTCCATCGCGTAGCAGCTTAATGAAATCCGTCACCTCTTCTTGCTTGGTCTGCAGGAAGGTAAATCTCACAATCCTAGTTGATTGTTCTTCACTAACAGTACCAAGAGGATTATTAAACGGCGAAAAAAAAATTAAGTATTATTTTTAAAATCTTCTGCTATTTGCCTACAGCTTGTAAAATGATCAAATTCATTTTTTTTTTCAAAGAATAATTGAAAAATTTTAAAGTAATTTTTAATAAGTGTGATTATCAAATTGCCAAAGATAAGGGGGCGGATCAAATACAAAGGTGTCGCGGGCAGCCAGTTGTAAACTACCGAACAGCATTTTTATCGAGCCAGTAACCAATCACAAGGCTCCGTTTAGAGGAAGTGCCAGAAATCTAAAAATCTGTTAGTCTCGTAACACTTAAAGAACGCAGATAATGTAGTATGGCGAAATTAGCGTGTCTTGAAATTGTCGGAAGCTTTGTAGAACAGTAACAAACAAACGTACAAGCCTCTAGAGCAGTGAACAATAAAACTAAAGACAGTTTTTCTTACCATCCATTCAACACCTGTAAGTAATTCCGTTCTGATACGTGAAAAATATTAAATACTTATATATTTTATAAGTGTGTACATTACATTCCTTCGTGCATGCACAGCAGTTTGTGAGGCCAAAATCCACAGTCCTAGTGTTCCGTCCTTTATGGCTATAAAACGTCTAACATTTTTTTTAGGAACACATCTCATACAAAATTCGTGAAACTATTTCTAAAACTTTTAAACAATAGCATAGATTCAAATGACTCAGTTCTTAAAAACAATAAGATTTTTCCTTAAAAACAATAAGAAATCTTATTTTCCTTATTAAATCTCGTCATTCTCAGTTCAGGTAGGCGTTACAAGATACAGGAACACATCTCTCAGGAATACCGAGAAGTCAGAGCGTCTCCAGAGGTATCAACATATGACAGGTTTCTTTTCATGGAACCGGACTTTATAAAAAATCCAAGAGGTATTTTTCTCGTGGAGCGTGTAATTGAGTTCCCGTAACTTCTGTACTTGAAGCCCGACAAAATACGAAGTTCGACAAATTAAACACATAAAATACGTCCCGAAATGTGAGGCCGATAGAGTGAGTCTCTTAACTCTTAACAAGGCAGTTATTATTTGTTAGTTACAAGTGGTAACGGCATGCAAGTTCAACGGTTATGACAGTCATGTTCTGCTCGACTGTTATGATTATTTCTAAGTAAGAGCTGTTTAGCGTATATTTTTGGAATCGAGGCACGTCATACGATCACGCGTTAAACGATATTCGCCAATAAATTTACTCTTTTTTACCAGAGGATTATCAGCGAGTTGTTAATTTAACAGCCGTGCCGTTTATTGGTGATCTACCCATTTCAATGTGTATTTTAAACACAATAAACTAATAAACGGTATTATTAACGTTATTAGCGTTAATAGTGTTATTAGACTGTTTAATATGCGAACCATCGTAAATTCTGAAGGGCAACGTATCAGGAGCATAACCATTAGGACTATATTACTTGATAAAAGCTTTTTGTTGATAAAGAAAACCATATCTTCAGTTTATTATAATCAGGTAAAAGGTCTTCAAATATTTAGTATTTACCTTGAGAACTGTTTAACTCAGTAGGAGTGTACATTATGCAGTCTACACCCTACATCAGTCTACGTAATTCGTAAATCTAAACAGAAAAATGCTGTAACAGATTGTCATCATCATCATCATCATCATCACCAAAAACAACAACAACAACAACAACATGATCATCACCATCTCTTCAAGGTTTAGGACCTCCGGCCTGGCCTCAGTCTTTGGACACATTGCTGCTGAAAAGGCTACTATCAGCGGGCATTTACAATTTTGGACTTAGGCGAAATGCGTAAATCATCCATTATTTGAGTAAGGGGAGGATTTCCGTTGTTGTCTAGAGGACACTATCTTTTCAATAATCAGAAATATGTTCAAATCGTTTATGATATACTCTTTCTTATAGTTTATACCACAGCCCGCAGTGTTTCACCTGAAACGCCTAAATCTTGCTCCGACCATTCTTTCTTACCGTTCAAGCATTACAATCATACAATAACACTGGAACAGTCATAGCCTTAGAAAATTTTTAATTTAAAATCTTCTAGTTTTTATTTCAAAAGTCTGTGTTATTACTGCGCAAATATCTTAAATTTACTTATTTGACTGGTGAAAGTTTCATTATCCTCATACGTATCATAGATAATTTCATCTTAAGGCGTATTAGACAAGATAATTGCCTGTGTTAGATATTTACCGTGTGACTGTAACTGACTTTATGTTGAGCTGGCCAATTTGATTTTCATAAGAGAAGTTCTACTGTTAAGCTTACAAGTTCACTTATCTTTGCATACCATCTATATCCTGCATTCTAAAAACTAATTTCACTACAATATGCTAACAAATGTTTCTTTTCCTTTCTAAAATATTGAGGGTACATAAGTTTCATATCGAGTTTAAAGAATTTTCTTGTCCTTGCAGTATGTACTAATAAATTATGATAGTTTCGCGTAAATGTTGTCTATTTCATACTTTAATAACTCTAGTTATACCATTAGGTCTAACAGTTTTATGACAGTATCTGCAATGAACCTGCTGATTTTTTGCTAAAGCCTTTTGCCTTGTCATCTGCTCTTCCACCTTTCCCTTTGGCGCTACATCTGGCCTTGGCCTCCCACTTCCTCTTTCCATAGCGGAGGACTTCTACCTTTGCATCTGTGGCGATATCCTCCCGACCTGTGGCGATCTGTGCCTTAGGCGGTCATTTAGTCTTTTGCCCTACTGTTTCCTATTCTCACAACATGGCCAGGTCATTGCAGTTTAATCATTTCATGCATCCTGTTTGTCTAGTATTTTCCACTCCCCATTTCTACATATTGGGCCCAGAATTCGCCTAAGGAGCTTCCTTTCAGATATTTTCAGGCGTTCTAGTTCTCTTTTGATTAGTACGGGAACCAGGGTTGGTTCTAGTTTCACTACCGTATCACAGAATGTCATAATAATTTCATATATATGTATGAATATCTCTCCATTTAATGGTGGTGATTAGTGCAAAATGAGCTTTGTTCGTTAGAGTTATCCTTCTTCCTTATCTGTGCCTCTTCATTGTCATCTTTTGGTATAGTTGCTTCTGGTATGGGAAACATCTGAGTGTTTTTACCTTCTAACCTTCTAATATAAGGTTTTACCTGGATCGGAAAGATCTAGTCTGACTTATCATTTTCCTTACTACTTCCAACTTCTGATATGTACCACAATTTCTTATACGTTCTACTAACTTTTCTTCTGATATATTGTTTATACGTGGTTTGTCTCCTTCCTCTTTTTATGTCTTCAATGCCGCGGTAAATTGTTATCTTCATTGTATAGGACGCTCCACTTAACTGTCGAAAGTCACCCAAGTGCCATTCTTACTATATCTTACTATTACTTCTTACAGTATACTTTGCTATACTTCTTGCTCCTACTTTTTCAGTCTCATTCTGAAAACATTTCTTACAAGATGTTAAGAAAAGTATGCTTTATAAAGTAGGCCTAATATGAAAAAAATCGTTAGTAAATGGTGGGGCAAAAGAGACGTACTTTTTCTAACAAAAAACACAGATCCACAAATTCTTTGTGTTAACAACAAATGAATTATACTAAAGAAAAATAAACAAAAGTATTAGTTGACTACAAAAATGCCAAGTCATATGCTGAAGAGTCTGATGAAATAAAATCTTATGGAACTCCATTCCGCTAGTGAATCAAATGGTATGTGAAGGTTACAGTTGAACAGTACAGCAAGTGTAAATGCGCTTTAGCTATACGAGAGAATAACACGATTCAAAATGAATATAACTAAGTTTAGGGAATCTGGAGCTTTGTCATTTCTAGAGAAAGAATACCACGATATTGTTGAATAACTTAAATCATTAACTGACTGAGACGAAGAAAAACGCCCTGCAATACATGCCACAACGAACTGTCAGTACCGTATGGACGACAGCATGCAGCGAACGATACAAACAGGTTCCTGTGAAGTGCGCAACATGCAATATAAACTTTATGTACATGAAATATATTTTTCCAATTACACAGTGTAAGGAAGTTGTGAACTTTCGTATACTTCATTAGCGTTAAGCGTACAATTTTTGCTTAATGAATACAATATCTTGTTGTCATTAATAGTATTATAATACTATTACATTATCTTTACATTATTATTACTATTATTATTATTATTATTATTATTATTATTACATATTTTATGTTGCAAATTAATTCTGTAAGGCACTCATTTATTAATAAAGAATTTTTTCTAAGATAAAAACTTTACTGTTATTATTTTACCTTTTAAATCAGTTTTAGGGTATAGATACGTGTGTATCAAATATAATACACACGGCGTGAAATAATCATAAAGTTACTTTTATGATTTAACTAGGCTATGTGTATCATATATATATATAGTATTTAAAATTTTTAATTATATTACCTCAAGATGTTCTTTTCCTTATTTGGAACATGTTTCGAGAGTTCCTGTTCTCTCATCTTCAGCCTTCGCCATATTTTCTCCTTTCACTGTAGGCTTATTTACCTTGTATGGTATTATCATTCAATCACTTTCTGCTACAGTTCGTTTCTTGATATATATAAAGTATTTAAAATTTATAATTATATTACCTCAAGATGTTCTTTTCCTTATTTGGAACTTGTTTCGAGAGTTCCTGTTCTCCCATCTTCAGCCTTCGCCATATTTTCTCCTTTCACTGTAGGCTTATTTACCTTGTATGGTATTATCATTGAATCACTTTCTGCTACAGTTCGTTTCTTGATATATATAAAGTATTTAAAATTTATAATTATATTACCTCAAGATGTTCTTTTCCTTATTTGGAACATGTTTCGAGAGTTCCTGTTCTCTCATCTTCAGCCTTCGCCATATTTTCTCCTTTCACTGTAGGCTTATTTACCTTGTATGGTATTATCATTCAATCACTTTCTGCTACAGTTCGTTTCTTGATATATATAAAGTATTTAAAATTTATAATTATATTACCTCAAGATGTTCTTTTCCTTATTTGGAACTTGTTTCGAGAGTTCCTGTTCTCCCATCTTCAGCCTTCGCCATATTTTCTCCTTTCACTGTAGGCTTATTTACCTTGTATGGTATTATCATTCAATCACTTTCTGCTACAGTTCGTTTCTTGATATATATATATAGTATTTAAAATTTATAATTATATTACCTCAAGATGTTCTTTTCCTTATTTGGAACATGTTTCGAGAGTTCCTGTTCTCTCATCTTCAGCCTTCGCCATATTTTCTCCTTTCACTGTAGGCTTATTTACCTTGTATGGTATTATCATTCAATCACTTTCTGCTACAGTTCGTTTCTTGATATATATAAAGTATTTAAAATTTATAATTATATTACCTCAAGATGTTCTTTTCCTTATTTGGAACTTGTTTCGAGAGTTCCTGTTCTCCCATCTTCAGCCTTCGCCATATTTTCTCCTTTCACTGTAGGCTTATTTACCTTGTATGGTATTATCATTCAATCACTTTCTGCTACAGTTCGTTTCTTGATATATATAAAGTATTTAAAATTTATAATTATATTACCTCAAGATGTTCTTTTCCTTATTTGGAACTTGTTTCGAGAGTTCCTGTTCTCCCATCTTCAGCCTTCGCCATATTTTCTCCTTTCACTGTAGGCTTATTTACCTTGTATGGTATTATCATTGAATCACTTTCTGCTACAGTTCGTTTCTTGATATATATAAAGTATTTAAAATTTATAATTATATTACCTCAAGATGTTCTTTTCCTTATTTGGAACTTGTTTCGAGAGTTCCTGTTCTCCCATCTTCAGCCTTCGCCATATTTTCTCCTTTCACTGTAGGCTTATTTACCTTGTATGGTATTATCATTGAATCACTTTCTGCTACAGTTCGTTTCTTGATATATATAAAGTATTTAAAATTTATAATTATATTACCTCAAGATGTTCTTTTCCTTATTTGGAACATGTTTCGAGAGTTCCTGTTCTCTCATCTTCAGCCTTCGCCATATTTTCTCCTTTCACTGTAGGCTTATTTACCTTGTATGGTATTATCATTCAATCACTTTCTGCTACAGTTCGTTTCTTGATATATATAAAGTATTTAAAATTTATAATTATATTACCTCAAGATGTTCTTTTCCTTATTTGGAACTTGTTTCGAGAGTTCCTGTTCTCCCATCTTCAGCCTTCGCCATATTTTCTCCTTTCACTGTAGGCTTATTTACCTTGTATGGTATTATCATTGAATCACTTTCTGCTACAGTTCGTTTCTTGATATATATAAAGTATTTAAAATTTATAATTATATTACCTCAAGATGTTCTTTTCCTTATTTGGAACATGTTTCGAGAGTTCCTGTTCTCTCATCTTCAGCCTTCGCCATATTTTCTCCTTTCACTGTAGGCTTATTTACCTTGTATGGTATTATCATTCAATCACTTTCTGCTACAGTTCGTTTCTTGATATATATAAAGTATTTAAAATTTATAATTATATTACCTCAAGATGTTCTTTTCCTTATTTGGAACTTGTTTCGAGAGTTCCTGTTCTCCCATCTTCAGCCTTCGCCATATTTTCTCCTTTCACTGTAGGCTTATTTACCTTGTATGGTATTATCATTCAATCACTTTCTGCTACAGTTCGTTTCTTGATATATATAAAGTATTTAAAATTTATAATTATATTACCTCAAGATGTTCTTTTCCTTATTTGGAACTTGTTTCGAGAGTTCCTGTTCTCCCATCTTCAGCCTTCGCCATATTTTCTCCTTTCACTGTAGGCTTATTTACCTTGTATGGTATTATCATTGAATCACTTTCTGCTACAGTTCGTTTCTTGATATATATAAAGTATTTAAAATTTATAATTATATTACCTCAAGATGTTCTTTTCCTTATTTGGAACATGTTTCGAGAGTTCCTGTTCTCTCATCTTCAGCCTTCGCCATATTTTCTCCTTTCACTGTAGGCTTATTTACCTTGTATGGTATTATCATTCAATCACTTTCTGCTACAGTTCGTTTCTTGATATATATAAAGTATTTAAAATTTATAATTATATTACCTCAAGATGTTCTTTTCCTTATTTGGAACTTGTTTCGAGAGTTCCTGTTCTCTCATCTTCAGCCTTCGCCATATTTTCTCCTTTCACTGTAGGCTTATTTACCTTGTATGGTATTATCATTCAATCACTTTCTGCTACAGTTCGTTTCTTGATATATATAAAGTATTTAAAATTTATAATTATATTACCTCAAGATGTTCTTTTCCTTATTTGGAACTTGTTTCGAGAGTTCCTGTTCTCCCATCTTCAGCCTTCGCCATATTTTCTCCTTTCACTGTAGGCTTATTTACCTTGTATGGTATTATCATTGAATCACTTTCTGCTACAGTTCGTTTCTTGATATATATAAAGTATTTAAAATTTATAATTATATTACCTCAAGATGTTCTTTTCCTTATTTGGAACATGTTTCGAGAGTTCCTGTTCTCTCATCTTCAGCCTTCGCCATATTTTCTCCTTTCACTGTAGGCTTATTTACCTTGTATGGTATTATCATTCAATCACTTTCTGCTACAGTTCGTTTCTTGATATATATAAAGTACTTAAAATTTATAATTATATTACCTCAAGATGTTCTTTTCCTTATTTGGAACTTGTTTCGAGAGTTCCTGTTCTCCCATCTTCAGCCTTCGCCATATTTTCTCCTTTCACTGTAGGCTTATTTACCTTGTATGGTATTATCATTCAATCACTTTCTGCTACAGTTCGTTTCTTGATATATATATATAGTATTTAAAATTTATAATTATATTACCTCAAGATGTTCTTTTCCTTATTTGGAACATGTTTCGAGAGTTCCTGTTCTCTCATCTTCAGCCTTCGCCATATTTTCTCCTTTCACTGTAGGCTTATTTACCTTGTATGGTATTATCATTCAATCACTTTCTGCTACAGTTCGTTTCTTGATATATATAAAGTATTTAAAATTTATAATTATATTACCTCAAGATGTTCTTTTCCTTATTTGGAACTTGTTTCGAGAGTTCCTGTTCTCCCATCTTCAGCCTTCGCCATATTTTCTCCTTTCACTGTAGGCTTATTTACCTTGTATGGTATTATCATTCAATCACTTTCTGCTACAGTTCGTTTCTTGATATATATAAAGTATTTAAAATTTATAATTATATTACCTCAAGATGTTCTTTTCCTTATTTGGAACATGTTTCGAGAGTTCCTGTTCTCTCATCTTCAGCCTTCGCCATATTTTCTCCTTTCACTGTAGGCTTATTTACCTTGTATGGTATTATCATTCAATCACTTTCTGCTACAGTTCGTTTCTTGATATATATAAAGTATTTAAAATTTATAATTATATTACCTCAAGATGTTCTTTTCCTTATTTGGAACTTGTTTCGAGAGTTCCTGTTCTCCCATCTTCAGCCTTCGCCATATTTTCTCCTTTCACTGTAGGCTTATTTACCTTGTATGGTATTATCATTCAATCACTTTCTGCTACAGTTCGTTTCTTGATATATATATATAGTATTTAAAATTTATAATTATATTACCTCAAGATGTTCTTTTCCTTATTTGGAACATGTTTCGAGAGTTCCTGTTCTCTCATCTTCAGCCTTCGCCATATTTTCTCCTTTCACTGTATGCTTATTTACCTTGTATGGTATTATCATTCAATCACTTTCTGTTACAGTTCGTTTCTTGATATATATAAAGTATTTAAAATTTATAATTATATTACCTCAAGATGTTCTTTTCCTTATTTGGAACATGTTTCGAGAGTTCCTGTTCTCTCATCTTCAGCCTTCGCCATATTTTCTCCTTTCACTGTAGGCTTATTTACCTTGTATGGTATTATCATGCAATGACTTTCTGCTACAGTTCGTTTCTTGATATATATATAAAGTATTTAAAATTTAACATTAAAAAGGTTTATAAGGACGTTTCGCACATTTGCGGCCGATCGCTGGTGCGTGATCGAAAATGGGAACCGGTGAGATTCCATAGAAACTCCTTCTTTGTTGTCAATAACGTAGTACACATATAAAACTTCGCTTATGAATGCGACTACATTTAACTTATAACCTGTACATTGGTAAATGAAGAATGAATTCATTGATTGGTAAATGAAGAATGAATTCATTTATTGGTGAATGAACATAAATATATATATTTTTTAGATTTATTGAAGCATTTTCAATGCTCTTCTCTGTGCATTGCATTTATGCAATGCCTGTAAACATTTTTTAATTTTATTAATTAATATAATTAATATGTAAAATTAATTATATTAATTAATATTCAATTTGCATTGTTATTATTATGGCTCTTCAAAATGCCTGGATATTTTATGTACGGTGTTCTATAGAAAATGTTTCTACTAGTAGGGGAAATGGGGAACATGCACACACTGGTTTCATTTTGCTTCTCCTTTTCCTTTTTTTATTATTTTAGTGACAGTCTGACCTTCCTTAGCTAGCAGTTAGTGTTCCGTGAAACAATTATTAATTACACTATTGTTCCGTGGCTATGAACAAGCAGAAGGTAGCAGTTAGTTTTTCTTTTGCTTGAATAACAAATTTTAACAGTTTCTAATTTTCGTAGGAAAATATATCTTTAAGTTCCCTCTCTTTCCTTCTCACTATCTCTCTCTCTCTCTTGCTCTCTCTCCCACTCCCATCGCTTTTCACTCAAGCTTTGTTTCTCTCCTTGTCTTAAATAAAGAATTTTCCACTTCCCGTTCACCACACTAACCTGAATACTAAATCTGCCTGTGTAATAATATATAGTAATACACAACAAAATAATAGTAGGTATAAATTGTGTGTTTGTGCTTACACCTTATTGAAAATATAATATTCTGATCGTCAGAAATCTACTTATTCGTAACATGCCTTGTACATACAAGCACAACCAGCGTTTAGTTTTGGCCCTTCTTGTATGGCCCACTCAGTACGGTTCTGCAGGGCTGCAGATTATGGTCCCTAAATTGAATAGATGCATATGTGGATTAGGCATCAAGTTACGTAGATAAAAGTCGTAGCGACATGACTGCTGGAACATGGATTGAAAAATAAAATATTTTCAACCGCGTAAGTCAACATAGCCTATGTATGAACTACTACATAGGATGTACCTGTACGAAATACTGATAGCTTGTCTCATGCTTTCTATCAGTAATGATCGGACATTTTTATTCCTATTTTATGTTTTTTTTATTTAAAACGACAAAAAATACTTTGTTACTTCAATTTTATCTGCAACTCGGAAATTTTACATTTTTTGTATAACTTGCTTGGATACTTTCGGATTATCACAACTCAAGCTAACAAGATCCACTATATTTAGTTACTTGATTATGTCCGTAACATATTAATTTTGAAAGGAAATATACGACGATAATAGATGTACTTACTTACTTACTAGCCAACGCCCACCCTTGGCTGTTGGGCCATTAGGCGGGGCGCTGACCAGTAGAGACGAGAGAGCCTTGCCGTATCATCTTCGCCTTGGACTTGCGTGTCTGAGAGCAAGGCTGGACATGCAATTAGGTGATCCGCATTCATGGAAGCGTATCCACAGAGAACACACTCAGGAGACGACAACACGCCGATGAGGTGCAGGTGGGAGGCCAGGTAGTCATGACCGGTTGTAGTTCTAAAAAGAGCAACACTAGTTGCTCGGGGTAGAGTTCTGTTGATGGGGCCGTCCATAACCAATGTTGCCCATCTTTTTCCCACACAGGCACTTAATTGTTTTTCTTTTAGCCATAGGCTTATTGAGCAGTTTATTCTTGCTTTCGCAGATGCATATGAGCTGGAGGTCTCCGGCTGAGGTAGTGCTGCGCCCATTTTGGCGAGGATGTCGGCTTTTTCATTTCCCATGATGTTGACGTGGCTGGGTACCCATTGCAGTTCAATCTGCCAGCGATTGTTATCTATTAACGATAATATATGTTATGTAACGAACATTACATTTTAAGTCTGGATTAACTAAAATGATTCAGCTGCGTGAAGTAAAAGTAATGAAACAAAATTTAAGGAATATTACCATAGAATGTTGTATATTTCCACCCCGTTTGTATACCATCATTGCGTCTCCCTCCATAGTCTGAGCACCGTCAACGAATGGGTACGACAGTGTTCATACAGACAGCATACGTATACAGTCTAACAGACTGTAACGACACAGCAGGCTGGCTCAACCAGTACAGTATCTAACAGCCTGGTTGACACATATAAATTAAATTAGATATGATGAGAATGGATCAATCGGTGTCTCCGAACAAAGAACATGTAGGGCAGAACAATTAAAAACTGTATGTTGTCAACAAAAGAAAAAGTACATGTTTCACTAGCCATAGTTCATCTCCTTGAACTAACGCGACAGTCATATAACTACAGATCAACAGTGTACTGATTCTCGGTCAGTCACCTTCTTTAGTAAGCATACCTTGTCTACTGAATACACAATCGTCCGCCTTCGCTTTCGTACCTGACTGTCCTCTATCCATCTATCCGTCATGTGTCTTCATATACGTCCTGTAACTTATGTTTTGTCTTCAGCTTACATTGGTTTAATTTTTCACAGTTCTATCTCTCTTTCACACACACACACACACACACACACACACACCTCACTTTCCTTTCCTCACCCTGTTTCCTTAAGAACTTATATGTTTGCATTGTTTGTTTCCTCCTTCTATACTTCATTCTTATCTTACCGTTATTTGTGGCGTCTTTTACGTACTTGCTTACAATCCGTTTGAACCGGGTTCGTTTTAAGTCGCTTCATTTCCGCTTCGTCGCAAATACCGTCACGCTAGTAAGAACAGTGTAACCGAACCTTTATAAAGCGCGTAAGAGTCATCATTTCATAAGTAGACACTTTTTAACAATTAATTCGTTGCGTCAAACTGTCCGTATAACTCTCAGTGGTAAACTCAGACTACTGTTAGGCCTATATAACGAGCAAAGATTGAAGTCTGCACATCACCCTAGAACATTTCTTTGTTATACATGCATATTGTTGTTATGCGAATTCCGCTTTGATTGACTTAATACATCAATTTTATTAACAATTTTTAAGAGTTATGTAATTGGGTATGCTTTTAAAACTTAGAAATATAATATCAATAACTTTCTTCATCATATAGTAGCTTTGTAACACTTAATAAACACAGTTTCACATCAAGTAATTACGATTCATACTTCAGGCTAGAAACAGACCGAAACGACTTCCAACATATTAAAATAAGATAATTTAAACATCACATACTTAGCCTACAGTGTATACGATATAGCATTAAACACGCGTAATCCAGCAATAAAACTTCAATGCCAGCCGCTTGTTTGACGTTTACTACAACAGTAAATTTCTCGCCGGTTTAGTCGCTGGCTACGTTTTATGGGTTGTTGCACTACGCCAGTTCGCTGTCAGGTGCTTAAAGTGCGTACTTAAAGATGTGATACTTTGTTATTATAATTTTATGTTCAGTATAAATTATATTTTATGTACTGGCAAACGCTGTTACTGAGTCCGTATTGTCACTTTTGTTTACATCACACATGTTCACTTGATGTAAGCTAGGTACCTTTTAACAAGCCATCACACAAGCAAGTCTCGGAACTCCATGCTGATCGACACTTCAAAGAAAAAAGTGAAGTATCCGAGTTAGGTGGTTATATCAGACTTCCGATATAAAATGAACGTTCATACTACGGAGGAATGAGTCTGTTATTCAAGCTTAGTAAAAACTCTACCACAGCTGTAGGCTATATTTTCTGAGGTTTACTCTCGTAATTACTACAACAGTTGCGATTGAAATCAGTATCTAAACGACTTAGCTGCGACGAAACAGCAATTATTTCACGACCCGTTATAATAGCATTTGTCTGAGTGAACGGCTTACCTAGATTTTACGTTCCTGAGCACCGTACGCGCTCTTCTGTGGTGCTGACCCAAAGCATTTGGGTCACACTTAAAAAAATGCGAATAACGTTTTAAGGAAAAATAACTATGATCACGGTTCATAATTAGAAACAATAATGTTCATTTTCAAAGCAATTATTGTAATTATAAATTTTCACCTAAAGCAGTTTTCAGACTGTGTTCCAGTGAAAAGAAGAGCGATTAGAAAACCGTTCGATCGATGTGCGATTGAAGTGACTTTGTTGCAAGCCCAAAAATGTAACTGTTGGAAAACTTCATGTGTCCATCCACATTAAGAGCAATCCTCTAGTGTATTTTAGTTTGACTTTGATAAAAAATGCAAATATTGTTGTGGCACAGTTGTTATTGTAGTCTCTTAGCGTATTAGTGTCGTACAAGACTGAGAGCGTATAAACATCACTAATACAAGAATGTAATGTAATGAATCCTGCACCATTATGTGATAATACGGTTATGGAAAATAAATAAATAAAAATTATGTTTGCCAACTGTGTCTACTAACAGACTTATGTTTTCACGTACTTGATCACTATCTGGCTCATAAAATACCGTATAGTTTAATATATTACTGTACATACTATACTCATACCCACCAAAGGTCGTGTTACATGAGCGGTGCCCTTAACGGACCTGCCTTGAGCGAGGAATGCTCTTAGCGGACCATAGTACTTTGTACGATTTCGAAATTTATTTTTAATCTTCACATTACATTTTTGTCTCATTTCTTGCATACTATCAGCATGTCCCTGAATCTTCACGCCGATGGTTTACGATCTGTACCTTACTTTGCATTATAAAAGTTACGTACGACTTCTTTTTATGATTATTTCACATAAAGTTTTTAGTTTTGCTTAATGTATTAAAATAATTCTCGGGCTTATCAGAAAAGTTTACTTTGCCGTGTCATAAAATTCTACTTTACAAAAGTCGTGAATATTTTCTACTTTCAGTATGTATTCTCAGCGTACAATTTAGAATATTTTAAGAAAAACTGTAATACACAGGATATTTATACGATAGTATCCTAAACATTTCTACCAGTAGAAGATACAGAAATAACAAAAAATATACCCTCTAAAACAGAAGTCTATATCTTATCGGTTCTGTGATAAATTAATATTAGATAAAAGAGATGATATTTTAAACACACTTCTATTCAGACGTTTAGGTCTGGTCAGTGTCACACTAATTAACCAATATCATGCTGTAAAGGTTTCTGCATGAACGGGATTCTCCTCCTATGCTTTACGTTCTGCAAGGCCAAAGTATAATTTAATTAGCTTATTGATTGTGTTTACATTGAGTGAAAGCAGCCGAAATACCCTTCAAGAGAACCAACTGCGGCGAACAGGTTTGGACGACCTAAATTGAAACTTCTGAATATACGTTATTTGTGAGAGTCTGCTAAACCAGTCTTGCCTAGTAACGTGGATACCAATTTATCCTGCTTATCAGTACAAATTACCCGTATTGAAAATACATTCGTTAATCTAGTTGATCCATTTCGTTTAAATGATACATAATGAAAAATTCCTTTCTATCAAAAATACGTAACTGTATAGAAATTAAATGAATCTATAAGTTAGAATTTAAGTAATTGTCGAGGCCAAAGGCTACAGAGCAACTTGAGTTACTCGTATTTTTCTTTAAATAATAATTTTAAGTAATATACTTTAAATATTTATGTGGACGTGTATCGACTGACAGAAAACACATCGACAAAGTTTTTCTTCACTAACTAGTACAGTAAAACATAACACAAAAAAGAATTAAGTACTATTATAACCTAAATTAATAGGACAGGCTCGTGGAATATTCAGAAATTTGTTACCCCAATGCGTGAGCACTTTTTGTTTTCCCCATGTGCATAAGACAATAAACTAATACAAATTCTCAACTATTTATATTTAGGTTTTCAACTATTTTATCGGGTTCCATGGTGACAGTGTAGACTTGAAAGCAATACAATTACAAACTTGCAATCAAGTTTTGAAATAAACATTGCATATCTTCTGTAGGTAACTTGTAGATAACTAAATAAAATTTACGATTTAATAATACCCTGCAATCAGAATAAGAGATTAACGCACAGTGTTCATAGCATGTCTGAGTTGAATACAACACATGTATCCGTCGACGTGTAACTTGATATCTAGTGTATCAATTGAGTAAAAAATGTATAACGTAAATGAACAGAATGTGGGTATTAAAACCGATTAGAAAATGACAAGCATACATATAAGACGGCCTTTTCGCCAATTTCTGCCAGCTGACTACGACACTGTAGATCTAATTAGCAGTAAAAAGCAACCTTGAATGTATTACAACAGAGTTGAACGTACATTAAGTTCTGCACTGACCAATCCAGGTTACTGATGAGATGGTAACATAACACTACGTTCAAAGTAAAAGTCGTGTGACGTAGTTAAGTAATAACAATAAAGGATAATAGGATAGTGAAACGAAAGAATTTTATAAATACCTTTTGAGCAGTGCATCTTAATTATCGACTCGAACCGAAACCTTCTAGTATTTCGTTTTTTTAAAGTAATAGTCTGTATTGCCGGTAATGTAATAAATTTTATGCTTGTATTGCGTATAGTTGGTGTACAGTTGTCTCACGTTAACGAATATATTTAAACATAATAAATAAATTCAAGTACATACACGCATTTCACAAAAATATGACAGAGTTGCAATAGTAACCGTAACCTACTTTACGGTGATGCTTGTTTCAGAAAATGTCTTTTGTGGAGCATTCAGAAACATAATTTTTCGTGTAAATCACAAATTTTAAAAATACAATCCCCGACGTTGCATTATGACAGTGTGACATGTCAGTTTAGTTTTTCTTCAGTTATATACACATCTCAACTGCTCCCGTATACATATATAACCGCCACCCCATCGAAATTACAGAAAAACTGTTTGAAACTTTGGTGTGCAAATATTTTTGTGGTTGGTTTGTTTTTATTCGTAGGCCTACGTGTCTGTGAATGTTTCCAGTTTTTAAACTTTGTATTTATCTTTTAAGGACGTATATTAATCGTGAATAAATCGCAATAAATTTTAACTTTCATTAATAATGATTACAGATCGATCCTAAAGTTACATTTTTTACATCAACATTTGCACAATGGGAATAACATACTAGAAAAACAATGGAGTTATCGGATATACATTTTTTTTAATAGTCCCAAAACAAAATTTTATTTACTGATTTTTTTTAAGAATGCAGTATAATAAAACGTCACAATTCATTGTCACCAAAAACTATTACCATACTATAGGCAGTCCAATTTCGTACGACATACCGTCTAAGTATGCCAGCAGTCTGTACAATATCTGTACCTTCACTACAGTTGTTATTATACTACTGTTACCTGTTATTACGCTGATGCGGGATAGGCCTAACACTGTTCATTGTTAATATGTTTAACATAATGTATACTTTGCGAACATAGAGACGTAAAACACGATTCATTGCAAAATCCGATTTTTATTATATTTTTTACTTAATGGAAGGATAATGTTATAAAGTGATCAAAATACGTCAGCTAGTTAACAGCGGGTCAGAAAATACATCATTTCGCGTCAAGTGGTGGTTTTAGCTATTCTCTCCATAAAAAATTTTAACGAATAGGTAGAAACTCAGAAAAAAATGTTTACTTACAGTAATTGCATTTATGCTACCTACTACATCCACAGATTACCAGTTAACTTCATTACATTATACGGAATGATAAGGAAGTTGACAGTTCAATGTCGGAAGAGGTGACGTGTCATTGAAATTATTTTGTAAGATATGAGTAACACTAAAAAAAATTGTTTTGTATTTTATTAATAAATACAAATAAATCAAAATACGCTTGTCATCTCTGTATCTGAAAAAAATCCTCTGGAAGTAATAAATGTAAACAAATGGCTTTGAGAACATGGATGCAAAATTTTGTAGTAACCAAACGTTGGAAGTGTGCGTTCTCTCCGTTATATGTGCAAATGTTCGTATAAAAAGAAAATGTAACTTCAAGATAAATCTGTAATAATTTTTAATAGCATATAATTAATATTCACGTTATTTTACTTAATTTAGTCACCAAATCCATACATATTTGTATCCTAAACTACAAATGTAAAATTTTTAGAATAAACACGTGAAAAGATATTATTGATATTTCTCCACAATGGTCGACGTACAGATATTTATAATCTGTGAGAGACATTGCTGGAACAACGAATGAAAAGAAGATAATCACATGCAGTTAAGTCATAAAGCAGAAAGAAAAATGCTGATTGTAATCATTGTGGTTTATTTCCAAAGCACGTTATTGATATCTCGAAATCGCAGGAAGTATTAGTCAAGATAAGTACACGTCACTGAAGATGTCTTCTGCAGTGAAATCGAAACGTCTGGCGTTTTTAACGATGGACCATGACTCGATAGCTCAGCACTTTTAACTTCAATTAAGTTAAAGTTTATTAATATTGATTAAATTCTTACGTATAATTCTGGCAAACGAAAGAAGTTTATATTATTGAAACACTAAAACGACAGTTAAGCGTTACGTTTACCTTACGACAGAACACCTGTAACCTTTGGTCGGCTTCAATAAAGTCATCTGCTCTCATCGGGGAAATGGTCACTACATTGACCTACAACTAGAAAAAATTGTTTTTATCACTTAAACACTGATGTCGCATTTTTCTGAGGCTAACTCAGTTCAAGGCTATTATTTTCGACACTTCTTTTTAATTGAAATAGAAGTGGTTGTAATACATATCCGTTAGCTTTGATGCCAAAAAGTCAAACAACTGTATCGTTAAATAGTATAGTTAATTAGTTCAAGTAAAAATGTGTATTTGAAACAATTAAACTTGCTTACTGAAACTGATTAAACAGTAGGCCTACTATTAAAAATTTAACAGAACAGTATTGTCAAAAACATGAGTTGGCAATTGGCTTTTGCAAGTTATTCAGTCATTCGAGATGAATCCCCAAATATTAAGTTATATTTGATACTAAATATCACTATTGTTTGATGACTCGGAACACTAAGTAAGTTAGTGTTCCGAGTCGTCAAACAATAGTGATATTTAGTTAAGTAACGGACACGTCATGGACAACGAAATCCAAGAATATATTTGATAGTTGCTGTGGAGTGTAGAAAGAACTTCGGATAATTTGAAGTAATTAATACGTTAGGGAACATTATGGGAAGAAAATACACATGATACTTTCCCATAGAAGTAGATGGGAAAGGAATAAAATGGTATAGATGTCTTTTGTTGCCAATGATAGGAATTCCCTAAGCCAGGCCAATAAGGAAGTCTCTAACATTCAGTACAGAAACATTCAGAATATTTGGACTGTGGTAAAATGTATATTAGCATGTATATTCTATGACCATCTTCTTGATATGGCTACCCAAGTGCAGTGTACATTCCGCACATGTGGTAGTGGTGGCTGTGTGTGTGAAGGTTGAACATGTATAAATTGGTTTGCTATTTGAGTGGTTATTAGTATGTACAACCAATACACAATCATGAAAACTAATAAACTCAAATCCAAATATGATTGCCTGTAGGCCTATATAAAATGAAGTGAAACAGTTGCAAAACATAAATTCTCATAGCTGTGATCTGAAGGATTCACAGTAAAATTAAATGTTTTATGAGTCAAAATGGTAAGGTATTTTTTTTTTTTATACATTTGTGTTCCTCACGTCTAGGCCTCCATTTTTCATCAAAATCTCCTGCAGTTTAACCAACCAAAGATACTGTCCAACAAAGCCAAACTAATATGTAACAACTTCAATAACAGCCAACAATCTGCTTCAAAGAAACAACGCACACACTTTTTATAAACTAATTTATTGCTTTAGTATTAGTACTAATAGATATTATTTTTTTTCTTGTATTGCAGAAACATAAGTACCCAAAGTCTGTCTTCTTTATCATCAGCAATGAATTCTGTGAAAGGTTTTCTTACTATGGAATGCGAAGTAAGTCAGTGAAAGTAATGGTTTATGTTCTCTCACTTATATTGTCTCTTTTACTTCAGTAAATTCCAAAGAGTAGTAGAACCAGCAAGATAACATGGTGTTTGAGCATTATTGTATGAATTAAAAACCTAATGTTAAATATTTTATAATAAACTGGTCTTTATGAATAATGTAAAAATTAGTACCTGAGTTGTCTTACATGTGTTATTTCCGCTGATCATGTTTGTAGAATAGGAAGCCAGGTAACATAAAAAAGAATTAACAAACCGTAAAAGATTACATCCCTTATAAACCAAAAAGAGCATGCTAACACATAGTCTGAAAACAAGTAATATATTAATCAGACGGCAGCAAAGTTCAGAATTAACTGTTATATTGATTTTGACATATTCTAATATAACTGAAAATTAAGAAGCCACAGTTTGCATAGTATAAATAAAAAATGAACATTGAAGTGTAATAATTTAAGTTAATAAAATAGTTAATTATTATAACATTTAATTAATAAAATTATTAATTTTTTGTAATTTTCCCTTATAATTATAACTTTAATTTTCCCATTTAATTACTAAAGTGGAAATACCTAATATTTAAATTTTCCAATGTTTAAGTACTATTATGAACATATTTGTTTCTTTCTTTAACATACATCAGCATAACTAACCACATTTTAAAAATATTGTAACGAATATACCATTTTCTTTCTTCTAAAATTTCATATCTTTGTTGACACTCAACATACAGTAGAGCGATCTAATATATGTTGTTTTTCAAAGTGTAGAGTTCCAAAGGAACAAACACATACTATGTAAAAACAATAGTGTCCTGTTTATATATAGGCCCATAGCCAGGTGGGGGACAGAACAGGCGCTGCCCAACCTATCGTGTTATAGTATAGGATGGTCCCTAAGGCATCACACTTTAAACATTTTCTTAAACTAATTTTATTTACACATGTCCCTTGATTTGCTAATCAGTTTATTTATATTTACATACTTCCATGTTATGGTATTTTATAACTGTTCTATGCGGATAACTGACAGATGTTGTTTTTATTTTGATTTAATCATTTATATTGTTTTTCTTAAATTCCAACTTAAAATATATAATTCAATTAAATAATTTAAATTTATTAAATTTTAAATCTCCTAGGCATATAAAATCAACATTCATTTTTAACTTAGTGGAGATGAGTAACTGGGATAACATACTTAGGTAATAATGGGTGGGTGAAATCTAATGTGGCCACATGACCTTCTGTGTATGCCAGATGCCTTCAGTAGATATCTAACACTGCCTAACTTCTGAACTACTTCAGTGGTGCAAAAAAGACCCATTATCATTGTTGTCGTTGTTGTTGTCATGTTGTGAACAAACAAGCATTGTTCACAATTGTCATCTTTTTGGGCTGTACATATTCATTATTAATTTTGTTCAGCACTATTTAATTTCTTGTTACTATTAATAATAGTAGACCCAGAAAATTGTCATGTGGTTATAGCATTGTGGCATCCCTTCCAAACGCACATGCAGTACAGAAATCTTTCATAGATGAACATATGGCAGTTCAGTGGCAGGGCCACATTTGGAAGGGTAGACAGTGGGAGACAATTGCATTACATTACAATATTAATAGACTGTCTTTGTGTCAACAAGATGGTTTAAGAGAGGCAGGTAGGAAAGGTAGGCTGTAAAAATGTAGCTGTAAAACAAAGTAGAAAGGCTGAGTGGCCACCCACTTCCTTCAGCTGCCTACATTGGTCTCTAAACTTCACCCTTGTCATCGTTACCCATTATGGCTTAGGCTAGTAGCCTGTTCCAGTCTCAATGGAAGTCATCCAACTATCGCTTATGGGCATCCGGCTTATTCCTCTGAGACTTATGAGTATATGATTCTTTTACGTGAATTGGTTACCAGCCCATCCCACAACCCCCAACCTGGAGTACCAGGTAATTTGTAATCAAGGTTTTCTTCCTTTAGCCTTTGGCGATCAAACACCTAACTGCATTCAATGATTCACAAATAGCCCTATATTATCAGTTTCTAATTTTACTGTTTCAAAAAGTTTGTAGTTGAACCTACATCAAACAGTTGAAACTATATAGAACAGAATATTAATGTTTATTATGCAAAAATCGCTTTCAGAATGCTGTGTTAATCTTTGGAAGAAACTATTTTGTTATTTGCTTGGATTTCATTGTCCATGACGTGTCCGTTTCTTAACTAAATATAATTATTTCACTACGAACCTCTGAAGAAGCTTTTTAAAAGCGAAAACTGGTTCAGGTTGTAAGGTAAAGCTTTTACGTTTTTACCCATAAAAAGTTTTGTGTTCCGAGTCGTAGTGAAATAATTATATTTTTTATTTTCTTATACTCCATAATTTAACATATCATTAAGTTTTTCCATTCTTGTACACTCCAACGTTAGTGAAATAGCCAGTTCCAAGCATTTATGTGAACTTTTAACGGAATGTCAGTTATGTTATACAATGCTTTAACCTCCTTATTTATAATGAGACAAAAGAAAGTTACATGCAATCACAGAAATGTGTAACTCCGGAATCTTTCCTGCTAAAATCAAACCAGCAGTCACTTGCTTAAGAATTAACTATTAGAGATATTTTTGCTTTGGTTACTGGACCTACATTTATATTAACACCATTTTATGAACTATGCTCGTTCTCTATTCATAGTTACAACAGGTTCTAAGCAATGATTAATTTCTTTTCTTCTGGTTCTCAATAGGATGTTGGGCATCTCCTACTGCAATTTTGTATCTTGGTTCTTTAGAAATAAATGAATTACAACAGATTGATAATAATAACAATGCTAATGACATTAAAGTGGTACCTCTCAATCAGTGAGGCAAAAAGATAATATATTTACTTTGTTTTTATTTCAGCAATTCTTTCTCTATACCTCAGGGATATCCTCTTGTATAATACCAAAGATGCTACAGTTATTTATCACACCTTCACAATGTTGGCATACTTTTTCCCACTGATAGGAGCCATAATTGCAGACACATATCTTGGAAAATTCAGGTAAATTTTGTTAACATACATAATACTAATTTAATTATATGTGTAACACAATTAAACATAATTTATTAACCTTATTTTAATCAACTATAGAACATGAGAAGGTAAAATCATTCTACTTAAAATGATGGAAGTGTATAATTATTACTCTACACATATGAAAGTGTGTGTGTGTGTGTGTGTGTGTGTGTTTACTCAGTTTAAACTGCTGAAAAGAGGTATGGTTATTCTTATTGTTAAGTAGAAGATCCAAACATATATAAAACTAAACCGTTTTAAACAATTCACTGTTTTCATAAATTGAGACATAACAATTCTCTGATGTACGCCATACTGTTCTTCTGTACAAAATTCAGTTGGCTGTTACTGCTAAAGAGTTGAGTCAGTTAACTATTATTTATAGTTGTTTTGATGGTTCATCCTCTTCATTTCACAACACTTAATATTAGTGATAAACTGTACTTTCACTTGTGAAAACTTATGTTTCGTATTGTCCTTGAACGTTTCGGTGTGGTGTACACCTTCCTCAGCAAGGTTTGAATACAGAATGTCATGAACAATTGTAACGGTTTTCTCACAGGTTGGTGGGATGTGTGGGGGAGGTTTTTGGTGAGAGGGGGTTGGCGCTAGGATTCAAAGTATAGTTTGGTTTGTGTATGATTGTGTCAAATAGTGCGTGTGATTTAAAGTGTAGTTGGTCATTTAATATGTTGTTTGGTTGTAGTGTGTGGTGTTTGTATATTTCATACTGTTCAGCTGTGTTGAGTTTCCTATTTTTTGGTAAGTAGTGTAGTATTTCGAGGTTGTTTTCGATGTTGGTGTAGCTGTGGTTTTCATTCTGTATGTGTGTGGCGAATGCGAAGTGTATGTAGTTATTAGAAAGGGCTTTTAAGTGTACGGAAAATCTTGTTAAAAGCCCTTTCTAATAACTACATACACTTCGCATTCGCCACACACATACAGAATGAAAACCACAGCTACACCAACATTGAAAACAACCTCGAAATACTACACTACTTACCAAAAAATAGGAAATTCAACACAGCTGAACAGTATGAAATTTATAAACACCACGCACTACAACCAAACAACATATTAAATGACCAACTACATTTTAAATCACACGTACTATTTGACACAATCATACACAAACCAAACTATACTTTGAATCCCAGCGGCAACCCCCTCTCACCAAAACCCCCCCACACATCCCACCAACCTGTGAGAAAACCATTACAATTGTTCACGACATTCTGAATTCAAACCTTGCTGAGGAAGGTGTACACCACACCGGAATGTTCAAGGACAATACGAAACATAAGTTTTCACAAGTGAAAGTACAGTTAATCACTAATATTATTTATAGTTTCTTGATGCTTGTGATCAGGCCTTTTCTGTAAGAAGAGGTTGTGGAATTCTAAACAGCCATGCAACAGTATATAATTCCAAAGACTAAGCTAAGTAAGATCGTTGCTTGTGGAAGCCTACAAGCCAAATTAAACCTTATTAAGCCAAATTTTAAAAGGCTTATTGTATAGATTATAAAACTTTGTTTTTATACAGATTTTAAAAGATGTATTACCTTTATTAAGGATGTTATAATCTTTTTCTATTTGATATATATCTTTAATCTCTTCATTGCCTGATTCTTGTAATCAAAGATGATGAGAGGGTCTTGAAGGAATCAGATATTAATTTTTCTTATAACATCAAAGTTTACATGAGGAAATTCCACAACTCTAAAGAATCATGTTGTTTCTGAAAATAGAAATTTTCTTATTTCAAATCAAATTCATCTAAAAAAAATCTGGTTCATTTCTTCTTCAGTATAAACAATACCAAGAACACCATATTATTGCTTGCACTTGCTTGCTTGTTTTTTGTTTCTAATATGTAGTTTCATTGACACATATGTATTGTAATTAAACGAGTACTTGCGTCTCGTTATTTTCACACAATATAAGCCTATTCGTTGCTATGAACAGGTATGTTCCCCTATCTTTACTCTCTTAGGTCGTTTTAATTTACTTCAATTATTTAAATATCTGAGATATTTGGAGTTGTGGGATATAGTGTTTTAATTAACTAATATTAACTTATCTCTCTAAAAAAATATCAGTGTTAGTGTACTTGAAACTTAAATAATTAATGTGTTATTCTGTAATTTCATTCAACCCTATTATACCTTGAAGAGAATTATATATAATTTTGTATTTTAACGCTCTCTCTTTGGTGTCGGAGAATTCCGCTATAAGCGCTGTAGTACCGGAGCAACGAAACTTAGAGGTTAATTCACTGTTTATGTTAACCAATTATTCTATACTTAGTCAGTTACTTTTTTATTCCCAACTCATTAAATAATACTCCAAATGACAAGATTTTGCAACTATACAAAGGTTCTTTATTTTTTTACTTCTTCAACATTGAATAAGATATGTTCCAACTGGCATACACAAAGGCTATAGATTGCGTGAATCGATTATTGATCAGTCCGATACTTTATTTAGATTCGGTTATATAATGTGTTTTAGTTTGTAATTAACTTAATTAAGAGTGTGAAGGTTCTTGTAACTGTGGGGAAGATTAAAAATACATAGATAAGAATGCAAGATTTACAAATTTGAAGTGTTGTGTAGTTAATATGATTTATACAATAATAATTTACCAGACTAGAACGAAGCGAATCGTGTGGGCTGTTGGTTGATAACTTCACTGTTCTGTATGACTATGTTGTACGATTTTCTTTCTTCGGATGTTAATAAAATGGGATTCTTGTCCTGTTCACCTCGGAAATACAGCTCCCTAGGTTGATTTACTGCCAGACTGGTTCCTTCTGTAGTTTCTGGATCCAACTACGTTCTTCTCTCGTCTGAAGTAATTGGTGATGTTCCATGTATTTATAAGGGTATGAGTTCCAGTGTAGTGTATATTATTGATTGTGATACAGCTAACTCTTTATATTGGGTTTAATATATCGTCAACTCCTTTCGGATATGGGACAATTCAAGTCCTTCCTTGTAGAACCCAGTTATTTATTTTTTATTGTGATATCATACTATAGCCTCATTTGGTTAAACTGTACTGGCAAGAGTCAAGAATATTATCATTAAAATTTTGTGTTTTATAAGAGGATCAAATAATTTAGAATATTCCGATTATATTAGACATTTCTTAGATTTTTTAATCTCATCACATTCAGATCATAAAAGGCAATAATTGAAAATCAACAACTTCTTCATTTCCTGTAGTCCATAGCAACCCATTATTTTTCTTCCTTCTCCATGTTTTGTATATAGTGTTTATTTCATATATTTTTTTGATTATTCCTTATTAATTTGCTATCATATCGGAATATAACTTTACCGATAGTTGGTTTATTATTTTCTACATATATTCTGCTGGTTTTTTGATATGAGCCTGTTTCTTTTATATTTACTACTTTTTTCGATATCAAACGTTATCAATCGATATCATGGCATTGTGGCATTATCATAATTTGTATAAATTGAGATGGTTTATTATATATCATTACTTATTTAATGTTTTTTTCCTAGCTCTTCGAACCGTATTCATTAATTATTATTAACTTACGTACCTAACCTTTATGTTATGAGTGGTTATATAGTGTTATTGGCTGTTAGGCCTTTTATTGTATACGGACCTACCTTTGTTTATAACTGGTGAACAACTATAGCCCTTTTACATAAATTCATACATATAATCAAATCTTAACTATTAACATTTACATAAACAATTATTCTTTTCATATCTAATGACAATTTTATCTTGATCTATGGATCACATATAAGAAAATTGAAATCTATTAACGCTAACTAGCTGCTTCCCACATCATTCTATAACAGTAATTGAATAATACCTCTTGTTTCATTACCTTTCATTAACTCAACAAGTAATTGGTATAACATAACATAAACTTTATCATAACATTCGTTGTCACAAAATAATATCATTTAATTCAAAATCCTTACTTGCTATTGCTATAAGGTAAATTATTGTTTCATTTTTGTTTACTTTCATGGTCATTTACTTTGACAATTTCTGTACTATTCTACTTCTTACACTTCTCATCAGTATCATATTGATTTACTTTTCACTGAACATAGATCATTAACTATTGTCTAATTTACAGGTTTGTTCATTCTCGTTATTTCTACCTTGCATCCTTATTTATCTTTATCTATAATCAAAAATGTAATTATTAGACTTTTGTTTTATCATGGGGTTAGATATTGACTTGCTTATTATTTTGTTAATATAATATTTATGTAACATGGATGACAGCATTTCTGTTGCGTTACAGTATAATAAACCCATAGTATGTACAAATTTTGTCACACTTTTGTGAAAATTTCATCCTGCTTCCCACCTAATGCTATGAAAGTAAAGAGATGCTGGAGAAAAATGTTATTAATGTCCTGTTTCCTGCAAGGGGAAGGCCAGGCATATCCAAGATTACTCTTCAATAGCAACATAATAATACAGTAAAACCTGACCTAACAGCCATCTTTATTTAGCAGTCACCCTTATAAATGGCCACTTTTCTCAGGAACGGATTTTATTTTCCATAAGACCAATGTAAATTTTACCTCCATTAAACGATCACCTCCTCCCTTGGCCAGCGGTCACCACATAACAGGTTCGTTTACTTGCTTAAACGGTCACCTATTAGATGTTCAGTCATATGTAATACAATACAGTAGACAAAACAGTTTGACAATACAGATTTCTGACAATACTCAAGTAGTATTTTTACCTGACCCAAGTAAAAGATAAGGTAAACGGCCTAACCATATGTACCTGCATACTTTTAAATTTACAAACTGTTATTTGTACATAATAAACTGTCAAAACCTCCACAACATTGAAACAGTAGTAAGCGATCAGTTATAAGTGAACATTCCGAATTGTTGAAGCCGTTATAACATTGAACTGGCATAAGCAATCAGCGTGTGCTTAAGTGTTCTTGTAATTTGTAGTGTAGTTTAACAGGTGTCAAAAATGAGTAACAAAGGAAGAATGGGTTTAAATTTATAAGCTAAGCATTGTAAAGTTATTTTTAAAAGTGGTAAGGGTGTTTTACCAAGGAAACTTGCCAAAGTTTTTAAATGCATAAGAACACAGATCAACAGCATAATCTAAAGGCCAAATTTTAAAAGAGTGGGAATCCGATATGAATCGGGACATGAAAAGGAAATGCAGATCAAAGTGTAGGAAAAATAAATGAAATCCTATACAAGTGGTTTAAACCTGTTCACAGAAAAAAAACTCCCAGTTAGTTGAGTTATGGGAGAAGGCACTCCTAGTTAATTGCTAGTGAAATTTCGTGGTAAGCAAAGGGTGGCTGGAGTATTTTAGAAAGCAGCACAACATATCACTCAAAACAATTTCGGGTGAAGGTGCGGATGTACCTGTTAATAAAGTCAGTGATTGGAAAGACAGCTTTTTGTAGATACAGTTGATGATGACATATAGAGTAAAGACAAAAAGTTAAAAAACTGCCGATATTTTAAAAGAAATCTTACAGTCTCTTAGGCGAATCAAAGATATTTCCATTACTCTTGATGAGGAATGTGGGGAGAATGATGTGGAATAGTGTAGTAAACTTTACTGTTTGATAGAAAATTATGCAATAAAAAAACTGCTATTGCCAAACAAACAACATTAAAAGACTATTTTTCAGAAGTATAATTTCTACCATACAACTGCAAGTACATAACAAAATGGTATATCTGATCTTCCGTACCAGTATAACCCCCCCTCTCAACCCTTTATTAAATGGCACCTTGCTGAGTGGCCACATTTTATAAAGAACCAAGGGTGGCCGCTTAAGACAGGTTTTAGTGTATTAAGTTTATAATAATAATGAATGTTGATTTCAGTGTACCAATGGTATCACTTCTGGTTTTAATTTACAATAAACATAAAGTTCAAAATGGAAACTGTTCAATAGTAATGAACAATTAAAATTTTTAATCACAGTGGTTCATATAGTTGAGTAATATACCAGTGGTGTATTACATAAGCTTCTGTTTTTTCCACACATGGGTGGAAAAAACATCCTTTTTTTGACATGGATTGAAATATGTCCAGCACAGCACTGCTGGACCATTGAAAATGTGTCATCTAGTACAGCAAACATGTATCTTGTAAATTACATGTTGTAAATTATACTCAACAGTTTCACTTAATAATGAATTACCAGGATAATGCTCAAATGAAGAAGTAAAAAATCTTTGATTGAATATAAAATAATTTGCTCCAACATATTGGTTGCTAACAGTGTGCCAATAACTAAAACCTATCCTTTCATTTCATGTCCTCATCAGTTTTATGGTAGTCAGGTTATAACAAAAATATTTTGAAATTCTGTTCTATTGCCCCTACCCCCAAAGCCCTGATTGTGATTAATATTTTTCTCTCGGTGTTAATTATTTCTAAAAAATAAATTTAGTTTTAAGAGCATTTTATTAATTATTATACTCAAAGTTAAAAATCTGACTGAGTGAACTTTCGGAGTACCATATATTGTATACTGTGTTTCTGCTATATTCCTTAACAAGAATACACACACATGAATGTTATATTCCTTAACAGAAGCATATGCAAATTGCATGTCCACTTTCAACATACAGGAATTTAAAATAAAGAAAGTAATTATCATTTTAATTTTAATGTTTTGTGATAAATGTAAAATGTAAGCTAAATGTAAAATGACAGACTTCAGTTTTCATCTAACCAAACACAGACAGATCAAATAAGGCTTCTTCTGTAATGTCATTCATAAGCTTTTGTGGTTTTCATAATTTAAAACAACTCAACTTTTGAGTTTGACAGTTATTTTATTGTAATCACCACTAAAAATTTCCTCCATTCTGCAGTTCTGTTTCAGAGGCTTAAGTGAGACCCTTTGACTATGGAACAAGTAAAACATTGATTGTGTTAAAATGTGTGTTAAAATCCTAAGTAGTATTTAAAAATTTTTAAGTTTATAATAGATTCTTAAGTAGCTTAGATCATTATATATTTCAAATTCTCATTAGGCACTGTAAAATGTAATGCATAATTGTAAAAAATCTATTTAAAAATGATATAGCTAGGAAACATTCAAATTAACAAAACATACAAGAGTAGAAGCTTTTTAAAAGTGAAAACCGATTCAGGTTATGAGGTAACTTTTACGTTTTTACCCATAAAAAGTTTTGTGTTCCAAGTCGTAGTGAAATAATTATATTTATTATATATTAATTAAAACTGTTATAATACCAGTAAGTTAATAATAGACTGACTTTCTAACAACCAAGTTTTTTAAGTTTTGCCAAAATAATTTGTTTTTGAAGAACCAATTTGGGGTATAAGAAACCAATACAGTAACCAGTACTGATAGCTTGAAGTACAATAACGAATGTCATTCAAACACTGAAATTCATATTAAATAATGAAGACAGATAAGAAAAAGTTTATCAAGTCTTAAGTATTAACATAAAGTATTTTTGTAATTATTTCTTTGTCTATAATTTTATTTTCTATGAATCTGACCATCATACTGATAATTTGTAATTATTATGTTTCTGCTTAGTGTTTGTAATTATAAAAGCAGTATTAAGCATGTTTGTGTCTCCTTTTTGTACAGTGATATTATGTAACTGAGTATCAAAGTAAAATAGAAACTCCCCAAGGTGCTATCAAAAACTAGTTGCATGATCATATTCATTAATTAGATGACATCTGCATAAAAATTAATATAAAATGTGTAGCTTTATATTTTAAGTAGCCAGTTATCTACTACCGGTAATTGATTAGAATCATAGGCTATTACAGAGATTTTATGTTCTATGTACGTGTATGTATATGTGTCATGACATGCTAGCTAAAACTGTAAAAAAGCAGAAATCAACTTATACACAAGATTCATACTCTTTATACATATGAATATAGATTAAAACGGGCCTAAACATAGTTTGTGTAGTGAGATGTAGTTTGTATGGAAGGGAGATCAACAATTTCCTCAAAGAACAGTTACATAAGTTAAAAAAAGGTTAGGCATTTTCATAAAAACCTTAAAGTAAATGTAAATTTGTTAAGTGCAGAGATAACAATAGTAATACAACCATCAATCAGACCTCCATTGACAAATGTATTTTGGAATGGATGTCACACTAATATTGGTCTATAAACTTTCAATAAGAAACAGTTAGGTTTGTTTACCTTGCTAGACACCTAGGATTCTTTATCAAATGAAGTGTCCAGTGAAGCAAGCAGTGGGAACTATGATTTTTACTGAAACTAATAACTCATATTTTCAATATAGGTCTAGTCACTTATACAACTGTGCTAATATAAAAATATTTTCTGTACAGGACAATATTTTTCTTGTCAATTATCTATGCAGCTGGTAATGTATTCTTGTCATTTTCATCAACACCTGTATTTGGTTTACCACAAAGGTAAGTAAATTAACCTAAAAATTCTTAAATGTTTCGGATATGTGGTATGTGCATCTGTGTGTGTGTGTGTTTTAAGTACATGTGTGTGTATGTTTTAAGTACATGTGTGTGTATGAGAGATAGAAGAGACTATGTTACATTTTCCTGTATTTGTATCCTTCAGTTTAGGAAAAAAGTTATTACACTTCAGTGAACAGAAATGTAGTTGGACATTTCATAGTTACTTAATTCATATAAATGCTAATACTCCACACAAATACTCTCTCTCTCTCTCTCTCTCTCTCTCTCTCTCTCTCTCTCTCTCTCTCTCTCTCTCCCCCCTTATATATTATACTGTATTCTCAAATTGCCAGCCTGAAAATAATGAATTACCTTAATAAATTGTTTACAGACCATCCAGTCTTTTTGGGTTACTGCTAATTGCTATTGGTACTGGAGGAATTAAACCATGTGTGTCAGCTTTTGGTGGAGATCAGTTCAAGTTGCCTGATCAAGCTAAACAGCTTGCACAGTTCTTTAGTATTTTCTACTTTTCAATAAATGCTGGGAGTCTAATATCAACATACATTACACCAATATTGAGACATGATGTTCACTGCTTTGGTGGTGACACTTGCTTTCCTCTTGCATTTGGTGTTCCCGCCATACTAATGATATTGTCTTTGGGTAAGTACATGTCCTTTATTCAGTATATAGCTCTAGCTTCTTGTAGCAATTTATGTATGATTGTGACTACTGTTATTTCTCTCAGATAAGATTGATAAGACTGAATGCATGTACTACATACTACTGTGTTTTATCCGAATGTAATAATTGTAGAAGATTTTCATTCAAACAGACGTAGTAGAGCCAATTTTGCATACGCATGTAGCCAGTTTCCTCTCTGCTAACACGTCAAACAAAACAGTCATTTGATTAACAACTCCAGACTCTCAAAATAGTCAGAATATATTATAACAAGTGCGTATTAAATACGAGATTACAATTATGTTTCTGCAAGGGACCAGAATAAATCATTGTGTTCATACATTACTATTTTTAACGTAGAAAACATTTTCATAATGTAACGTTCTGGATTCTTCATGTAATTTCACGTAGGTAAGTATTTGTAGTTGTGCAAAAGTGTAGAAAACATGCATTATCACAAAATTTTCGTATTATGAATATCTGGAGAACATTTTGTTTACAAACAAAATGTCTTGCAGAAGATCCAATTTAAGCAAAAACAAATTTGTCTGCGAATAAATTGTTCACATAATAGAAATAAAATTTTCAGATTCCTGTAAGAATTTAATTTGAAAAAAGAAGTGAAAGCATAATGACAACTCTAATTACAGTCATTGTAGCAAAGAAGGGGTAAAACCGCGTTTTGGAATAATAAGTCAAGTGGGCCCTTAAGACTTTGCTGCTATGGCTAAACCATTACATGAGGTAATGGAAAATAACTAATATTCCAGTGGTCAAGAGAGTGTATAGGTTGAATTTCCAAAATTTGCTTGTTATATATAATAACAATTATTTATATAATAACAATTTGCTTGTTATATATATATATATTTATATATAAATAATATATTAATATATATTTATATATAAATACTTATAATAATAATAGTATGTTTTTCTTTTTTTTTATACTTCAATAAAAAAAAAAGAAAAACATACTATTATATATATATATATATACATATGTATATATATATATTATATATGAATATATAAATGTGGTAATACAGTAATATTAACATTAATATTTTTAATTTAACTATAAACATACTGTAAGCATATATTTTATAGCCCGGATTTGCAAAATGTGGTTGTACAAAAATTGATGTAATTATCGTATTTTAGCTAAACATTTAACTGTTACTAGTTATTCAGTTCCGTAAATTTATTTTAATCAATAAATAGAAATATAAAAAAATGAAGGAAAGAATATATAAAGTTGCGAATCTAAGTATTGGCTGTAAGTCTATTGTATAACAAAAGGTACACCAGATATTATAAGTCATACATAAAATTAAAAAAAATATTAAAATATTAAAAAAAATAAGGTGCCTGAGCGAAAAGGGTTATTTTGATAGAATAAATTATGTAATATTATACTCTTATTATGTTAACAGAGTTAAACTGTCTTTTAATATCAAAAATTAATGTTCTTCATAAACTACAACATATAAAAGATAAGCTAAAATTAAGCTAATGGGTTCATACCTCATTTATGGAAAATTATCCTCTTTTTAATTAAAAAAAATTCCTCTTATATAGTATTTGTGGCATTCTTGTTTTTTGGTATTATATTGGCGATTTGTTCAAACAACTGGCTGGGTTGTTGAATAGGAGTCGAAATAAATATGGTATCATTTTTGCCTTTTATAATGAATAAAATGAGAGTTTACTCATCTGAGTCAATAATTAAATATTTTATTATTCAGAGAATGGGTTCAAGACTATTATTCCTGTTTGTTATTATTTTAGGAATATTATTTCAAGTAAAATATTTTATTATAATTAGTTTAATAATTAAAATCGGGTCTCCTCCGTTCCATTATTGATATGTTTCAGTAATTGATGGGTTGTCTTGATTAGTGTCTTTCTTAATTATAACCGTTCAGAGGATTATTCCCATTATTTTATTGAGTTATTTAGATATAAGACTGGTTTTATTTATTGTTTTATCATGTATTTGGGGCTCATTAGGGGGGCTGTGTTATTCATCAATTCGAAAAATTTTAGCATATTCATCAATTTACAATTTAAGTTGAATTTTTAGAGGGGTTATACTAATAAATTATATATGGCTGGTATATTTTTTAATTTATTCCCTCTCTTTATTTTTGACTTGTTATCTGTTTTGAATAAATAATATGAATTATTTAAATCAAATTTTTATTTTGTTTAACAATAGGGTTAAATCATTAATGTTAATAATTGTTTTTATGTCAATAGGTGGATTACCACCATTTTTAGGGTTTTTCCCAAAATTTATGATAATTTATTGTCTTTTGGTTAATAAAATGTATTTTTTATGTTTAATTTTAGTAATAACTGCTTTATTGGTGTTATTTTATTATTTGCGAGTTGTAATGACAGGATTAATGATAAACAATATATCTTTAAAGTTATCAACTTTTAGGTTAAATAATACATTATTTATAGTAAATTCTTTATTGATTGGATTTATAGTTGTAACCTTATTTAATATTATGGATTAATAAGGTTTTAAGTTAATAAAACTATCATCCTTCAAAGTTAAAAATATAATTTCTTGTAAGCCTTAGATTTATTTTAATCACCTTTAAATTTGCAATTTAATATTATTATTAAATATAAGACTGAGGAAAGAATAAAAATAAGAAAATAGGGAAGAAAGATTTGATTATTGAGAGGAAAATATATCCATAAATAAATTTACAGTTTATTACCTAATTCAGTCATCTCAATTGGGAATAAATCAATGATTAGTTATGAATAAGTGATTTTTCTCAACTAATCATAAAGACATTGGAACATTATATTTCATTTTTGGGATTTGATCAGGAATAGTAGGTACAACTTTAAGAGTTCTTATTCGTGTTGAATTAGGTATTCCTGGATCTTTTATTGGAGATGATCAAATTTATAATGTGATTGTTACTGCTCATGCTTTCGTTATAATTTTTTTTATAGTGATGCCAGTTATGATTGGAGGATTTGGGAATTGATTAGTTCCTTTGATAATTGGTGCTCCTGATATGGCTTTCCCTCGAATAAATAATATAAGCTTTTGATTATTACCACCTTCATTAACATTATTATTAATTGGTAGAATAGTTGATAGAGGTGCAGGTACTGGTTGGACAGTTTACCCTCCGTTGTCAAGAGGCGTTGCACACTCAGGATCTTGTGTTGATTTAACTATTTTTTCTTTACATTTGGCTGGAGCTAGTTCAATCTTAGGCGCAGTTAATTTTATTAGAACAATTTTTAATATACGATCAGTGGGAATATATATGGATCGGCTACCTTTATTTGTATGAGCAGTATTAATTACTGCTTTCTTATTATTGCTTTCATTACCAGTTTTAGCTGGTGCAATTACAATGTTATTAACTGATCGAAATTTGAATACTTCTTTTTTCGATCCCTCAGGTGGAGGAGACCCAATTTTATACCAACATTTATTTTGATTTTTTGGACATCCTGAAGTATATATTTTAATTTTGCCCGGATTTGGATTAATTTCTCACATTATCACTCAAGAAAGAGGAAAAATTGAATCTTTTGGGTCACTAGGAATAATTTATGCTATAATGTCAATTGGTATTTTAGGATTTGTTGTTTGAGCACATCATATATTTACAGTTGGCATGGATGTTGATACACGGGCTTATTTTACTTCTGCTACAATAATTATTGCTGTTCCAACTGGAATTAAAGTTTTTAGATGATTAGCAACTCTGAGAGGAGTTAAAATCAAGATAAGACCTTCAATTTTATGAGCAGTAGGTTTTGTCTTTCTTTTTACTATTGGTGGATTGACTGAGGTGATTCTAGCTAATTCATCAATTGATATTGTATTACATGATACATATTATGTTGTAGCCCATTTTCATTATGTGTTATCAATAGGTGCAGTGTTTGCAATTTTAGGAAGATTTATTCATTGATATCCTTTATTTACTGGATTATCTTTAAATTCTAATTGATTAAAAATTCATTTTTTGATTATGTTTATAGGGGTAAATTTAACCTTTTTTCCCCAGCATTTTTTAGGATTGAGAGGTATGCCACGTCGATATTCAGATTATCCTGATGCATTTATATCATGAAACATTATATCTTCTATTGGGAGAAGAATTTCATTTATTGGACTTTTATTTTTATTGTTTATTATTTGAGAAAGATTTATTTCACATCGATTGATTTTATATTCAACTAATATAAATTCTTCTATTGAATGGTTACATAAACTTCCTCCGTCTGAGCACTCATATAGTGAGATTCCATTATTAGTTCAATTCTAATATGGCAGATGAAGTGCGATGAATTTAAGATTCATATATAAATAATTTTTGTTAGAAATTTCTAATTGATCTTATATTAATATGCAGGATGCTATATCACCATTAATAGAACAGTTAATATTTTTTCATGACCATACTTTAACTATTTTAATTATTATCACTTCAATTGTTACTTATATAATAACAGTTATCATAATTAATAATATTGTTAATCGACTTTTATTAGAGGGACAGTTAATTGAATTTTTTTGAACACTTCTACCAGCTTTAACACTAATTTTTATTGCATTCCCATCCTTACGGTTATTATACTTATTGGATGAAATTAATAAACCCTTAATAACTTTAAAAATTATTGGTCATCAATGATATTGATCATATGAATATTCAGATTTTTTAAATATTGTAATATAATAATATTACAAATAAAAAAATAATAAGAATAATAATTAAATTGATATGTATTGATATTGTGTGTTCTTTCTGATATTTCAAAGGTATTGTACTCTTCCTTTAGCCCCACTATTAGGCTAGGCAAATTGTAATATAATTTCAAATGTAATAATAAATAAAATATAGAAATATTGATGATAAGAATATGTTATAACTAGGTGTGTTTGATTGATAAATAACAAATACATCAAACTTTAAAAATTGTGCAAATATTTTTTCTTGTTCTTGTATCGAGTTTGATGGAATGATTTAATTTAATTAATTAATAATTAATTAATTAGTTGAGTTTGTAATTTCCTTCTATATCTATTCTCTCAATGTGAATTATGTTTTTGCTTAATAAAAAATAATAATAACATTAATGGTAGAAATAAAAACAATGCTGGTGCCTGAATAATGATTTGCGTTTATTCACTCAAAATTGTGCGCTAGTCAAACTGCGCATGTCCCAGGCACTGGCTAATATTCGCCACAGTCGGCAGTGAGAAAAATCAACAAATATATTTTTTACAAGTTTAAATTTATGGTTCTTTTAACGAGTCGAAATGGTCAGAGGGCAAGGAACAAGATACATTTAACAGGTATTCTTAAACTAAATGTTAATATCTGAAATAGAACAGAATTATTATTATTACAATTGTCTATTAGAAAGAAATTATTTATATTTCGAACCAAGTCGAAGAAATGACGTCACTCCTCTCCAGGAAGCACTGGCTGATCGTCTTTATAGAAATTCAGCAATGGCCGCCGTCTGCTCGATTTTAACTGCTACGATGCGGTTGGAACTGAAGATCTTCTCCCACAGAAATAAAACGATGTTCCCTTTTTCTGCGAAGTGGTGTTGGTCCAAAATATAGTGTTGAATGTCCCCTCGTCGTCTGCGATGTCGAATTCTGGATGGATCTCTTGTGTAGTGTGGTGTTCAATCATGTGTGTTGGTTCTCTGTGAATTCGTTCCAAAAATTGTGCAAAATGGCTGTCGATTTCTGGTGTTGAATTTTATGGTGTTATACTGTGTTTTTGGAAACTTGTGAAGTGTTAGACATTGATAGATAAGGTTATTTCGCTTGTTAGTTCATCTCCGTTACACGCCGCATAACCACACTTGGTTTTAATACAAATTATTTGGTTTTCAATACTCCACTAACACATTTTTCAACTGTTCAGCTTTGCGATTAACAATAGACTAATAGACGCAACGTCGTCGTTTTATGGCAATTTGTGGTATGTCTTTTTCCTCTTCATATTGTTTAATTATAAAATATCTGTCTAAGACTTGTTTCACTATCTAACTATACATAACAAGTTTTCTTATTTTTTACTGTATTTCAAATATTTCTTAATTTTACATGAATCTAACTATTCAGTAATATTGATTATTTAATTTTACATCTTTTGCTATATAGCTGGGTTTGTTTCAAACTCATTTAAGCCCAAAAATTACAATTTTACATAATGATTGTATGCCCCATATTTTGTACAAATTCAGTGTTTTAAAGGTTTTTATTTGTTTTTTCGGTATAATATTTCCCTGGAATACACCTAATAACTCCGTAATTACTTTGTTGTTAATAATTTGGTTATTAAAACATTTCAATATTGATTAATTTGCTGTTTAGTCTGATTTGATTACTATCATAAGCCTATTTTTGACTGTTTCCAAAAGAAGTTAATTTTCTTTCTTTTGTCATTCTATTTGCTATTAACTGTATCTGCATTAATTATACTTTCAATTTCTGTATTGTATGTATTGAATTCTATTCCTATTACATAGATTAATTCTTTGATAGATAGTTTTTTTTTTTTTTTGTTTATAGGCCAGTCTGTGTTTACAAAAATGGTGTCTTGGCTGGTCTGTTTGTACAATTATACATGGTTTACTGATTTGAATAAAATTATTACATTTTTATGCCCTACTTGCCTCTCTGACTTACACAATGGAAAATTAAATGACATGATTTTAAATACAATAGAATATCTTGTATCTACTAAACTTTCTTTATACTAATAACATCATTGAACCATAACATGAACATCTTATGCCTAATTTTAACAAAAACATCTTATTATGAACTATTTTCCATATATCACCTAATTTTAACAAAAACATCTTATTCCTATTATTTTTTACTGTATCATCAAATGATAACAAAATAGCTTATCCTAGACATAATTTAATTAAAAAAATAAAAAACTCCTATTACTAGTAACACTGTCAGTCACTAACTGTCTTGTGTATTTATGATTCTTTTGAAAACACTTTAACTGTGATTAAAAAAAAACATCGTGTATCTATTTACACCTTACATCTAAAATATTATCTAATTAATAATAAATAACAAACATCTTAATATTAGTCATACCTTCAGTTATGAACTGTCCTTTGGTATTTTTGTCCTTCTCACCATTTACTTAGCTATAATTAAAGAAAACATTTCATATGTAATAGTTTTTCTTATATCTAATTTAAAAACTCTTATTACTGGTAATGTTGTCAGTCCTTAGACTGTCTTTCATTCCAATGGTTTTATTATTATTATTCTACACTCATGGTAGTCTTTTTATAATACTTAAACTTCATTGAAGATTTTTTCATAGATTTTTTAACTATGTTTCTCACTATACACTCTGTAGTTTCTTAATTTTGTTATCTCACTTCACTTTATTGGATTCTACACTCTGGTAGTCTTTTTAGTGAGTTCTACACTATGGTAGTCTCTTTTGACATATTTTTTAACATATTACACTTACAACTAATATACAATTTGTGTTTTATAGTATTGTATCTTGTAACTTGTTTGGGGTTTACCTATATCGGTTTCAATTTTGTCTCATGGTATTTATTATATGACTAACATTTTGTTTTGGCATATCTCTTCCTGTTTCTGGTCTCTTTGTGGGAATCTTGATATGTTTTGTCCCTTCTTCAAATATCACATTAGTAGTTTCCTTATTAAAATGGTTTCATGACAGATTATTTCCTTTTTTATGGTCCTTCCCTTTTTGTACTGCTTCCCCAATCTACTGGGTATACTGCTGGTTTAACTGGTTTTTTCATAGTAGGTTATTTTAATTAATGGTTTTCTTTATTATCTTCCATTTTTATTAACATTTTATAGACTTAATTATACAGTTTCTAGTGTAATCCTTAAACAATTTATTCTCCTCACTCACTATGGAACTTTTTCTTTTATTTATGTAACATTAATTCAAATGTTTAGTGTGATAATTTTGTTATGTTACATATGCTCTCCTGTAAAAGTGATTAGTTCAGATCATACTCTGTATGGATGAAATAATTACTACTAATTCTTCTGTATTTACATTTTCTCCGTGATTACATGCTTTCACTTTATATACCTTCTTTTTCCACCATTGCTTCCTCTCAGATGACGTGTATCTCCTTCATTAGTTTCTTTTTTCATTGATAAGTGATCTTCAATCTTGTGTATAACATTATCATTTTATATTCCTTCTTATTTGGTGCTTCCTCACCAGTATGTTTACTCCCTAACATTCCCTAACAAATTAATTGGAACAGTTCAGAGTGGCACTTTTGGCTTCAATCCCTGCTGTCCAATACTTCAATTGAGTCCAGAGGTATTATCATCTCTGCTCAACACATAAGACTGATGGCATTTTCTACATCCAGTCATAAAAATAAATAAACAGTAAAAGTAGTCATTTTTGACTAAAATAAACATCTTTAGATTCTTCACTTCATAATACGTTATATTAATTAATACTTTTATACACTTGACTCTTCTTCTCTCTTAAAGCTTATTCCATATTAGGTGGTTTAGGTATGTGGTATAACATACATTTCATCATGTTTACATAGTAAGTAGTATTTATATTTACTCTTTCTACCATCTGGTATCCATTGAGTTACTTTTATTGCTCATGGTATAACATGAATTAATTCTTTATCACTTTCACTATAACAGTGGTTGTTGTAACAGCATTATCATTATTAGTATCAGGTTTTTTTTTTTTTTTTTTTTTTTTTGCCTCACTATTTGGTCTTTAGTGAGCTGGTCCTTCTTCATTGTTCCATTTTTATTAAATTATTTTCTGTGTGAGTTTGGTTAATTTGTTCGATTAAGTCATATGACATTCTGGTTTCCTTTCTCCTTTAGAATTTTGTATCTCTTTCTTACAAAATCTTTTTTCATATTTCAGAGTTATTTCTCATCATTTGTATGAGTAATGATATGAGGTTAATGTTTTTTTAATTTTAGACATTTTTATTCAACTACATTCTTTCTTATTCATAGTTGTTTTTCAAATATTTTGGTATAAGTTGTACTTATTATCGTTTTGAATTTTGAAATTATTATTCCTCAAAATTCTTTTTCATTCATAATAGTCTTTGAATGTTTGTGTAAGTGGTACTTACTAATTATTTTGAATTTGGACAATTATTATCTCCCTCCAAATTCTTTTTACTTGCATAATAGTCTTTGAATATTTGTGTAGCTTGTACCTACTATTGCTTTTGAATTTTGAAGCTTATTATGTTCAAAATTCTTTTTATTTATTCACAATAATCCTTCAAATGTTTTGTTGTAAGTTGCACTTACTGATTTTTTTTTTTTTTTTTTGAATTTTGTAATTATATTCTTATCAAAATTCTTATTTCGTTCACAATATTCTTTCAGATATTTGGTGTAAGTTGTACTTACTCATTTTTGGAATTTGGTAATTATTTATTCTTCCATCGAAATTCTTATTTTGTTCACAATATTCTTTCTGATATTTGGTGTAAGTTGTGCTTACTGATTTTTGGAATTTGGTAATTATATTCTTATCAAAATTCTTATTTCGTTCACAATATTCTTTCAGATACTTGGTGTAAGTTGTTCTTACTGATTTTTGGAATTTTGTAATTATATTTTTATCAAAATTCTTATGTATCACAATATTCTTTCAGATATTTGGTGTAAGTTGTTCTTACTAATTTTTGGAATTTTGAAATTATTTTTCTCAAAATTCTTATTTTGTTCACAATATTCTTTCAGATACTTGGTGTAAGTTGTTCTTACTAATTTTTGAATTTTGTAATTATTGTTTTTCAAAATTCACAATTTCTTCATAATAGTTTTAACTCACAACTATGAGTCCTCCAAATATTTTTTAATGGATAACTGATTATAAGTTCCTTTTACTTTATTCGAAATGATATCCTTTAGTACATACGTATTGTTATTATTGTTTTTAACAATCAGGTATGGGCCGGTATACAGCAGTAACAACTTTTTGGTAATGCCTTCCAGAGTACTGGGTAATTCCCTGTTTTTTAGCAGTACCTTTTCTCCGACTTCATAGCTTATTATTTTCTTAACAGCCTTTTGATATTTGTTCTTGCGCCTTTCCTGGTCTTCAGCCAATTTATTGTAGAATCTGATTCGATTGAATTTGTATTCTTGACTCCTGGGGAACTCTACTATGTCTTGTATTTCTCTCGGAGGCGGTTTTTCATACATTGCCGTGTATGGCGTGGTACCAATAGCGGTGTGATATGACAAATTAAGGAATTCTTCCGTAGCTAATAAATATTCTTGCCACTTCTTTTGTTGATTATAGCAATAAGTCCGTAATATTCTTCCGACCTCTCGCAGTACCCTCTCCGCTGGATTGCTGCTGGGGTGGTAGACAGACGTCTTGTATGTCTTAATGCCCAATGTATTCAGAGTGTTTCTCCACCGCCAACCCTTAAATTGCGTTCCATGGTCGGTGATTATGGATGTCGGGCTTCCTACCTCTGGAATGTAATGATTTGTTATTATTCCTAGAGTCTTCAGAGTGGTGGCTCTGTTCACAGGGTATAGTTTTGTAAATTTTGTAAAATGATCCATCATAATAACAATATACTTGTATCGATGGCGTCCGCCACTGCGGGGAAATGGACCACATATGTCCAGAAAGACCTTTTCCAGTTTGGCTTGTGAGGTAATTGGTATCATCATACCTTCCTTTTTCTCATTGTTGGTTTTCACCAATTGACATATCAGACAGGTTTTAATGTAGTTTCTCGTTTTTCTATTGATACTTTTTATGTGACAATTCTCTTCTATTGCCTTGATCACTTTCATGGCTCCCATGTGACCGTATCGTAGGTGATAGTCCAGGATGATATCCTTTTCGATTGTAGTAGGGATTATGATTTTCCATATTTCTTCATCAAGGGATGTCTTGATGAATAAAATCCCATTATGTATACAATAAAATTTGTTTATTGTGTCATCTTGGTTGGAGAGACGAAGTTTAATAGAGTTTAACTTCGGATCGGACTGCTGGTGTTTGCTGATGTCCTGCACTATCTTCTCTAAATCGGATCTGCCCTTAATAATGTTATAGATTTTCAAAATGCTCTCCTTTTCGGCTTCGAATGTTTGTTCTTCCAGATTCACTCTTGACAATACGTCGGCTACTACATTTTTCCTTCCAGGAACATACTCCCACTGTATATCGTATTCCTGTAGGGCGAGTACCCATCTGGTCAATCTACCATGGCTTAATTTGCATCTTCTTAGAAATGATATTGACTTGTGATCTGTTCGGACGGTCACTGGATATCCGAGGATATACGTCCGAAACTTCCCGCAGGCAAAGACTACACTTAGCAGTTCTTTTTCCGTCACATTATAGTTCTTCTCACACTGGTTAAGGGTTCTGCTAGCAAAGCTCACTACTAGATGGTTTCCACTTTCATCTTCTTGGTACAGTGTAGATCCCAAGCTAATGTTACTAGCGTCACAGCTTAGAAAGAAGGGTCGGTTAAAATCTGGATGGTTGAGCATTACTGCATCTAAGAATTTCTCTTTAATTGATTTGAAGGTTTCGTCTTGTTCTTGACCCCATCGCCATTTATTCTTGGACGATAACTGGTACTGAAACTGGGCTGTTAGTTCGGAATAATTATTCTGGAACTTCCTATAATAGTTACATAGGCCCAAAAATGATTGTAGTTGCCTTCTGTTTTTTGGTGTAGGGAATCGTTGTATGGCGTCTACCTTTTCTGTTGATGGTGTTATTCCTTGACTGTTTAGTTGGAAACCCAGGAATTGTACTTCTTTAGCTATAAGCTTGGACTTGTCCAGTTTAAGGGTGACATTATTTTCAGCAAGCTTCTTCAAGACATACTCCACACGATAACAGTGTTCCTCCCAGTTGGTTGATGTTATTAGGAGATCATCAACATAGACAGTCGTGAATTGGAGCGCTTCTGGTCCTAGTATATGATCCATACAGGCGACAAAAACCGCTACTGAATTCACCAACCCGAAGGGCAACCTCTTAAACTGATAATTGCGCCCTTCGAAGATGAACGCCATGTATTGCCGGCTTGCTGGGTGCAACTCCACTTGCCAATAGCCGCATACCGTATCCCAGGTGGTAATGAATCGTGTTCCGTGGAACCTCTTCAAAATTTCATCAATTTCGCCAGGTGAGGTACGATCGTTTATTATCATCTTATTTATCTCACGAGCGTCAAGGCAAAGTCTTACCTTCCCATTTTTCTTTTGTATGGCCACAATTGGGCTTGTGTATGGCGATTGACTGCTCTCGATGATATCTCTACGGATCATATTCTGGATCTCTGATCGTACGGCTTCTTTCAAAGATTGTGCTATTGGGTACGACTTTCGGTTAAATTCTACCGGTTCTCTGAATCGTATGGAACATTGGTAGTTCCGGATCTTTCCAGGTTCGTCAGAAAATACAGCTCGATATTTCTCATATATTTCTACCAATTGATTCAGCTGGTTTTCCTTTAATTGCTCGTTAGTATTGTGGCACTGGAAGTTACGTATCTCTTGAATTTTTTGTTGCCATAGGTCTTCCTCCGAATCCTGATGTATTGGCTTGTCGTTTGTTGAATAGTTGGACAAGTAATTCACCTTATTTTGGTGGTCGAGAAGTTGTCTGGAGTCTAATGTCTTGTTATCAGTTAAATTGGCTATCCAGGTTGAACCTTCAGCAAAGAGTGATACCTTTCCTCGGCACAAGTCGATAATTGCTGAGTTTCGGCGCAATATGTCGCATCCTATCATGATGTTGAAAGGTAATCCGGCTGCAACAAGAAATATCATGTCCACACTAATGCCCTGACTTTTGACGTTTAGGGATACCTGCTTTCTTATGGTCTTGTTCTGTCGGCCGGTAGCTCCTACAAGTACAATATTATTAATAGGTAGTACCGGTAAGTTTTTGTGGCATTCCTGCTGTATCCGGTCCAATTCATTTCGATTTATTATGGAGACATTGGCTCCAGTGTCTATCATTATAGGAACAGAAATACCTTCAATTTCTGCGATTATGTATATTATTTCATTATCATTATTGTTAATATTAAGCTCACTTTCTTCTAATAGGTCCTTGCGGATGTCCTTCAAATAATTGCTAAATATTATGGTAAAATTTTTTCTGTTTTTCTTCACATTCATACCTACTTGATTAAACCCAGCAGATTGGAGCAGTAAAGGGTTATTGGATTTTATTACTGCCTCCGTTCGTTTAAATGTTCCGCTTCATTACGGATTAGGCCGTTGGAAGCGTCCGCTTGAAGTCCTGAGGCTGTTTCGTTTGGTTCTGCTCGATCGTCTGGTTGGGTTTCTGTTACAGGTAGTCTTCGCTGATTATCCAGGCTGGAACTACGTCTGGGCTCATACTCTCTGTACCGATTACTTCCCTGGCTCCCTTGGAAGGTCTCGTACTCGTAGTATCGGCTCCTTCTTTGAGGCTGGTACCTCCTGTGTCCACTGCCTTCTGCTCGGATGTAGTTAACATTGGGTTGATATGTCCTGTAATTGTGGTTATTACCTCCACTTGGGTAATCTCGGTTATAATTACCATGATAATTATTATTATTAGAAAGGTTGGGGTTCCTGTGACCATTTGGAACATAGTTACTATTATTATTATAATAACCGTTGTTATTTTGTGGACGGCTATTATTATTATTATTATTATTGTTGTGGTTGTTGTTATTATTATTTATGCGAGGAATATTACTATTATTATTATTGTTGTTAAAACGGGGCAAATTATTGTTATTTCTGGGGTTATAATTGTACTCGGCATTATTCCGATTTGCGGAGTTATAATTATTATTATTACCCACATTCTGCCGATTATTATTATTATTCAAATTATTGTTGTTATTCCTTGGTTCCTGCTTTTCATATCTACTGCGACTTTGATGGTAATAGTCTTCGTGTTCATACATTTCTAAAAGCTCGGTCATGGCTTGCACCGTCTTTATTTGACTGTTTCGTCTGGCTCTGATAATATCCTCCTCATAGTGGTATGAGAGTTTGCTGACCAGGCATTCTTCCGGTATTCGGGGCTCTAGATGTTTGGCCACGCACACCTTTCCCAAAAAGTACGCCGTTAAAGTTTGGTTTCCATACGGGTTGTACTTCCCATGACATATCCCGTCTCTGGCGATATTTTGCATTGATTCAGACCAATATTTGGCTTTGAATAGCCTTCTGAATTGTTGATAGTCGGTCACCTCGTCTCTTATCGCCATCCACCAATTGTCTGCTATTTCCTTGAACGATTCGTCAAGCACCTCTTTATTCTCCCTCCAGCGATTACCTCTGTGTTTGGCAAAGTATTCCTCGATTCTTGCTAGGAACTCCATGGGTTTATTTTTATAAAACCTGAGTTAATCCCTTCACGATTTTCACTGTTGGGACAACTGGTAATGGTTGTCGGTCGACTATGGAATAGGTCTATATCTGTCTGGTTCTGTCGTACCTGACTGTTGATACTGGTCACAGCAGCTTCTATGCCGTCACATTTTTCTGTGAATCGGTCCTGCACTCGCTCCCAGTCTTCCCGTGTTTCCTTTAGTTTTTCCTCCAACGTCTTCCTAGTCGTTTCTTCGATGGTGTTAACCTTCGTATTTATTTCTGTCCTGATACTCCGTACTTCTTGTTCGGTTTGACTCCATTTTTCGTCAGCTCTGGTAACCCTTTGTTCGATTACCGTTATTTCCTCTTCTACTTTCTTGCTGATTGTCTCATTGTTTTCAGCTATCTTCTGGCTCAATTCTTCCTTCAGTATTTCCATTCTTCCGTCTAACCGGTTCATGTTCTCTTGGTTCGTCTCCTTCAATTCTTCTCTCAATTGCTGATTATTGCTTTCCATTTTCTGACTTGTTTCTTCCATCTTTTTGTTGGTTTCTTCCAGTTTCTGGCTTATCTGGGTTAATTCCTCCTTCGATTGTTTATTGTCAGTTTTTATTTCCTCCATTTTCTCCTCCATCTTCTGGATATTTTCCTCCATCTTCTCCTCGATCTTCTTAATATTTTCCTCCATTTTCTCCTCAATTTTCTGAATATTTTCTTCCATCTTCTCTTCTATCTTCTTACTGTTTGCTTCCATCTTCTCCTTCATCTTCTTGCTAGTATCTCCAATTTTATTACCCAACTCTTCCTTCAATCGTCGGTTATCATTCTTCATTTCCTTATTATTTTCTTCCATTTTCTCCTCCATCTTCTTACTGGTATCTCCAATTTTATTACTTAATTCCTCCTTCAATTGTTGGTTATCGTTCTCCATCTTCTTACTGTTTTCCTCGATTTTCTTGTTGGTATCTCCGATTTTATTACTCAACTCTTCCTTTAATTCTTCCTTCGTCGTTTTGAATTCTCGGAGTAACATCTCCATCATTTGATCAAATTTTGTATCTTCCTTTGCGGTGGATTTCTCCGGCTGTTCCTTCTGTGGTGCAGGCTTATTTGGTTCTGCTGGCGGTAACATTAACTCCACATCTTCCACTGGTGTCGCTTCTTTATCCTCCATGTTTATCTCCTGCTCGGCCTCCATAGCCCTTTTTCTTGATGTAGCTCTCCTGTGCATCTCGCTCCCTCTTCCGACCTGTTGACCGTTGCCAAGCTAAAAATAGGAAATTGGACACTCGTCCTTATTTTACAACACTATTACCTCCTATTTAAAGCCCCTTAAGTTGGACACCAATTTGTAATATAAATTATTACAAATAAAAATAAAATAAATATAATTGATATGTATAGATATTGAGTGTTCTTTCTGATATTTCAAAGGTATTGTACTCTTCCTTTAGCCCCACTATTAGGCTAGTCAAATTGTAATATAATTTCAAATGTAATAATAAATAAAATATAGAAATATTGATGATAAGAATATGTTATAACTAGGTGTGTTTGATTGATAAATAACAAATACATCAAACTTTAAAAATTGTGCAAATATTTTTTCTTGTTCTTGTATCGAGTTTGATGGAATGATTTAATTTAATTAATTAATAATTAATTAATTAGTTGAGTTTGTAATTTCCTTCTATATCTATTCTCTCAATGTGAATTATGTTTTTGCTTAATAAAAAATAATAATAACATTAATGGTAGAAATAAAAACAATGCTGGTACCTGAATAATGATTTGCGTTTATTCATTCAAAATTGTGCGCTAGTCAAACTGCGCATGTCCCAGGCACTGGCTAATATTCGCCACAGTCGGCAGTGAGAAAAATCAACAAATATATTTTTTACAAGTTTAAATTTATGGTTCTTTTAACGAGTCGAAATGGTCAGAGGGCAAGGAACAAGATACATTTAACAGGTATTCTTAAACTAAATGTTAATATCTGAAATAGAACAGAATTATTATTATTACAATTGTCTATTAGAAAGAAATTATTTATATTTCGAACCAAGTCGAAGAAATGACGTCACTCCTCTCCAGGAAGCACTGGCTGATCGTCTTTATAGAAATTCAGCAATGGCCGCCGTCTGCTCGATTTTAACTGCTACGATGCGGTTGGAATTGAAGATCTTCTCCCACAGAAATAAAACGATGTTCCCTTTTTCTGCGAAGTGGTGTTGGTCCAAAATATAGTGTTGAATGTCCCCTCGTCGTCTGCGATGTCGAATTCTGGATGGATCTCTTGTGTAGTGTGGTGTTCAATCATGTGTGTTGGTTCTCTGTGAATTCGTTCCAAAAATTGTGCAAAATGGCTGTCGATTTCTGGTGTTGAATTTTATGGTGTTATACTGTGTTTTTGGAAACTTGTGAAGTGTTAGACATTGATAGATAAGGTTATTTCGCTTGTTAGTTCATCTCCGTTACACGCCGCATAACCACACTTGGTTTTAATACAAATTATTTGGTTTTCAATACTCCACTAACACATTTTTCAACTGTTCAGCTTTGCGATTAACAATAGACTAATAGACGCAACGTCGTCGTTTTATGGCAATTTGTGGTATGTCTTTTTCCTCTTCATATTGTTTAATTATAAAATATCTGTCTAAGACTTGTTTCACTATCTAACTATACATAACAAGTTTTCTTATTTTTTACTGTATTTCAAATATTTCTTAATTTTACATGAATCTAACTATTCAGTAATATTGATTATTTAATTTTACATCTTTTGCTATATAGCTGGGTTTGTTTCAAACTCATTTAAGCCCAAAAATTACAATTTTACATAATGATTGTATGCCCCATATTTTGTACAAATTCAGTGTTTTAAAGGTTTTTATTTGTTTTTTCGGTATAATATTTCCCTGGAATACACCTAATAACTCCGTAATTACTTTGTTGTTAATAATTTGGTTATTAAAACATTTCAATATTGATTAATTTGCTGTTTAGTCTGATTTGATTACTATCATAAGCCTATTTTTGACTGTTTCCAAAAGAAGTTAATTTTCTTTCTTTTGTCATTCTATTTGCTATTAACTGTATCTGCATTAATTATACTTTCAATTTCTGTATTGTATGTATTGAATTCTATTCCTATTACATAGATTAATTCTTTGATAGATAGTTTTTTTTTTTTTTTTGTTTATAGGCCAGTCTGTGTTTACAAAAATGGTGTCTTGGCTGGTCTGTTTGTACAATTATACATGGTTTACTGATTTGAATAAAATTATTACATTTTTATGCCCTACTTGCCTCTCTGACTTACACAATGGAAAATTAAATGACATGATTTTAAATACAATAGAATATCTTGTATCTACTAAACTTTCTTTATACTAATAACATCATTGAACCATAACATGAACATCTTATGCCTAATTTTAACAAAAACATCTTATTATGAACTATTTTCCATATATCACCTAATTTTAACAAAAACATCTTATTCCTATTATTTTTTACTGTATCATCAAATGATAACAAAATAGCTTATCCTAGACATAATTTAATTAAAAAAATAAAAAACTCCTATTACTAGTAACACTGTCAGTCACTAACTGTCTTGTGTATTTATGATTCTTTTGAAAACACTTTAACTGTGATTAAAAAAAAACATCGTGTATCTATTTACACCTTACATCTAAAATATTATCTAATTAATAATAAATAACAAACATCTTAATATTAGTCATACCTTCAGTTATGAACTGTCCTTTGGTATTTTTGTCCTTCTCACCATTTACTTAGCTATAATTAAAGAAAACATTTCATATGTAATAGTTTTTCTTATATCTAATTTAAAAACTCTTATTACTGGTAATGTTGTCAGTCCTTAGACTGTCTTTCATTCCAATGGTTTTATTATTATTATTCTACACTCATGGTAGTCTTTTTATAATACTTAAACTTCATTGAAGATTTTTTCATAGATTTTTTAACTATGTTTCTCACTATACACTCTGTAGTTTCTTAATTTTGTTATCTCACTTCACTTTATTGGATTCTACACTCTGGTAGTCTTTTTAGTGAGTTCTACACTATGGTAGTCTCTTTTGACATATTTTTTAACATATTACACTTACAACTAATATACAATTTGTGTTTTATAGTATTGTATCTTGTAACTTGTTTGGGGTTTACCTATATCGGTTTCAATTTTGTCTCATGGTATTTATTATATGACTAACATTTTGTTTTGGCATATCTCTTCCTGTTTCTGGTCTCTTTGTGGGAATCTTGATATGTTTTGTCCCTTCTTCAAATATCACATTAGTAGTTTCCTTATTAAAATGGTTTCATGACAGATTATTTCCTTTTTTATGGTCCTTCCCTTTTTGTACTGCTTCCCCAATCTACTGGGTATACTGCTGGTTTAACTGGTTTTTTCATAGTAGGTTATTTTAATTAATGGTTTTCTTTATTATCTTCCATTTTTATTAACATTTTATAGACTTAATTATACAGTTTCTAGTGTAATCCTTAAACAATTTATTCTCCTCACTCACTATGGAACTTTTTCTCTTATTTATGTAACATTAATTCAAATGTTTAGTGTGATAATTTTGTTATGTTACAATATTGAATTTGATTCTTATATAAAATCTCAAAACGAAGTATTAATTAGAGAGTTCCGTTTATTAGAAGTAGATAATCGAACGATTTTACCTTTTAGTACTCAAATTCGATTATTGATTTCATCATTTGATGTTATTCATTCATGAGCTATACCATCTATGAGAATTAAGGTGGATGCCGTGCCTAGTCGTTTAAATCAAGCAAGAATATTTATTAATCGACCTGGCATATCATTTGGACAGTGTTCTGAAATTTGTGGAGCAAGTCATAGATTTATGCCTATTGTTATTGAAAGAGTTAATATAAATTGTTTTATTAATTGATTAATAAGCTATTCATTAAGTGACTGAAAGAAAGTGATGGTCTCTTAAACCAATTTATAGTAACTAACGACTACTTTTAATGACGAAAAGTTAGTTTATTATAAAAACATTAATCTGTCAGATTCAAGAAACTAAGAATGGTATTTTTCTATTCCACAAATATCTCCAATAAATTGATGTATTCTGTTTTTCTTTTTCTTATTAATTGTTACTTTAATTATAACTTTTATTTATTTTTCTTTTATGAAAATTCCAAGGATAAATTTGACTGATAATTTTAATAATTTATATAACTGATTATGATAACAAATTTATTTTCAACTTTTGATCCATCAACAGGATTATTTTCATTAAATTGATTAAGTTCATTAATTTTATTATTATTCATACCTATAGGGTTTTGATATATTCCTAGTCGTTATATAATTTCTATTAATAAAGTTTTAAATACTATAAGTTTTGAATTAAATTTATTAATAAGTTCAAGATCTTTTGGTAGATCATTATTGTTTTGTTCTTTATTTATTTTTATTCTATTCAATAATTTTCTTGGATTGTTTCCATATATTTTCACTAGATCAAGACATTTAGTATTTTCTCTTAGTTTAGCTCTTCCTCTTTGATTGACTTTTATTTTATTTGGATTTCTTAACAATACAAATCATATGTTTTGTCACTTAGTTCCAATAGGAACTCCAATAATTTTAATACCTTTCATGGTATGTATTGAAACTGTCAGAAATTTAATCCGACCGGGGTCTTTGGCTGTCCGTCTAACAGCAAATATGATTGCTGGCCATTTATTAATAACATTATTAGGAAATAGATCAACTAATTTAGAAATTTACATAAATCTAATTATTTTAATTCAGATATTATTGATATTATTTGAATCAGCAGTTTGTGTAATTCAATCTTATGTTTTTACAGTTTTAAGAACTCTGTACTATAGAGAAGTATCTTAATGAATAATCATCCATATCATTTAGTTGATTGTAGACCATGACCCCTAACGGGTTCAATCGGGGCTCTGACTTTTGTTTCTGGTATAGTGATAATATTTCATATACAAGATTTTATTTTATTATTTTTTGGATTTTTAATTTTGATTTTAACTATAATTCAATGATGACGTGACATTTCATGCGAAGGGACGTTTATAGGTCTTCACACAATAGTTGTAGTGAGAGGTTTAAAATTAGGAATAATTTTATTTATTGTGTCAGAGATTTTCTTTTTTATTTCTTTCTTTTGGGGATTTTTTCACAGAAGATTAAGACCTGTTATAGAAATTGGTATAAGTTGACCTCCTTCTGGAATTATGCCTTTTAATCCAATACAAATTCCTTTATTAAATACTATAATTTTATTGTGTTCTGGAGTAACAATTACGTGAGCTCATCATTCCATAATAGAAAGTAAACATAATGAATCTGTTTATGGTATTTTATTAACTTTAATATTAGGTATATATTTTACTATTCTTCAGGTATATGAATATTTTGAATCATCATTTTGTATTTCAGATTCTGTATACGGATCAACATTTTTTGTATCAACAGGATTTCATGGGATTCATGTTATTATTGGAAGAACCTTCATTATAATCTGTCTGTTACGTCAATTGAAATTTCATTTCTCTAGAACTCATCATTTTGGTTTTGAAGCAGCTGCTTGGTATTGACATTTTGTTGATATTGTTTGACTATTTTTATATGTATCAATTTACTGATGAGGTAGATAAATATTCTATTAGTATATAAGTATATTTAACTTCCAATTAAAAGGATTAATTTTTAAATAGAATAATTTTCAATGTTATAAGTTATTGTATTATGATATTATTAATTTTATTTACTTTAATAACTTTTTTATATTTTGTGTCAACTAAATCAATTATTGATCGTGAAAAATCATCTCCATTTGAGTGTGGATTTGATCCTTTTGAGTCATCTCGAATTCCTTTTTCAAGACATTTTTTTATAATTGCAGTCATTTTCCTTATTTTTGATGTTGAATTGGTAATTATTATGCCTATGGTTATTGTAATAACAACTATTAATATTATTGAAATTTATTTAGTGATATTGTTATTTTTATTATTTTTAATATTAGGCTTATACCATGAATGAAGGAATAGTATGTTAAATTGAATTTAATGGGAATGTATTTAATTATAATTATTGGATTGCAATCAATAGGTGCTCATATTAGCCATTCTTAAAAGCAATGAAGTATTAAATACATTTAGTTTCGACCTAAAAAAAGAATCTTTGTTCCTTTGTTTATTAATTGAAGCCAAAAATAAGGCACTTTATTGTTAATAAAGTTATTGAACATATAATTTCCAATTAAAAGGAAATAGGAATAAAAGCAGCTGCTAACTAGCTTTTAAAGCGGTTAAACTCCGTTTTTTCCTTATTTATAAAGTTTATAAAACATTTCATTTTCATTGAAAAGAGAGGAAAACCCTTGTAAATATTTAAAAATATTTATTACCTTAATATCTTCAATATTATGCTCTAATGCTTAAGCTATTTAAATATATAATAATTAGAAATCAAGCAATAAATGTTATTATTTGAATTTTGAAATTATTTTTTCTTATATTAATATTAAATATTATAATTAATTTTATTAATTCAATCATGCCTTGAGGTCCAATTTTTTCTCCTCATCCCAAATCAATTGATTTTTGAAATATAAGTGAATTTTTTAAAATAGGAAATTGAGTATGAAAGGTTGATAGTTGTTTTAAAAATCATATGGAATTTATAAACTCTCTTGTAAATTTTTTTTACTATAGATGAAAACATGGATATCTCATATCCGATTAATAATCCTAGAAAAGATAGAGCCATTGCTATTATCTTTCCCTCGATGGGAAGAATAATTCTTACAGGATTATTAAATATGATTCATCTAAACATAGACCCTGATAAAATTGAATAAATAGATAAAATCATGATTCTCTTTAATATATTATTAAGTGACTCGTTTTGTGAACTAAAATTATAATAATTAAAATTTATGCTTATTGAAAAATATGTTAATCGGGCAGAATAGAAAGATGTTATTCCAATTCCAACATATATCAATAATAAAATTAAAAAGTTAATATTTCTGGAACATATTATTTCTATAATTAAATATTTTGAATAAAACCCTCTCATAAAGGGTATTCCACATAATGATAAATTTGCAATATTTATGAATGTTCTAGTTATTGGTATATTGTAACTTATACAGCCCATTATACGAATATCTTGATTATTCATTAATCTATGAATCAATACTCCAGCACATAAAAAAAGTGATGCCTTAAATAAAGCATGAATAATAAGATGAAAAAAAGATAATATTGGATAACCAAATATTAAAATTGATATTATAATTCCTAATTGTCTTAAAGTTGATAATGCAATAATTTTTTTTAAGTCAAATTCAAAATTTGCACCTAGGCCTGATATAATTATTGTTAATACTGACAATATTAAAAATACTTGAATTAGATTGAATGATATAATTAAATTTCTGAATCGAATAATTAGATATACTCCTGCAGTAACTAATGTTGATGAGTGAACAAGGGCCGATACTGGAGTTGGAGCAGCCATAGCTGCTGGAAGTCATGAGGAAAAAGGAATTTGAGCTCTTTTTGTAAATCCTGCAATAATAACTAGTATAATTATTGGACTCATTATTATCTTATTAATAAAAGATATAAAATTTCAAGATCCAAAATTTATCATTCAAGCAATTAATAAAAGGATTATAACGTCTCCAATACGATTTATTAATGCCGTTAATATTCCAGCATTTCTAGAATTTAAATTTTGATAATAAACAACTAAACAATATGATACTAATCCTAACCCATCTCATCCGATGAGAATACTTACTATATTAGGTCTAATAATTAATAATATTATTGACAATACAAATATTATAATAATATAAATAAATCGATTAATATGTTTATCATTTATCATATATATACCTCTATATAATATAACTATTGATGAAATAAATGTAACAGTTGAAAGAAATAAAGTTGATATAAAATCAAAAATTAATGTTATGTAAATATTACATGAATTGACTGTAATAATCAGTCATTCTATTATAATTGCATAATCAAAGATAATTATATTTATTGATAAAATTAATATTATTAATCTTAAAATCAATAAAATTAAGAAAATATATATATTAAGTTTATTTTTAGTAATGATCCAATATAAATTTATATTTTTAAATCCACAATTTAATGTTTTATTTTAAACTAATTGAATTATATTAACAATGTTAATTTCAAAATAATTAAATTTAATGGAATTCAATGTATTATAATTAAAAAAAATTCACGCACGTTCCCAGAATTGAAAGAGTAACAACCCGAGAAAATTATTCCATGTTGGGTATAAGAATATAGATATAAACTATAGCAAGCTGATAAAAATGAAGAAAAAGACAAGAAAACTATACATAATGGATTTCAAGACATTAATCTATTTAAAATTATAATTTCTCCTGCTAGACTAATTGTTGGAGGACATGAAATATTTCTAGAAGATATTAAAAATCATATAAGAGTTATTGAAGGCATAAATCTTAATATTCCCTTATTAATTAGGATTCTACGTCTTCCCGAACGTTCATAAGAAATATTTGCTAAGCAAAATAAAGCAGATAACCATGCCCAATTATTATGAAATATGCTCCGACTATACCTCATATATTTATTGTTATAATTCCTCCAATAACTAATCTTATGTGAGCTACAGAAGAGTATGCAATTATAGATTTTATATCAATTTGCATTATACAAGATAATCTAATTATAATTCCCCCTATTAATGAAATAGAAATCCAGATGAATCTATAATTAATAAATATTACTGGTATAATATATATAACACGAATTAAACCATAAGTTCCTAATTTTAAAAGAATTCCAGCCAAAATTATAGAACCAGAAACAGGTGCTTCAACATGAGCTTTTGGTAATCAAAAATGACACATAAATAACGGAACCTTAATTATGAATGCTAATGTTATCCCCAAGTAAATAAACCTATTATTTGATCTCATTAACATTATAATATTAGTCATATTATTTCTATATATATATATAATTGAAACTAATATGGGGAGAGATGCAAATAAAGTATAAAACAACAAATAATATCTAGCATTCACTCGTTCAGGTTGATATCCCCATCCCATGATAATAATTATAGTAGGGATTAAACTAGTCTCAAAAAAGATATAAAATATCATAATATTATATGAACAAAATGATAAAACTAATAATGTTATTAATAATAACACCATAAACAAAAATAAATTCATATTATTATATTTATATAAAGGACTAGAATTAATTATTAAGAAAGTAATTCAAATTGTAAGAATAATTAAACCATATGAAATATTATCTATATATATATTATATCTTAGTATAATTAAATCTTTTCTGAAGAATAAGATGATAAATAGTACTAAAAGAATTAATATATTTCTTAATAATCACATGTTAAATAATAAAGGGGTTAAAAATAATGAAAATAAAATTAATTTTAACATGTTTTTAAAGATATTGATAATAATTGATCGTTACCATGTGATCGAATCATATTAATCAATCTTGATAATCCTACAACTCCTTCACAAACACTAAATGTTAGCAAAACTATTAATATATATATATATCATTTAATTCAATTGACAACAATGCAGAAAATATACAATATAATCTTAAAATTATTAACTCTAATCTTAATAAACTTATCATGATATGTTTTCGATTTAAACATAATGAAATAATGCTCGATATAAATATAATTAAATACAATAAAGGTAGTGACAGGTTCATTTGTTTTAATAGTTTAAGAAAAATTTAGATCTTGTAAATCTAAGATAAATTAATAATTTTAAAACTTCAGAAGAGAGTAAAAAATCATTTTAAGCACCCAAAGCTTACATTTTTATTAAATTATCTTGTGTATGAAGATTATAATAATAATTACAATTTTATTATCAATAAATTTTATTTTTATGAAGCACCCATTATCAATGGGGTCTATTTTATTAATACAAACAATACTAACCAGAATTATTTGTATATTTTATATAAATTCCTATTTTTTTTCTTATATCTTATTCCTTGTTTTTATTGGAGGAATATTAATTTTATTTATGTATATATCAAGAATTGCTTCAAATGAAAAATTTTATTTTTCAATAAAATTATTAATATCAAACACAATTATTTGAATTTTGATTATAACTATAAATGTTATTAGATTTAAGATAGATAGCATTAATAAATTATTGGAAATGAATAATTTATTTGATAGATTTATAATTAAAAAATTATACATATTTCCGTCAGGAATAATAACTATTATATTAGTTATTTATCTTCTATTTACATTGATTGTTGTTGTGAATATTATTAGAATTAAATTGTCTCCTTTACGAAGAAAATTTTAAAATGTTAAGCATTACTCGACGTACACATCCATTAATTAAAATAATAAATAATTCACTAATTGATTTACCGGCAGCTAGAAATTTATCATATTGATGAAATTATGGATCGTTATTAGGAATATGTTTAGTTGTTCAAATTTTAACTGGATTATTTTTGTCAATACACTATAATGCAGATGTAGCAAGCGCATTTAATAGATTAAGTCATATTTGTCGTGATATTAATCATGGATGGGTATTACGAATTTCACACGCAAATGGAGCTTCATTATTTTTTATCTGTGTTTATTTACATGTTGGACGAGGACTATACTATGGTTCATATAAAAATTTTGAAACTTGAGCTGTAGGAGTGATTATTTTATTAATTTTAATAGCTACTGCTTTTCTGGGCTATGTTCTTCCATGAGGACAAATATCATTTTGAGGAGCAACAGTCATTACAAACTTATTGTCAGCAATTCCATATCTTGGAACAACCTTAGTGAATTGAATTTGAGGAGGGTTTGCTGTTGATAATGCAACATTAACCCGATTTTATTCTTTCCATTTTATTATACCATTTGTTGTTTTAGCATTAACAATTGTACACCTAATTTTCTTGCATGTTATGGGGTCAAACAATCCACTTGGAATTAATTCAAATAATGATAAAATTCCGTTCCATCCTTATTTTTCCATTAAAGATATGCTAGGATTTTTATTAATTTTAATTATTTTTTTTTATTATGTTATACTTGAACCATATAAATTAAGTGACCCTGATAATTTTATTCCAGCAAACCCATTAGTTACTCCAAAACATATTCAACCAGAATGATACTTCTTATTTGCATATGCAATCCTACGATCTATCCCTAATAAATTAGGAGGAGTAATTGCATTATTTATATCAATTTTTATTTTAATTTTTGTTCCCTTCATAAATAATTCTAAATTTATAGGACTATTAAATTACCCTATTAATCAAATTTTATTTTGATACTTGTTCATTATTCTAGTTTTATTAACTTGAATTGGGGCTTGTCCTGTTGAATATCCATATATCAAGATCGGAATACTTTTAACAACAATCTATTTTATATATTTTGTTTTAGATCCAATGATTAAATCTTTTTGAGATAAATTAATTAACTAGTTAATTAGCTTATAAATAAAGCATTTATTTTGAAAGTAAAGAAAAGAAAATTAATTCTATTAACTTAATAATAAGACAATTTTTAATGAATTAAATAATAGATTTAATCATGAAAAAAAAATCAATAAATTTAAACTTACTGGTAAATATGATTTTCATGCTAAATATATTAATTTATCATAACGATAACGAGGTAAAGTTCCTCGAACTCAAATAAATAAAAATGAAATTAATGTTAATTGAATAGGAAAAATTAAAGAATTAATTTTTCTACCTAGAAATATTAAACAAAATATTATACTCATAAAAATAATTCTAGCATATTCAGCTAAAAAAATTAATGCAAATCCTACACCTCTATATTCAACATTAAATCCAGAAACTAACTCTGATTCCCCCTCAGAAAAATCAAATGGTGATCGATTAGTTTCAGCTATTGCTGATGAAATTCAACAAATTCTCAAAGGAAAAAACAGAAATACTAATCATATAAATTGTTGAAAAAAATAAAATTCAATTAAATTAAAACTCTCAATTATCACAACAGGGCACAAAATAATTAATACGAGATTGACTTCATATGAAATAGTTTGGGCAATTGATCGAATACAACCCAATATAGCGTAATTAGAATTTGATTATCAGCCTGTAATCATTAGACTATAAACCCCTATTCTTGTGCAAAAAAAAAAAAATATTATACCCATATTGAATGAGACACAATTGATTAAGTATGGATAAATGGCTCACAATAATAAAGAATTAAATAAGCCTAACACAGGTCTAATTATATAAATTAAATAATTAGATAGCATTGGCATATTTTTCTCTTTTAAGAATAACTTAATAGCATCTGAAAATGGTTGTAAAATACCAATAAATCCCACTTTATTTGGACCCTTACGAATTTGAATATATCTTAAAATCTTACGCTCCATCAAAGTTAAAAATGCAACACCAATTAAAATAAACAAAGCAGTAATTAAAATAGTGATTATAAACATTTTCTACATGTAATATTATTACATAATTAAATTCTAAATTTAATGCACTTTTTGCTAAAATAGAATAAGTTAAATTATTTGACATGGTCCTTTCGTACTAATATCAAAAATATATTAGTAGATAGAAACCAACCTGGCTCACGCCGATTTGAACTCAGATCATGTAAGAAATTAAAGGTCGAACAGACCTAGAATATTTAGATTTTGCTCTAAATTCTTTTCTTAATCCAACATCGAGGTCGCAATCTAATTTATCAATATGAACTCTCCAAATTAATAACGCTGTTATCCCTAAGGTAATTTAATCTTATAATCAAAAAATTGGATCAATTAAACATTAATTTATGAAAAATTCATTTAAAGTTTTATTTATTATAATGTCACCCCAACAAAAAATAAAATAATTTTTTCAGTTATTAATTCTAAACCCTAGTAAAATAAATTTATTTAAAATTCTATAGGGTCTTCTCGTCCCACTTATTTATTTAAGATTTTTTACTTAAACTCTAAATTCAATCTATTTTAATTAAAAAAGAAAATTTTTCATCCATTCATTCATACAAGCCTTCAATTAAAAGACTAATTATTATGCTACCTTTGCACGGTCAACTTACCGCGGCCATTAAAATATCATTGGGCAGAATAGACCTTTAATATTTTTCTAAAGGACATGTTTTTGGTAAACAGGTGAAAATTATATCTGCCTAATTCTTAAATACAACTTATTGTAATTTACTAATTTAATCATTTTAATAAAAATATTTTTATTAATTTAATTTTCTTAATATATACCTAAAACATATTAAATGTATTAAAATAGAAAATAAAATTTAACTTACTCATATAAAAAGGCTAATTGCAAGCCTATTTAATTAATTAAAATTTAAAATATTATAGAAATTATATTTAGTTTATCCTTAATATAATTGAATAAATATAAAACTTTATATTAAAATATAAGTTATAATATTTATTTTAAATTAAATTTAATTCTTAGAAATATTATAGTTCGAAAGAAGTTTCATCACTAAAATTATTTTATTAATATTTATGTTACAATAATTAACAAATAACCTTAAATCACTATAATTCGGGAAAAATAAATTTTTATATATAATTAATTAACCCTGATACAAAAGGTACAAATTATAATTTTACTTATTTATATTTATTGTTTAATCTTCACAGTTCAATTAAAAATATTTTTTCCATTAATAGTACTAAAACTAAATAATTATTTTTACTTAAAATAATCTCTATAAATTAATTATAAATTTAAATTATTATTCAAATTATATTGATAAAGCAACAATTTTTATTAGTGTAAATAATATGCTTTAAGCTCTAATTTGCACTCTAGCCACACTTTCCAGTACAGCTACTTTGTTACGACTTATCCCACTTTATAGTGGGAGTGACGGGCGATATGTACATAATTTAGAACCTAAATTCAAAAAACTATATTTAATAAATTTACTTTCAAATCCAATTTCATGATTTTCATTATAGAAAACAATTCATTTTTATAATAATGTAATCCATTCTTTCTTTAAAACTAACTGCACCTTGACCTGACATTTTATTAATAAAATAAATGAAAATTATTCTGATAAAGCATTCTTGACAGAGGTATACAAATTTATATAAAGTGAAATCTATCGTGGGTTATCGATTACAAAACAGATTCCTCTGATTAGATAAATTACCGCCAAATTATTTGAATTTAAAGATCATAACTATTAATAATCTAGTTATTTTATTCACACTTTCAATAATAGGGTATCTAATCCTAGTTTTAAATAAAAGTTTCTCAGACATAAAAGTAAACACATATTTATACATTATTTCACCAAAATTTAAAAAACTTACTATTAATTTATTTTTTAACTGAAACTAATATAATTAAATTTAGAGAATCGTGTAATCGCAACTGCTGGCACGAGTTTTGTCCTTTATAAATAAATTTATTATCTCTAAAATTAATAATTAATAATACTTAATACTGCGCTATAGATAACTATCATTTAGATAGTTTTCAATCAATTTAAAGTTATGCATGTAATATAATTAAATATCTAATTTACAAGCTAGAATAAAACTCCTCCTTTTACCTATTTATTAATAGCATAGTTTTCCAAAATGTTAAACAATCCCTTTAAAGCAATATTCACCAAAAAATGTATTATTTTTAATCGATGTTTCCTCACAATAAAAATAAGAATTCATGGCTGGTGAATTTTTTGAGAATATATAATATTCTATTTTCACATTAATTCATAAATCACGGCATCAAACCTTTATAAACAGAGCTTTTACAGTAATATCCACTCATTTGAGTAATCCCGGTTTTTAAATATTTATGATTTTATATAGTATGTTTATAGTTATATTAAAAATATTAATGTTAATATTACTGTATTACCACATTTATATATTCATATATAATATATATATATATATATATATATAATAGTATGTTTTTCTTTTTTTTTTTTATTGAAGTATAAAAAAAAAAGAAAAACATACTATTATTATTATAAATATTTATATATAAATATATATTAATATATTATTTATATATAAATATATATATAGTACTAATAATAACAATGTGTGTGTGTGTGTGTGTGTGTGTGTGTGTGTGTGTGTGTGTGTGTGTGTGTGTGTGTGTGTGTGTGTGTGTGTGTGTGTGTGTGTGTGTGTGTGTGTGTGTGTGTGTGTGTGTGTGTGTGTGTGTGTGTGTGTGTGTGTGTGTGTGTGTGTGTGTGTGTGTGTGTGTGTGTGTGTGTGTGTGTGTGTGTGTGTGTGTGTGTGTGTGTGTGTGTGTGTGTTAATTTTCATCTTGCATTGAATTGTTGTATATTAGAGAACCCCCAACCCACATTCAAAGTATTATTGTAATTATTGTGTAATATATTAAGTAATATTGTGATTGCCATTATTAAAACTATTTGTCATTAGCATAAGTATAGGTTAAGTGAATAGGTTATGTTACTCTGTTACTCATGGGTATTTGTATTATCCACAATTTATCTATAACTTATGTGTATAGATAGGCACTATTTATAGAGACACAGTTTATAGAATACACTAGAATGTTCTGTATCAATGTACTTATACATTTTTATAGATAACGTAATTTGTTGTACAATGTTCTAGTTTAAGTCCTTAGAATTTTCTTGGCTGTACTAGTAAGTGATAAAAACTGGTGATAGACATCATATATAGAGCAGTAAAATATTCTGAGTTCAGTAAAAGCAATCTCAATTCTGAGTTCAGTAGATTATGTTATAGAGTTAGTGAGTGTGTTTGATACCACATTTGTGGATCAGTATTATATTTGTGTGTTATCTTTTTGTTTGAATTAATTACGGTTGTATTATTAATTGATATCACAGTTGTGAATTGAAATTGTATTTTTTGCTTTATATTTTTATTTGAGAAAAAGTATTTGTGATATTGCTAAATAAACAAGGTGTTCAATTGAGGCCTTTACCTTTGCATGCCATCTAATGTTCTAATCATTCTTATAGTTCTGTCTCCAGCAGTCCCTGAAACCTACAAATGTAGTCATCAGAATAATGGTAGATGGTGAAACATTAAATTAATATAGAACCAGAACAGAAATTAGTCAAACGCTTGTACAAAGAACAGTATCAAAGAAAAATTTGAACAAATTCCATTTCAAACCAAGATAATGCTGAAGTTACTACAGTGAATAAAAAATGTGTACTTACACACAGCAAAAGAAATCCTGTAAAAAATTAAATAGCCACTTAATTTAAAGCACTATGATATACTATGGAATTAAACAAAATAGCTCACTTGAAAAGAAACATCACTCTTATAAGACTGGGCAAAAGATCACCAGAAAACTGGGAATTCCTATTTATATGAAAAATGTCACCAATGCCAAAACACAGCAGTAAAAGAAACATATTAGAAAGCATTAACCAGCTGAATGGAAATTTATTTACATGGATCGTAATATGTGGCAAATTTTACAGAACAGAAAAATAAAACTAGCAGGATTTCTAAAAATAATCATCATTTTTAGGATATAATCTAAAGTATTATACTGTAATAATAAAGTGAATAATACAGTTTCTTTATAAACTGGAGCTAACTGATTAATATTAATGTCAATAAGATAAAAGAAACAAAGGAAAGGAAAAACTGTTTGTTTAGAATTACCAATTTATAAATAAAACAAAAAAAAACAGAATGGAAACCCAAAAATTTATCAAGGAGTCACTTCAAAAATTTCCCAAAACCTTATACCTAAAGTACGAAGTATGTACTTGTAGAGGAACATCAAGGGTTTTGCAAATCTACGGTATAGATGCTGTAGATTTTCAAAGCAAGACAGAATGCAAGGAAAATAATACTACCCATACCTTCTTCTGCTTTGTAGCTATCAGAATTCTACTCTGCAGCCATTTGACAGGGTGAGATTGAAATATGTGATAACATAAGCCTACTACAAATCAAGAATATAGTAAATCTTATTAGACTGATACATAACATGAACACAGAAAGAACATAAATTGTGATATGACAGAAAACATTTCTATTCTTATCAGTATTAGAGAGGAAGATTCATTAAGAGGCATATCTCAACAGACAGAACTTCATGGTGTTGTCAAAGAACCACATCTGTTGCAAGTTAATAGTTGAGAACAAACAAACAAACAGGACAAGGGATGACTGTAATTAACTTGGAGTGGAATTTTCAAGTTAATATAATCTGCATTACAAAGTAAAACAACAAATGGTCTGAGAATTTCTGGATACCTAAGGGATATAATATAGAAGATCAAATAATAATAAAATTAAACACTCTCTTATTCGTACCATATTGATTCTTAGCTATCCAACTGAGAATAGGGTTGACTGTAAAAACAAAACAACTGAGGATATTGACATAAATATTATTAGAGTAGTTATCATTGAAACCTAATTGAAAGGTAAGAAACCGGTAGATTAAGAAGTCCATCAAGTGACAGACTTTATAAAGTTTACAAAATTAAGGACAAATATTGGAGTTGGCTTATTGATGCGTGAATAATATAAGATAATAAGAGATTGGAATCACACAAATATGGAAATTCATAAAATATGGTACCGACTTTGTTCTGTTCATAAACTTTCAGTACCAGACTTTATAACTGAAAAATTACTATTTTAATTTTATAAAGAGTAATCATTTTTATTTCATTATAGAGAAAATATATAGCTTTCTTTGTCCCAGAAGGCCTAAAATACACTGACTTGTATAGAATTGTGAAAGGACCACCCAGTATTTTCCTTATAGAAAAATTTCTAACAGAGTTTCATCATAGAGAGTATCTTTTATTGTATCTTCTACAAAAATTCAATTTAGACCTAAATACTACAGTTATTACCCTGGACAGAAACCTTAGAATTAAAATACATTAATTTCGCACTACAACACCAAAACAGTTCATACACCATACCAGACCACTCCCTGTTTCATGATTCTTTTACATTCGCAGGTCAACATCTGTTTTTAATTGTAATGAGCTCAAAGCTCACAGTTACAGCAACATATAATACCTGAGCAACAAACATCAATCTAGTTTAATACTCAAGGTAACATTCTTCAAATACATCAGCTTATTATTTTAATTGAATGTGTCTGTTACAGTAATATTCTTGTTGGGCAAAAAATTATACATCATGAAGAAACCTCAGGGCAACATTATTGTTGATGTCACGAAATGCATTTTTGTAAGTAATTTCACATTTGTTACAATGTTTATATAATAAAATGGTATTAGTGATATTCAAATTAATGTATTGATTTAATATACAATAAAGTTTACCAGACATGTATCAACTGTTTTCTTGGCACCTGCGCATGTTACATAATCCACATGCATCAGCAGACAAACTTACCTGTTTTCTCCGAGATGTCATAGGGATTACTGCATTCATACTTTTCAGAAAACATCAGTTTGGTCTCAAAAGTGCGGCGTTTAGAATTGTTTACTTTACTGCTTTATTTTCCGGTTTATCGTAAGAAAATAAAAACCTATATAGATGATTTTGAAAAGTGTACTATTCAACAAATTATTTATGAATGTCACACGACAGAAGGAGAAAGACAAACATTAAAAGTTATTGTAAGAATTAAAAAAATGAATTAATTTAATGGTATTGTATCTAGTCAGAGGAATTTTAATCATCAAACTGAATTTTTATGGAAATATGATGAAAGCAATAAAAAATGCTTACTATAAAAACACAATACTAGAAACTTAAAATTATATAAAAAGTATGCTAATACAGAGAAGAACAGCAACCCATAGTATACAAATGTGTTTTCAGAATTCTGTCAGTTACAAAAACGTGGACAGACAATATCTAAATTAGCCTGAAAATCCCAGTAAACAAAGGACAGTGGATGGTTTTAGTTCATACTGGTGGTGAAAATGGGTGAGTACCTAATGCGCTCTTTATGTTTAAATTGGATTCCGTAAAAATGATTATCACAAGAATTTGAATTTTGAAAATTACTGAGTGTGGATTACTCGACATCAAGATGTAACCATATCATGAAAATTGAAATTACTTCATGAGATCACACCAAACAACGGCTAATGTAACAGATCATTTTCAAAGTTAATTTTGGATGGGATAGCTAAGCAATAAGCCTACAAATATTAAATGCATGTGTGAGTCACGTCGCTGCCAACTGATGAGTTGGCAAAGGTAAGAAATGGCTGACAGTGGCATATCTAATTTTTTCGACGTCCATTATCTAAGCTAACTTGTTAATCATATTTTCCCTGTATCATCATCTTAGTAACTACTAAGCTCACTGAACCACAGAACTCACTGTTTAATAAATATAATTTATTATTAAATTAAATAATTTGATAAATTTTAAATGTTTAAGGCTGTGAGCAAAATTCTTTCTCTCAATATTACCTGAGAAACACCACAAAGAAGTGACCATACATAAATACCATGATCTATGTCTCCATAGATACCTACAGCCCTGTGCCCAATGCTTTTCACAAATATTCATAGCTGATAACAATGTGTGAAATTCTCTTGCAATCATATCTTACAAACTTTTTAAAGTTGGTCCAAAGTTTGTTAGTGGTGTTACCGGATATTAATTTTGCCAAAGTATTATAGATAATGAGTTTGTATTTTCAATAAGTTTCTCATAATTTGATGCTACACATAGACTTTTATAATTTTTACAACATTTTGACTTCCTTTTTTGCCTCTTGTCTCCCTATTTTTTGAAGAGGAATCAATCTAAATGAGGGGGTCTGTAGGGTAAAAGACTGGACAGTATGCTAAGTTTTATGAAAGTTGGTTGATGCATTCAAAAGTTTTTGTTAAGTCATTCCCCAATCAGATAAGCAGACAGACAAATGCCAAATGGTCTAGTTAAATCTGAGAAATCGCTTCACTCATTCAATTAAGTGCCTTTCAGGCAATCTGTGAAAACATAAAGGCAAAAAAAGTAAATTTTACCACAAATGTAATCAAGTACCATATGAGACAGTAAGTTCTTTTCTACTAATTATGGTTTGAAAAACATTATTTTAAAGTGAGGATGTGGCTAACAGTTATGTACCATAACACCCTATAACAACAGTTAAAAAGCAACAGAATTTTGTCTTATGTATACTAACAGTGATTGTTGTAAGCTATGAAGTCAGTTAATTTGCTTTTAGACAAGGTTTATGAACCTATAAATACCTATAAGTATTTTGTAGGTATCTGGAATATATACTAAGAGTTTTTAATGCTTTGTGCAAGTGTAATGTTACTTTAACTTTTACTGTTCTCATACCAGATATGAAATCATCTGTGTACACTATGTTGTTTAAATGATATAGCTGACATATAACTTAGTTATTGCTATGAGTATTATCATAGTAGAGTATATAGAAAACTGAAAACTTAAGTCTTTGAAGCCTTTAAGGCATAGGAGAAATAGAAAAATATTATCTTATTTATCATATGTTCATTTAACATATGAAGTGGTGAAGCTAGTGAGCAAAACAAAAGGTGAAATATGGTTATGTAACTGTGAAGAGGTAGAAATAATGATGGGATGAAATAGAATTAGGGTATGGTTACATGAGTGTTTTTTTGCCGACCATTTGGGTGCGGTTGGGAAATGCATTGAATTTAACACACAGGTGGCAATGAAATTGGTTACATGGATGTGGAAAAAATACCATGGATCGTCAACTCTGCTGCGTGTTTTTAACATGTACGAGCGTGGTCACACAGACTGTTCAAAGATATCGCTAAAATACTATTTGTTTATTTACTTGTTACTATGGTAATTAATTTTGGTCTTCATGGTGTAGTTGACATCTTTATATAAAAAAAAAATATAATGTAAAAAATTTTCTTAATAAAGATTTATTTACTACTGATAATAACCAGTGTTTTCTTTAACCTAAACATGGACATTTCTGTGCAGTTATGTTTTAAGCTTTATATACACATTTAACCTTTATAGCCAGAGCTGTAGGGATGCGTGTCTCTGAGGCGTCCCAATGCTGCCGTCCGATTATAAAATGCCTGTGTGACTATACTTCCATCCGTGCACATGTGACCACTGTGTATTTTTACAAACTCCACATGCGTGCATGGCCAGGAAAAAATTGCTCGTGTAACCTTACCCTTAAGGAAGCCTGGGAGAAGATATCAAAATGAGAAAAATACAGAGGAGAATAACAGTTTGACCTCCTCTATTGAAAGGGAAATAAACTACAAGAAAACTGTGATGACTGCTCCAGTTTCTTCTTAAACTTGTCACATATCCACTTTAGTTGTTTGTGATATCAGAATGGTATTTGGTAAGATATAATATGTAAAACTAACATTTTTAATATTTGTTTGTGTGTGTGTTATAATATATATATATAACAATATATATATATATATATATATATATATATATAACAATGTGTTTCAGAATGCATTGTTGATGAAGACAAGAAGTAAAGACAGCAAAAAAGAACACTGGTTAGATTATGCTAGCGATAAGTATGATAATGTTCTAATAGCAGATACAAAGGCTGTACTTCAAGTCCTTCTGTTGTTTGTACCACTTCCTGTTTTTTGGGCACTCTATGATCAACAGGTACTGGCAGTATTATTAATCTGATTTAACACCTTTATCTATAGTAACCTACTAAAAATCTAAAAACAAAGCCAACTCTTTCTTCCAGAAATCAAAGCTGAAATATTATAAGCTTGTAATATTTTAATTTTGTTTAACCATCGTGTTTTACTAATATTACTATTGACAATAAATGTTCTGTCCATTCTACGGTGTGACACCATTACTGGTGGTAAAAGTGAAATCAATAAAATGTTGTCAGAGATTCAAACCAAGGCCATAAAATGAATGATGTTTGGCACAGAGATCTCTCAGCAAAATGTTTCTGAAGCATACAATTAACAATTTATTGGATGTACCTTTACTGAAGATACAATTAATTAAAGTACAATATAGTTTGCTTCAACATTCTGAACAGTATCATCTATTTTCATGTTACACAGAGTTCCTATATTCATATTCTGTTATGGAATGTACATGCCTCTGAATAAATTCAAGTGTCAGAAGCAAGAGAAAACATCCTAAAGACTGACAGAACATAAAATAAAAAAAATGTAGTCAAATATTTTTGGTTGATTATAAATATACTTAAAACCACGTTATTAATTTTGTTTATAATGTTGGGTAGTACGGTTAACTAAATCTACTGTCACTTAAAGAAAGTCCTCTTAAATGAAACAAAAGTTAGTACAAAACAAACGAAAACCCACCTTTGTAAAGTCGTATATCAACCAACTCTACTGTGTATGGCAGGATATTGGACAATAACAGACAAGTTCAAATAAAAATATCGGTATGGAGTACAATACATGACTTCCATGTTCTAAGATTTATGTTTAAAATCATTTACGAAATGAAATGTTTCCATAGAAACTACTTCTTTCTACTTATTGCTTCAGCCTTAACCACAGTACTGTGGTCACTAACGTATACCACCACACGTTATCGCACTCGATTTTCACTGATGATGGCAGTCGACGGCACTGCCGAAACGTCTGGTTTTGCAGAAAACATTGGACTATGGCCAAACAGCCCGGGAAGGAATTTTAACAACAAAGTACTACTTTGTTGCCGATAACGTAGTACACATATAAAAATTATCCCCTCCCCTTCAACTATCATTTTCATTTATAGAAAATTACCCCCACCCCGTTCAACTAGCCTCTTCATTTATAGATATTTCCTCTAAGTTTCTACAGTGGATTATTAAGATCTTCTTATCAGGATACTTTATTTATCAAAATTAAGTACTTTACTCTTGTTACAACAAAAAATGTTTCAGGTAAACTGCCCTTTCTCCATAACCGATCTTCACCAAAATCAATAGGCCTTGAGTATTCTACAACTCAGGCACATATGTAAAAAATTATTTGATTCTGTTTGAATGTGCGGCAGTTATCGTTCGTCATAGAAACAATTACTCTTGTTAAAACATTAAGAGTGGCAGGTAAACTACCCCTTTCCCTTAACCGATCTTCACCAAAATCAATAGGCCATGAGTCCTCTACAACTCAGGCACATATGTACAAAATTATTTGATTCTGCTTGAATGTGTGGCAGTTATCGTTCGTCATAGAAAAAATTACTGTTGTTAAAACATAAAACGTTGCAGGTAAACTACCCCTTCCCTTAACCGATCTTCAACAAAATCAACAGACCTTGAGTTATCTATAATTGAGGAAGGTATGCACAAAATTATTTGATTCTGTTTAAATATGCCGCAGTTATCGTTTGTCATAGAAACAATTACTCTTGTTAAAACATAAAACATTGCCGGTAAACTACCCCTTTCCTTAAACCAATGTTCAACAAAAACAATAGGTCTTGAGAACTCTACAATTCAGGGCTGTATGCAAAACATTATTTGATTCTGTTTGAATTTGCGGCTGTTATCGTTTGCCATAAAAATACCCTTGTTAAAACAAAAAACGTTGCAGGTAAACTGCCCCTTTCCCTTAACCGATCTTCACCAAAAACAATAGGTCTTGAGAACGCTACAATTCAGAGTTGCATGCAAAAAATTATTTGGTTATGTTTGAACTTGCGGCTGTTATCGTTTGCCATAGAAAATACCCTTGTTAAAACATAAAACGTTACAGGTAAACTACACCTTTCCCTTAACCGATCTTCACCAAAAACAATAGGTCTTGAGAACTCTACAATTCAGGACTGTATGCAAAACATTATTTGATTCTGTTTGAATTTGCGGCTGTTATCGTTTGCCATAGAAAAAAAATCTACAGATAGACACACACACACACACACACACACACACACACATTTAGAAAAATTACTTTTTTCGTGTTTTGAGGGTAGTACAATCAGAATCTGCAATAATCTCGACCACGATTTTTTTTGCCATCACCATACTTCCATTTCCTTTTGGAACATGGAAGTAAAATAACAGTATTACAAATGAAATGTCTCAGATTAACAGTTAGTAAATTTGTAAGAGGCAGAAATATAAGACAAGAAGTAGAAACAACAAAAATTTTACTGGAATAGAAAGGAAACCGCCACAATTGTGTGGACATCTAATACACGTGGACAGGGCCGGATTGGCCCTCACAAAAAGGCGCAGACCTTAGGTTTTTGAGAGCGCACCCCTCAAGTGGAGTTTAATGTAATCCCGACCTGGACACTCGTCATACAACACCGTTTTGCCAAGAATACCATTTTGTTGATATTGTATTGTTCACTATTGATTGCCGTTAACGTTTTACTATTGTAAATGAGTGTTAATATTTACTACCAATAAATACCACTTCCTGAGGCAGCCCCTATAAAGCTGAGAACGAAATAATAAAGAACAGACACACAAGAGTTGCATATCTAAAAAAAAAGGGATAAAGTACGGTATTTGAAATAATTTACAATTTGAAATTAAACGTTTTTTAATGTTACAAATGTTTGTACTACAAATAAAAATGCAGGAAAAATAGAACATTAACTTTCAATGGAAACAAAATGTTGATTCATATTTTTGCACATAAACAAAATACATTTAAAATCAAACGTAGTGTTGAATTTTTTGTTCAAAAAATATCAATGTCACTTTTAAGAATTTATGGTACCAATGTCATAAATAAAACACTGAAGTTAATACATAATAATAATTAGTGAAGCAAAATTCTATTCTGCACAACTTTTTGTTATCAAGAAACAATTAAATAATTTAAAATTAAAATTTTTTATGTTACAAGTGTTTGTTTGTGCTACAACAAAAATAAAGAAAAAATAGAACATTACTTTTGAATGGAGACAAATTTGATTGATATTATAGTACATAAACAAAATACCTTTAAAATCAAACGTAATACTACATTTTTGTGTACAATAAAGATCAATGTTACTATCAAGATCTTACCAGCATTTTAAATAAAATACTGAAATTAATACATAAAAATTAGTAAAGGATTTACTCTGTACACATTTTTGTTATCAATAAATAATAAAATATAAAAAACAAAGTTTTAACTTTAATCTGTAAGGAGGCTGTAAACTTAAGAAAATATTACGATTTAAGTCTAGGTAAATTTCAAAAACAAGCTACGAAACGTTTACTAATTTGCTGCCGACTTTATATTTTGCTAATCTGGAAATAAAGTCAATGGAGATTGCAAATATGAGACAAAAACGAACATAAATAACTAAGGATAGTACACTTTTTACAATGACTAACTCTAATAATTTAGTATTCAGTAGGAGAGTAGGCATTGCATTTCTTCACTCTGACGAAATCAAGTCGCACAGCACGGGCGAGCACTTGTTCAATGTCTGCTTCCGATTCGCCTACTTTCCTAGGAAATGGCGTTCAGCTATGGTCACGATGATCCAAAGCCGGGTAAAGACCCCAAGTTTGCCGAGAACCTCCGGCCTATCAGCCTGCTGAGGTCCACATCGAAATTTCTTCGAACGACTAGTCCAGCGGCGACTAGCGGATCACCAGCAATGGTTCGATATTATTCTGGTCCCCGAGCAATTCGGTTTTCGTGGCGGGCACTCCTTGACGCATCAATTGATGCGCTTCTTGGAGATCGTGGCCGAGGCCGGTTGCTCGCGAGAGCAGACCGTCGCCGTTTTCCTTGGTGTCGAGAAGGCATTCGATCGTGTTTGGCATCCAGGCCTACTGTACAAACTTACGGAGATTCTGCTTCCGGATTGCTACATTCATCTGATTGCTAGCTTTCTTTGGAGCAGAACCTTTTGCATGAGAGTTGTTAACACCCTTTCTTCGGCAAGGGCTATTACGGCTGGTGTACCTCAGGGAAGCGTATTGGGCTCCCTGCTTTTCCCAGTGTACGTTAATGACGTACCCAAGTTGCCTGGCACCAGGTTGGCCATGTTCACTGACGTCACGGCGGTGTATACCGTCGATCGTCGAGCTGAAACACAGTTATCTGGCTCCAGGAACAATGCACGAATACGTTGAGTGGGCAGAGAGATGGAGGGTTGCCATCAACGCGGCCAAGAGCACAGCAGTAGTCTTCTCCAGATGCTTAAGGCTCCCCAACAGACTATATGTAGGTGATACTCAGTTGCCCTGGTCTCGAGAGGTCAAGTACCTCGGGGTCCACCTCGATCATCGTCTTACCTGGCGAACACACTCCGCACAAGTAGCCCGCAAGACCGCCAATCGCCTATATCGACTCCGCACTCTGCTATGTAGCAATGCCATGACCCGCCGCCTAGGGAAACTTATCGCCTCCACCTATGTGGTGCCGATGGTCACCTACGCGATTCCCGTATGGGGCTAATTGGGCAAGACCCATAAGTGAAAGCTTCAGTCTCGCCTTGACCGAGGATAGCGCTAGGCGTGCAACGCCCACTATCTGACATCAAATAGAACCATCCGAGAAGCCCTGCGTGTCCGTTCCCTGGACGCCACTATACGGACACTGTCCCGCAAATTTTATCGCCGCTCCGCCTGATTCCAGGGCAACCACCTCATTAGCGCCCTCGGTCACTACCAATCTGTGCCAGGAGAATCTTGGACCCGGCCTCGGCGTACTCTCACCCTCAATTAATTAATTGACCACCCATGGCCGGTAGCAGGCCACACCCTAAATCCAGCCGCATCTATCATCCCTGCGGCAGGAGCTCTATTTGAAGCTCGGGACGCAGTATACGAGCGGTCAACGGGCATTCCCTTCGTCTCACACAGCCCACTGGTCAAGCACGGCCGGGTATGTACGGCGCACACCCTCACCGCGCAGCGCTCTCTGCCAGACTCGCACACACATACGTCATTTTCCGTTGCATACGGTTTCTCTACTGATACTAATACAGTTAAGCAATTAGTTTTTTAAATATATTTAAGAAAGTTTTTTTTTATAACTCGGAAATTTGATCCGATTTCCAAAAACATATTCTCGTGTAAAAGCGTGACAGCATTTTCAGAGCTGGCTGAGGGCACAGGTCGGGTTTTATTTAAAAAGGCGCACTGGCCCGCGGGCCAGTCCGGGCCTGCACGTGGAACCACGAAGATACAAATAAAAATCTTTGAATTGAAAGTAAACAGAGCAAAACGAAGAAGCCAATCCAGAATGCAATAGGAAGATAGTATTAGAGATCTAAAAATTAGCAGAAAAGAAACACTATGGAAGTGAAGTAAACGGCAAGACAGAGAAATATATATAGACGGTGGACAGAGGACACAGCACTGTGATATATAAATAGGTAATGGAAAAAGAAAAAGAAGATAATTTTGTGGGAATGTTTACAATATTGGTTATAATTTATTAAATAAAACTGGCATTTTTGTAAAGTAGAGGCACTTTGCTGTCAACAACCCCTAAAAGGTACTTTTAACTTAATACTTTTAAAACTACACTACTGATTTTGAGCATGATCTAATTCTAACCATAACATAATTGTTACAATGAATCTTCCAAAATCCATAAAAAAGCACTTAACTCAGAATGCACTCTACTTAATTTGGTTATATCAGTCACAATTAAATTTAAATAAGTAAACCAAATAACAAAGTTCAACAAAAATTAATACTTAAGCTTAAACAAGTTAGCTGTTATAACATGATAATTTATGTTAACAGCTGAATACTAGGTTCATGAAAATATATCAAACAAAATTATTCAAAAGAAATATTTTTCAGGAATGTTTTTTAATTTATGAAAATAGTTAATCCAGTAAACTTCTAGAGTTAATATTACCAATTATTTAAACTTCTTGACTTTTGACAAATGATTACTTACACTAATAAGTCTGACTTTTTATCTTAAGTCCACACTCACATGTGCGCCCGTGCATGCACATCATAAATGTGTGCATACATGTTCATGTAAACATATGACAAATGTACATGCATGCAGATATTCACATGTGCATCATGGCAAACGATTATTGTCATTAAATTATATCAATGAAATAATATGAATGAGACTAGATATTTGCACTGTTTCTTAATTGTCTCAGACATCATAATTATATTATTGAACTGTGTAAAATCAACACTTTGAAAAATTAAATAAATCTTGTTCCAAAGCTTCCCATGAAATATAATTTATAAGCATAAACTAAGTATACAAACATGTTACAAGCACGGCACATAACCCCAATTTAGGGAACTTAGATTTCAGATTGTTCCTTCCCTAAAGAGATATCTATGTCTCAGTTGGTACAACTGTGTCAGCTACAGGCTTTTACACTTCCATACTAAATGTATATTCTGACCCACCATCCTCTCAAATTAGGACTCCAAGCTGTCTTAGCATGACCCTTCCTTATCTCTTACCTGCTTGCTAACACTACATTGGAGGAATTGGTTATCACACCCTTGAAATTATTTATTTAGAGTTATTGGTAACAGAATATGGTGAAGATGTGACTGTAAAAATTGGCACTTTAAGCACATGTTTTAAGAACATTGTGAAAAACAACTAGAAAAGATACAAAGCCATTTTTCCAAATAGTATAACTGAGTCTACACAATTGTTATGGGTTGCATCATTGTGAGAACTATTGTCTGCAATTATTTTTTAATCTCAGTGCCAATTTAATTTTTCTACTTATATGTCCATGTGCCAATAAACAAAAAGTACTTCTCAAAACACAAGACAAGTCAGCAAGTCAGATGCGCAAGAGGGGTTTTGATGTGAGGTCAACCTGGAGAGGTAACAGGGCTGGAAAACTGATTTTACACTGACTGTTAACTGAATTCATAGTTGTTTCACTCCTCCATGCAATCCAGTACTGGTTTATTGTGGAACTCAAAGCAACATAACATATCTCATCTCTCAACGTGTAGTGAAGTAATAATTTTTAAAATAAAATTAAAATTTTCTATTTTATAATTGTAGCAATATACTCATTTTGTGATTTTTGTTTGCAGGGATCTCGATGGACATTTCAGGCCACAAGAATGGATGGTCGTTTAGGACCATTCACAATAAAACCAGATCAGTTGCAAGTTGTAAATCCTTTGTTAATTTTGGCATTTATCCCTATATTTGAATCATTTGTTTATCCAGGACTTGCAAAATTGAATTTATTGAAACGGCCACTTCAGCGGTTATCCACTGGAGGAATGCTTGCAGCACTTGCTTTTGTTGTGTCAGCAATTCTAGAATTTAAACTAGAAGTAGGTGTGCATACTTTTTATATACTAACATCTGTTTAATATTGAATGGAATTCAACATTGGGTAGAATTTGAACAATACTATTTTATCAGAAGCTGTTGAAGAAAGCATTATAAATAAAAATATAGTTTGGAGTGTACAAAAATAATTGTTAGTAATAAAATCTTAAATAATTATGTGTAAGCAGTAGTAAAAGTTGCTGTTTGTAACTGTATTTTCCCCTCCTAACGAACTGACTTCATTGAACAGATCATTTGTAAAAGAGAAACTGAAGTAATAAAGTATCAAGTAATAATAAAAATCATGTAGTTGCCCAACGTAATTTTGGTATGGTATCTTTTAAGATATGCTACTACGTTTATGTAGACATTTGTTTAGTTATGTAGAATTCACATAATAATTTGAATTATTATGTAAATGCATAAACTTTCTTATACAAAATATTATCTTTCTTAATTATTTTCATAAGCAGTTTTAAGTCACAATTTGTAACAATTCATTTTTGTCATATCAAAATTAACGAGATGACTGAATTTAATTATATGGCTGATCTAGTATTAATAACTGTACCAGAGTAATTAGTAAAAAAATTATATATATTGATATGCTGAAGAGATAGAGAACCTATGTGGTTATGTGCAACTTTGTGTGCACTGTGTGAGCAGCAGAATCTACATCTAAATCGTTCCAGATGTTGGTCAGTTATTCTACCAGCATCCAAGGCCATTTTTGTTACATATTATGTCACAGCCAGGGTATAAATTCAGGGATTCATTAGTGGAATTAGTTCATTTTTATAAGGTGATTCATTGTACATTTAGTGAAAAGTTATTGTGATTTATTGTGTGTGGGTATCAGTGGCGTAGCTAGCCCTGAATGGGCCCTGTATCAAAATTTCTTGGGGGGGCCCTTTTTTGGAAAATAAACAAAAACACACGCATAAACAAAATATAGTTGAAAGTATCAAAAACAACAATACATAGGTATGTATTAAAAAACTTTATAACTCAAAAAAAATTCTAGTAGTTAAATAAGTACCGTACTTTTCTTGCCTTTTTTTCAGCGAACGTATTTATTATAACATCCATAGCTGAAGACGATTTTAGTTTCTCAAGTTCTTCTTTTTCTATGGACAGTATTGATAAGTCCAATAGCCGTTCTTGTCCCATAGAAGTTCTAAGACAGTTTTTAATAAGTTTTAGTTTAGGAAAGCTTCTTTCAGCTGTTGCGGTTGTAACCGGAAGGGTCAAAAATAGTAAGCATGCTGTTATAACCTCTGGAAAACTGGAGGCGAGGCTATTGAAATTTATTAACAATAATTCTGCGAGTTCCTTAATGGTATGAATTTTCTGAATTTCAGATTTCAAACAGCTTTTCAAAGCAATTAATTTGATCATAGAGATCAACTTTCATCTCATTATCATATTTACTAGCCAGTTTTGCTGCTTCCTTTTTTATAACTTCGTTTGGAAAGGATAAGAGTTTATCCGGTTGTAAGATTTCGAATATATTACTCAGATCACAGAGGCTCTGAAATCTTTGTTTAGTTTGAGAAATCAATATATCTAGACAGCAATCATACACATTGACTCTGAAGTACGATTCCGGATCTGAAATTCTCTCATCTTCTGATAACTCATCAAAAAAGCGCTTCGTTATCCTTCGTCTTTTATTTTTGAAAACAGGTGTTACATCCCACTCTTTTGCTAGATCTCTGGACTCGTTTAGCAGACCGTTGAATGAATTTTGATTTCTTATTTCTACCAGTCTGTCCAGAAGATTATTTAGCAAAATACTAGTAACTAATAGTAAGTCATTATTTTCATGCTGTAGGGCTTTAGAAACAGGGTTGATGATTTCAAATAGCTGAGAAAAAAAGGCGACAAACACTATAAAGTTGTAGCTCTCTAACATATTTATTATATTTTTACATTCGTCACGTTCGTCTTTTTTGGTTGAAATTAAATTTAGTTGATATAAAGCTTTCATTACTATTGAATAATTTTTTCTTATAGCGAATAAAGCGTCATTTCTTGAAGACCATCTAGTAGGGCATACTTTTTTAAGAGTAATTTTATATTTTTCAGATGAATCGTTACTCAACATTGCCCAGCGTTTTATGCTATTGCCAAAAAAAGTATATATTATTTCCAAATTGTCGAAAAATTGTGACACTTCGGAAATTTGTTTAGCAGCATCATTTAAAATTAAATTTAATGAGTGTGCTGCACAATGAACGTAATCGGCATTTGGTGCATGCTCTTTTATAAGGGCTTGTAACCTTCCATATACACCCGACATTGCATTTGCTCCATTGTAACCATAGCACCAATGGAGGTTTAAATTAATTTTTCCCTTACATTTGGACAAATTAATTCCATATTCTTCTATTGTATTTAAAATTTCAGTTTTAAGTCCTTCTGCAGTACGATCGGCTACTGATGTAAACCCCAAAAAGGACTCGCAGATTTTGATTTGTTTGGGTACATCATCATTATCTGTTATCGAGATATATCGAAAAACTACAGAAAGTTGGTCAATTTTTGACAGATCTTGTGTTGTATCCATAATAATCACCAGAAATGGAGCTTTTTTAATTTCCAAAACAATATTTTCCCTAACTTTGGTTCCAAGCAAATTAATAATCTCATTTTGAATCATGGGGCTTAAATACTTTATTTCACCCTTTGGCTTTAAAAGAAGTTCTTTTAAAACAGGATCATAATTAGATAATAAGTGTAAAATTTACATGAAATTTCCAGATTTGGAATCATGGCCTCTTAAAGATAAATTGCACGACGCTAAAGTAATTATAACATTAATTAGACGATGCAATACATTTCGCAAGGAAGCAAATTTACTGTTGATTTCACTTTCCAAATAAATATCAATTGTATTTCCTTGAAACCAATTATTATAAGATAGAGCCAAGTTAATATGCTGCTGTGAGTTTTCATGGTCAGTAATACTTTGTGTAAAATTGCTTCTAATGGAAACACCATTAACCCATGCGGAGGAATACGATTTGCTTTGACGATCTGCTAACAACCAACAGAAGTAGCATATGCTTTGTTTAAAATAATGGAATAACATAACCATGGCCTTACAATTTTTATACCAGCCTTATTTAAATATGAGTAATGAAAGTTTGAAAAACATCGCTTTGTTTCTGGATCCTTTGGAAACTGTCCTTGAGGTTTAAATGAGCCCAATTTGAAAATTATTTTTTTTTCGTATTCTGTAAGGCTATCACCAAAATTTCCTCTATCTGAAGAAGATATATTATTAGATTCTTCATATTTCTCGAATCTTCGTTATGCATTTCTTCTATTTCTGGAGGCTCTGATAGACCATGTGCTTCAGAAGAATCTAAAAATCCAATTAAATTAAATTACTATATATTCTGAGCCATCAGCTAACCTAGAAATAATCTTTTAGCTAACACTTACCAAGATTTGCATCTTCAGAATTAGAAGAAATAAATGTACTGGATTCTTCAAATTCTATTGTACTTGGAAAATTAGATACACTGGGTTCATATATTCCAGAAGAATCTATAACATAAAATGTTTATTTTCAAAAATAAGTCTTATGTGTGCAATATTTTTTTTCAAACCTCATACATAATCATAATACCATGCATAAAATCAAATATATTATTACCTATATTAATTTATAGTAATTAACCGGAAAATAACATAAACCGAAAATCTCTATATGAATCACCTATCGTCCTTTCAAAATTGCTGTTTTGGCCTCTATATCGATAATAATGTTCACCACATTTATTATTTAAAAAAAATATTTCATGTACAAACATGGCCCTGTTACAGGTTTATTATATGTAGATTTCAAATAATGTACATGTAGATACCTACTTACCATTACAATCCAAATCAGCACACTACTTGACTGCTGAAAAAATGACAAAAATTTTGGCAAATTTTTAGAAATATCTTCTGTTTTTTTGTTTAATTTTTCTTTTAAAAGTGCCACTGGGGTAAGCTCTCTTTCTTTCGTTCATATTTTTGACAATTCACTGCACAAATAATCACAACGTACGGTAATCATTTGCGTGTACAGATTGAAGTGAAAAAATTAAAAAACATGTAAAGATTGTTTACACCACTCATTCACCCAAACAAAGAACGGGACTTCCCCTGGCAGAGACATAATTTGTCCTTGTTGCCACAGACTATAAACTATTCACGAACTCAAGCGATGTAGCCACCTATCGAAATCGTCGAGAACTAACGGAATGGTCGGCAAGCTGGCGCGTGCGGACAACGCTTTAGGGTGCATTCAGAGTTCAGACGGAATAATATAGAGCTGTGGTGGAGTGTTTCATTATTCATTCATTAGGGCTCTCTTATCAATAAGACTATGGATAACATTTTACAAATTTTTGCTTACACATGTTGGGGCCCCTGTATCATTGATACACCTGCTACAGCGGTAGCTACGCCCCTGGTGGGTATATACCTATAATTGGTGACTTGTAATATTTAGTGTGACACTGTTAATTAGGTGGCATTTTTTGTTCATTGTGTTAGTGTATGTTGGACAATTGAGGAATTGTGAACTTGAAGAATTGTTGCATAAGGGTGTTTTTACATATTATTGTCGTTGTTTATTTAAACTGTTAAAGTTCTAAATAGCGATTTCATTCTGGTCTCAATTATTCTGTTTCCACTGTCCAAACAATATATATAATTAGCACATAATGTGTATAGTAATTTCATGTTATAAGTACCACTCAAACTTGAATGTACAAGGAGATGGTATGGTTAACAGCACAACTGGACTTTCAGTTTCAGGAAGCATTGGAAGCAATGGATTCATTTTACAGTCTTAATCACCATAATATAGTAAAATCAATAAATGAGCTGAACCAAATTAGAATCACAAGAATTGGATGGTAAGAGATTAATGTATAGTCTTTTAAGTACAGTGCACTTCATATGATTAATAAACTAAATACAACTATTATATTCACTACTCGGAACACAAAGTTTTTTATAAGTAAAAACATAAAGTTTTACCTTACAACCTGAACCGGTTTTCACCTTTAAAAGGCTTCTTCAGAGGTTGCCGCTGGTAGCGCTGTCCGTCCTGTTGTGGGCGACGGAATCGAATTTCGGAAGATCGATGTTGTGTGTGTGGGGTGAGGTGTGTTCGAATAATGTGTGCGCGATTTGAATTGTGTCTGTTCGTTTAGGATGTCGTTTTTATTTGTTTTCGTGTGTTTGTATATTTCCAATTGTTCTAGAGTGTCTAGTTTTCGGCCTTTTGTGTGTACGTGTAGAATGTTCATGTTATTGTCGATGTTTTTGTATGTGTGGTTTGCCTCGATGAGGTGGTTTGCAAAGGTGGATTCTGTAGTGGAGTGGAGTGCCTTTGTGTGTTCAATGTATCTCTGTTTGAAGCTACATACATTGATGCATTGAACACACAATGGCACTCCACTCCACTACAGAATCCACCTTTGCAAACCACCTCATCGAGGCAAACCACACATACAAAAACATCGACAATAACATGAACATTCTACACGTACACACAAAAGGCCGAAAACTAGATACTCTAGAACAATTGGAAATATACAAACACACGAAAACAAATAAAAACGACATCCTAAACGAACAGACACAATTCAAATCGCACGCATTATTCGAACACATCTCACTCCACACACCCAACATCGATCTTTCAAAAATTCGATTCCATCGCCCACAACAGGACGGACAGCGCTACCAGCGGCAACCTCTGAAGATGCCTTTTAAAGGTGAAAATCCGTTCAGGTTGTAAGGTAAAACTTTATGTTTTTACTTATAAAAAACTTTGTGTTCCGAGTCGTGAATATAATAGTTGTATTTAGTTAAGTAACGGACACGTCATGGACAATGAAATCCAATATTAATAAACCATTATCATTATTGACAGTTTTGATATTACTTTCACTATACCTAAAAAATGAGAAATTTTACAATGATTAAACATGTACAATACTATGTTTGTGTGTTCCAGGGTACATATGCAGTGTTACCTGATGCAGGAGAAAGCCAGCTGAGAATATTTAATGGTCTTACCTGTAACATAAACATTAGTTCATCTGAAGTCAGTGTTAATGGCATTGTACCTCAGTTGTCAATGCTTGAAGCTACAAATATTAAAACCTATGGAACCAAAAACTTTACTGTGAACCTGAATATTGATAAATCTTGCAAGCAGTACAGTAATCTTTCTTGGTCAGATACTCTGTTTGTTTATGAAAAACAGGTACATTCTTATTTTAATAATAGGAACGAAACATAATTATAACACCTTTTTCAACCTAAATCAACTTAAAAAAATCTACAAGTTTTTCTCATGCAAATTACTTCTGTATACCATTTATGTTGATTTATATGAGTATTTGCACTTACCATTACATATGTGTAATGTCCAACTATGTTATAAACTGCTATAAACAGGAAACAAAAACTTCATATTTATTGTACATAGTTCATAAGTTTGAATAATATTGTAGTTTAAATCAATTCCTTAGAAACATATGTGAAAGGTAATGGCCATTTTTCAGGTACACTCATACTTCATTGGAGGAGGTGTTTCACCTAAAATATATTCCATTCCTGGCTCTGATGATATAGAAAAATTAGATAATGCAAATGGAAAACTAAGGTAATTAAATTTTTTTTAATTAAATCATGTTTTTAAATATATTTAAACATTTGTTATAAGACTAACCTCAAGCACTGAAAAAATTCCTAGAATATCTCATTGTTGCATTTTACTGTGTGAGTTGAAAAGAAAAGCAGAGAAGCATGAAGAATGGCGAGCTGCTGCCAACCAGCCTATGGGCTGCTAACTTGGAAGAAAAGAACATTTTACTGTAGAAACAACCATGTATGCTACCTATTCTTTTTTCTCTCAAACATATGCCATAAGGTCCTACAACCATTAAGGCATTTCACTTGGTAGAAGGACAGTAAAGTCTTTGTAAATATGTGTGTGTGTGTGTGTGTGTGTGTGTGTGTGTGTGTGTGTGTTTTTTTTTAATACCTTTATTTTATCAGCATGCTCCATTACAAATAAAGTAATACTACATGCTATATGTAAACTTATTACAAGCCGATTCTCAATACATATAAAGACAACTCAGTGGTACAACAATTACAAAGATTCAAAGTAAACAAGAAAAATAAAAATCAATCATTGACAATGATACAATGAATTAGTACTACATTCTTAACATGTTAAAACTGTATGCATGTATGTATCGTATGCATGGTAAAGCTGTTCGACCAATATGTAAGTTAATTCAAAATAACAAATGCATACAATGATTCAATTTGGATAATTTGGATACTTATATCCAAATTACAGAATATGGGAATAAGAGGTGTAAGCTTATCCCTGATAGCCAGTTATTTACGTGACAGGACACAAGTTGTAAAGGTGAATGGGACTAGAAGTCAGCCTATTAAAACAAATGTTGGAGTGCCCCAGGGCTCTATATTAGGACCTTTATTGTTTATTTTATATATCAATGACTTACTAGTGTTACAAGATGTATTAATAGCATATGCTGATGATACAGCAGTACCAATGAAAGCAAAGACATGGCCTGAACTTGCAACAGATATGTCAACTAAATTAGATATTATATACTCTTGGCTCTATCACAATAATCTAGTACTCAACATAAGCAAGTCTGTTTTTATCACCTTTGGAAATTATAGAGACTCTGTTCCGCATGACTTTGAAATTAAGATAAATGGTCAAAAATTGAAAAGAGTTAAAACTAGTAAATATCTAGGAATAACATATGACTTTAACATGAAGTGGGATGTACATGTGGCTAACATTGTAAAAAAAACCAAATACTTAGTCTACGTTTTTTACAGACTTAAACAAATTTTATCAAAAAAGCAACTACTACAAATATACTATGGACTATTCCATAGTGTGGCAGGGTATGCTATCATAGGCTGGGGGGGTCTATATAAATCATCTCTAGACGCATTGGATCGGCTGCAAAAGTGTATTCTTAAAATTATAGGAGTCAATGAACAAGATTCGAATAAACCATTAAATATTAAACAGGTGTTTGTAGTGAATTCTATAGTTTATCAATACAATGATCTAAAAAGTGAGTTTTTACAAAATCGAATCAACACACGGTATAAAAATATTATATTGCCGCGACACCTATTAAGTATTGGGCAAAGAAGCTATGTGTATTATGCCATAAAATATTTTAATGAATTACCTAATGAACTGAAAAATCTAAGTGTAAATATAAAAGTGCTTAAAAAAAAATCAAAGAAAAAATTAGGAACATTGTTATTGAATAATCAAAAAAACAGTCTATTATGATATGGACCTTTTTTCTCTTTTTTTTTCATTTATTTATTGAATTGTATTATAGTACAAACTAAAATTTTGTTAAAATTTAAAAATAATTTATTTTTAATATATTACTATGATCGGTGAGGTAAAACTCACAATTAGTATTAAGTATATAAATATTAATTCTAAGGACCAACCTATGTACGGGCATTTATGCCCCCTATAGGTCCTTTATTGTATAATTTTTATTATATGTAAAGGAAAATTGGTAATAAATATTATTATTATTATTATTATTATTATTATTATTATTATTATTCAAAATAGATAGACAAGCACAATAACAATAAACACTACAAAGAATCAAAATCAATGTTATTAACATATTTAATAAACTGTCTAACATATTTTGATGTCAATTCACTTCTGTTCGGAGGCCATCGTCCACCACTCTTTAATACACTATTTTTGAAAACCCGTCTTTCTTCATTCAACATATTGCACTCATATAACAAATGTTCCACTGTTTGGTCACCGTCGTTGCAGACACATATCGGATCATCTTTTATTTTGAAACAATAGTGGTAGGCTCTAAGCTTGCCATGACCAGTCACCATTGTGGTAAAATTAGGAGACAGTGCAAACCTTGAGGACAGTCTGTGCTTCACACTAGGGAAAAACAACTTAGTCACCATTCCATTTAATGTTTGTTCCCACTCACTTTGCCACTCCATTAGGCTCACCTCACGGAATTTGTTAATCATTGCACTTTTTGGTATTCGTTCATAGCACACCATACTGCTACTGGATGCAGCTTCTTTAGCCAGATTGTCAGCCAGTTCATTACCATAAATACCCACATGTGCCTTAACCCAACCAAAATCAATTGACCAGTTGACCGCCTTTAAACTTCTTAACTTATTCCTTATTTCTTCTATCAAGTAGCTATGATTCCTCGAGCTCCTAAGTGGGTCCAGCGTCACTCTGCTGTCGGTGTAAACAGCTGCCGTTCTCAAATTAGTTATAATATAATTTAATTCAGCTATCTTTTCCAGGGCCTTCAAGACTGCCAATTGCTCAGCCTGATTATTAGAGCACCCAACACCCAACTTATACTGCATCTCATATTTGAGCTCACCATTAACAAACAAGGCTATACCCGACCCAACCCCATTGTTGTGCTTACTGCCATCTGTATATGCTTGTACTGTGTATACTTTACTTTCATGGCTCGAGTTTATAAGAACTGTATCTGCCGGATGAGGCCAATCCCTGAACGGAATTACTGTGTCCATCAAAATATTAGCACCATCACAACCTCTAGCAACTCTGTAAGCACTAACAATCTCTCTCAACTTTATTATTATTGGAGTCAGTCCTGTCAAAATGCACAAAGCTTCATGGGACACTGTACGATAAGCCTTCGCAATTTTAATATTGATGAGACGTTACACTCTTTTGAACTTCATCTTGTTACTTTTCCTTTCTAATGCGTCTATCCATACGGGTGCTCCATATGATAAAAGGGGGAGAATTGCCCCCTTATATATTGTTTTAAGTGCCTCATGTTCCAACCCCCAGTTTAATTTTGCAGATCTTGATAGCATATGAATCAGTTTTGTACACCTTTCGACCACATACTGGATATGCTCATTAAAATTGAATTTTATGTCAATAATGAAACCCAAATATTTGAACTTATTAACTTGTTGAAGTTTTTTAGAATTACGGTAAATGCTTAATTCTGAATTCTGAAGTCTTTTACGAGAAATCAAGAGTATTTTTGATTTTTGTTCATTAAAAGAAACTTTGTTATTTGTAGCCCACTTTGAAATTTTTTCCATCTCTAAATTGGCATAATTTTCAGCTTCTAAGAGAGACTTACCACTTGTTAACACAATTAAATCATCTGCAAAAGCTATAAGTTTTGTACGTTTAGTGAAGTTTAAATTGAGCAACGAGTTATACTGTATGTTCCAAAATCCTGGCCCACAACAAGATCCCTGAGGACAACCTTTACTGACATACTTCTCCATTGATGTATTGTGAGTAGACAGAACTGCCTTTCGCCCACCAAAGTAACTCTGTGAGAGACAATACAAGTTCCTAGGACACTCGAATTGTTTAAGAATATTCAAAATACACGGCCACCACGCTCCATCAAAAGCGCCCTGGACATCAAGACTAACGAGAACAACAACACTTTTCTCCACTAAACATCTTTCAACAAATTCCTTAACTGCCATAGTTGCATCCACTGTACTTTTCTGGGGTGTGTATGGGTTTAACACAGTACATTGTTGCTCGACACGTGTCAAATAGGCCTAAGCAGTGAAATCTTGATTCTACATTTATGTTACATTACTAAGCGATTTACACATCGTGAAAAGAAACTCTGACACTGTAACAAATTGTGTGCGTGCGTGTGCACGCGCATGCGCGCGTGTGTGTGTGTGTAATTTCACTCATTTAATATAAGTACACCAGTGAAAAACATACTATCAATAACTTAGCTAGGAATTTTTCAGGTGGTTTTTGACCAAGATTTTTTGTTAGAGTTACAGACCAGGATTTTTCTTTAGCAGTATGTTAATGATGATAATCATGGGGAATGGTGTTATTGATAGTAGGGAATATGCCACTTGAAGGCTACTACATATGTTATTAAACAGCTACTGGTGAGCTGGCACTGCCTGCCTGCAAATCTTATGTATAAGACTTTATTGGTGACTGACGTTTGATTTCACCTTGTGGTGGCCAATTGCTAGTTTTTGTGTATAATATTTTAAAAGGCTTGTTACAGTGCATAATATTTTGGAAGGACATGGAAACCACTCAGTAGCAATATTTATAAAACTAAAACTAAGTTTCAGTAAACTGTTTTTTTTAATCAGTTAATAATTTACATCAAGATTAGTGAAAAAATATAGTGACAATATGTAAAATAATGTGTGTGTCTGTGTATGATATGTTATATGGCTTACTTGATTGATTTTTGTACAAAAAATAATATCTGCCTATATTATGTCAAATATTCTCATATGTATGTTTCTTTTCAGAGTCCTTTACAATCTGCCTCTAGATCAGAAAATATTAAAACTAGTAAAAAGTGACTACAGTGAAACATTCAATTTGGATGGATCTACTGCAAATTACAGCACACCATTTTATGAAATTCATGAAGTAGACAGGTTAGTTTTTACTTCCTTTAGTGATTGCTATCATGATTACTATGTGATACTATCTACTTCGTAGATGTCACAGTCAGATACACTACAAACCTTTGATACAATCTAATTCTTGAAGTTTTCAAATACACACATTTTCTGAAAGTACACTGTCTATAGAGGTGTATTCAGGGGGGACGAACAGGACCAGACCCCCCCCCCCCAGATGGTCAAAAAAGTTGACAGATTTTGTTAACCTCTTAATTTTTAGGCTGTTTTATTATTTTTTCTGCTGTACACTAATACAGTAGTAATTATTTTTTTTAATATACACACGGGTTTATTACACAGCATTAGCGTCTATGTTTGAAATATGAAATATAGGAAAATCAATTCAGTCAATAAGTATCTTGTAAACAATGATTAAGTAATGCGTATTTTTATTATGTTATTACCGTTTACTTTAATGGGACTGATTTCAGCCAGTTTAAAGATAGTAGTGTTAATTAGTCTTAACTTGTTTTTCTCTTACATGAAGCCAACACAACCCTGGATCCCCTCCCCAGGCTAAATTCTAGATACGCTGCTGCTCTCTAGGCATTATAGTGATACAAATAATTGCTTCAGGTTTCCTTAAAGCTAATTCAACCTCTCCACAAAAATTAATGTAATTAGTTTTTAAAGCATGCAAAATTTTTCCTCATTTAGGCATTGTATCAATAGCCATTTCATTGCACAACAGTATTCTATTGTGTTTAATTACTATAAACAATCTCCCCCTTTTGCACTTCAGTTGATTGATATTTAAAGTATAAAGAGGGTGTTCATTATTCATTTCTGAAGAGATATATTACTGTCAATAGATTCTCTGCACTAAATAAAAAGACATGCAAACAGAAAACATACAAGACAAAACAACAATTATAATTAACACTTTTTTAACCATTAAAATGTAAATAAACTTTGACTTGTTCAGTACATCCATTCAAAATGAAATCTGTGCATTACCTAATTCTTTATACTTGAAGCTAATATTGTAAGCAAAAACATAGTGAATGGTAAACACATAAAAAAACAGCATCCTTTAAAATAGGTTGGTACTAAAAAATTTTCTTTATCGTTGCATCTTCTCACAATCGTAGACAAATCAGTTTTGAAAATGAGCCCTGGAATTGCAACATTACATTAAACAGTAATGTAATTACGGTACATTAATTAAACAGTGCATTACATTATGGTGTGAAGTTGCTCATTGTTTGTATTGAAAATAAGGCAGATCTCGCTAAGTGAATAAAACTTGTAATATTCATAAAATAATAATAATGTTCATAAAAGTGCATTTGAATTTCCATTGGGAATCACTGAACCACTGAACATAGCAGAGGCGGCTCACTCGTAAGGGCACATGGTCACGTGCCCCACCGAAAATCACGAAATAAATAAATATTGTAGAAACGTCCTTGTTTCAAATGATAGCAATAGTTTGTAACAGTGAGAAGTCTGGAGAAATGTGGCAACGTGAAAACAAATGTGGCAACATAGCGACGGTCACAGATACGTTGTGACCCAGATGGTATTACTCCCTTCCACTTCTCAACTCTCCTGTGGTGGGAGAGCGTAATGCTAAAATCCCATAGCGTTCGGTCACACTAGACTATGTGACCATTGACCAAACATTAACAGTCTTCAAGTAGTAAACTCTGAATCCTGTAGGTGCGCCACATTACTGCAACTAACGGATATGAATCGGAGCTATTTAGTAGACTATTACATTTTACTGCCATCTGAGCTGTTCTATAATACTAATAATTACTGTTACTTTCTTAGTATATATTGTTACGTAATAATGTTATTATAATGTTTCTATCGTGAATATGATTATAATAATTTTTGCGATTTTATATAATTTTAAATTATATTCTCATTGAAGGAAATATTAAAATAGAATGTGTACCTAGAGCGGTTATGTTATGTGCTACACGATAATTGTGGTGGCAGTGCTTATAGTAATTGTATAAATTGTAGTGTTACAAGTGGTTTTCAGTAATCAGTGTTATGCACGCGTGTAAATAACGGTGTTGAAAATATTCAAGTGTCGGTATTTTGTGTCCTTGTCTAAATCTCTGAGACAAAATGAATGATGTCAAGTATTTACAGAGTAAAACTTTGTGCTATGAAGATAGGTTAATAGCAAAACAATTGGGTCCACCAAGACCGCAGTTGTCTATAACCAAGTGTTTAAGGACAAAAACAGAACCTATAATAGAACTTTCAATACCACAGTGTACGAAAAATGGGAATGGACGTGCGGATGCCCCACAATCAATGCTTTATTTTCCTTTGCTTGTCTTCTGTTTGGCGGTGAAGACACGTGGACTATACTAAAATTTTTACAGGAGAGGGATTGACGTTTGCAATGATGTCATCGCCATGTTGCCACTTCGTAACCACGTGTTTCTGTTGAATGTCACGCAAGCGTAACTTTCGTTACTGCATTCACTCAAAACATACTTCTCGCAGATAAAACAAATCCAGTACACGCAGACTAAATATGTATTCCCCTACTTAAAAACTAATCTTCGATTTCATTGTACATGACGTGTCCGTTAATTAACTAAATATAATTATTACACTACGACTCGGAACACAAAACTTTTTATAGGTAAAAACGAAAAAGTTTTACCTTACAACCTGAACCAGCTTTGCCTTTTAAAGGCTTCTTCAGAAGTCTCGCCTTTTAAAGTTTTGTGTTCCGAGTCGTAGTGTAATAATTATATTTAGTTAAAAACTAATATATATTCAGTTGTAACTACAGATAATTCATAAACTACAAATGTGAATTCTTATGAGAATAATAAACGAGAACTTAATTAACTTCAGTGTTTTTTTTAAATTAACTTCAAATGTTCAGAATCTTTAATTTTTTGATTTAACGATAAATGTGACAACGTGCACATGTGCAATAATCAACTTAGTGTATAAATAAAGTAAAAATTAACAATAATAAAAAATATAAGACAGAAAAATAAGAGTCAATGTTTTGTTTTTATTACTTTTACCATAAAAACAAAACTGAAAATGAAATTATTATTACCTGTCTGTAGTTTTCTGCCTGTGCCGTTAATCTAAAGGTGTTACACCACTTATGTCGCTACCAGAGTCACTCGAGTCACTAGATTCTGTCCCCAAATTTATTACCAGTTGTTCCACGGCGTCTTCTAATATGCCTTCGTTGCTCCATGCTTCATCAATTACTTTCTTTGTATGCATCACTGCTTTTCTCCAATTGTCTGCAGTAACATTCGTAATGCCCTCGCGTATCAATTTTTCTACTTCAGTTCCTGTAAAAGTCTTATTATTTCTTGCTACATATCCCTTTACTTATGCCCAAATTAACTCAATGGGGTTAAAATGACAATGATACGGTGGTAATCTTACTACTTTATGGCCATGCTCTTGCGCTACTTTGTCAATTACGTATTCCGGAAAGCGGGGTTTACAACCTGACACCAGCTCCAATAGCTCTGCTTTTTTCATGTTAACAGTCGTAGAAATGTTATGTTCATGAAGCCAGTGAATAATTTCTTCTTTACGTGTAGCTAATGTTGGTGCTTTGTCGTATATAACCGAGTGATAAGGGGCGTTATCCATTACAACAGTTGACGGCACTGTGAGGTTTTTTAATAACGAGTCTGTGAACCACTTGGTAAAGTTTTCCGAGTTCATTTCTTCGTGGAAGTCACTCGTTTTCTTTGACTTAAAGGCATAAAAACAGTTAGGTATGAAACCTTTTGATGTCCCATCGTGTACAATAATATATCTACCCCCTCGTCCTAAAGGTATTTTCATTGTTCCTTCCACAGTATCATCTGTCCAGCCTTTTCGTAAACTGTGACCTATGTTTACCCATGTTTCGTCTAACCAGACTATGTCTTCAATAGATTTAGTTTGAATTTCTCGTAGAAATCTACAACGTAAAGCAACTACACTTTCACTTCCCATAAGAACTTTTCTCCCCGAAATGTTTGTAAACTTAAAACCGATATTTTGCAATACTTTCCTAACAGATGATTTACTACCGGCAAAAAGATCAGCTGCTGCTAACGACTTATGAAGTTTATTTATTGTTGGGTGCTCTTTTCTACAATAGTAGCTATAAATATGCTGTCAAATTGCATTTTCTTGGAAAGAATCTAACTTCGTAACTTTTTTGTCTATATTTCTTTTTTTATTAGGTGTATGAAACTTGGGCTCTGTATCACTAAAATCAGTAAGAAGATCGTCTTTCTCTTTTCCTATACGTACTATAAGATTCTTCCCTACTTCGCATGCAGCAGCTGTACGCTCTAAAACTTTATTAAAGGAAATTAACGGCCCCCCGTTTGCTTTTTCTTTTTCAAAATATTCATGTACTGAACAGATAAGTTGTCTTGCCTGTGCATTAAATACTTTCCTTTTTCTTGTCTTACGTATAGCTGAAGCACTCGTACTGGCGTCGGACATAGCTGAATGGATAATATTTACAATCACTATCACTTAGTCCACTAAATACTTAAATTTTACCACAAAATCACTTCTGAATATTAGACTAATAATCACTAAATTTAAAAAATATCACTCAATCATGCAAATGCACTAAAATATGATAATATTGTAAATTTTAAAACTGTTAAATTTTACTCACATCAAACCGTAGTAAACGCACTAGGCCTGCTGTTCAATTTACTACGCGCATGTGGTAACGCACAAACAGCGGAACAACAAGTACGAGTTGACAACGCTGTGCTGTATAGTGTCGGCCAATCAGACCGCTCTAAACACCACTTCCCCCCTCACTTGCAGACAAACGTCAACCACTCTCCTGTAAAAATTGTAGTATAAGTCGGGCGTTAAAGATCTGAAACATTTACCAGAAAAGAGTAAGAAGCATTCGCTGTCTAAATGTCATTTAGACAATGAAATGAGTTTAGCCGTGCTAGGTATTGTAAATATTAGGTTGCAACTCGATGATGGTTACAGAATTTCTGTTTGTAAACATAACGAACTTGCAGACAAGAACAGATACATCTTGTCTCGAATAATTGATGCGATTAAATTTTGTGGGGAATTTGAATTAGCTTTACGTGGCTACGATGAAACGGAAGAAGCAGACAACAACCCAGGGATTTTTATAGGACTAATCAATTATACTGCAGCACTTGACAGTGTTTTGAAAGATCATTTAGAAAATTCAACAGTGTTTAAAGGAACCTCGAAAACAATTCAGAATGAACTTTTAGATGCCATTTTGTCAGCGTGTCGAAAAAATATTGTGACTGAAATTTCTACGATAGACTTCATATCACTTCAGGCTGATGAAACAACTGACAGTTCGTGCAAAACACAGATGGCACTGATTTTGAGATATCTCATTGAAGGGAGAATAATTGAAAGGTTTTGGGGTTTTTTTGAAGTCCCTTTTGATAAAAGTGCTCGAAGTTTAGCCTCGAAAATTTTAGGACAGTTGGAAGAAATAGGAATAGACAAGTCCCCGGAAAAACTAATTTGTCAGACTTACGATGGTGCATCTGTTATGAGTGGTCAGAAAGGAGGGGTCCAGTGTTTGGTTAAAGAGAAGTATCCAAATGCAAATTTTATTCATTGTTATGCCCATCAAGGGAATCTGATTCTTCAAAACTCAACATCGTCTGCCTCCCAGAGTAGAATATTTTTTCAAGACCTGCAAGGAATAGGACCATATTTTTCAAGATCTCCAAAGAGAATGGATTATTTAGTAGAAATTGTAAAAAAAAAAATTGGGTCTGTGCCTCCTACAAGATGGTACTTTCAACACAGGGCTGGTAATACTGTGTTTGAACATAAAGATAATCTAATAAAATGTTTTGAACACATTAGGGACATAGAGATTTCTGACAAAAGTGCTTCTAGCCAGGCTGCAGGATTTGTACGAACTTTGAGGGATCCTCAGTTCATTTTCTGGTTGACTTTTTTCCACACAATTATGCCTCATGTGGCGATTTTCTTTGATTGCATTCAACAAAGAAACATTGATGCAATACAAATGAGAACATTTGTTAAAAATTTTGTGAGTGCAGTGGTTAATATTCGTAAGACCTATGAAGACAGTGAAGTGTCTGTAAGTGAGCCTGTGACTAAGAGACAGTGTGTTGAACAATTAAGTAATAGGAGCAACCGTGTGGCCGCTTTGGAAGTATGTGATATGATTGTGAACAATATTAATGAAAGATTTCAATTTTCAGATCATTTATGTGTTTCCAAATTGTTTTTAGTTGAAAAGTTCCCACAGTACTGTGTTGAGTTTCCGGAAAATGATTTTCAGACTACAATTAAATTTTATCCCACAATAAATAGTCCGAAACTGAGAACCGAACTAGAAGTGTTATACAGTCGTGAAGATTTACGTATTGCTTCTGGTGCAACACCCTTATTACAGTTTTCCTTGATAATAACATGTTTCGTACCTTCTCAGAGTGTGTGACTATTTTAAAGATAATTGTTACCATACCGATGACAACTGTTGAAAGTGAAAGGTGCTTTTCTACATTTGAAAAGAATAAAAACCTTTTTAAGAAATTCCATGGGTACTGATAGACTGAATGGATTGGCTATGCTATCCACAGAAAAAAAAATGATTCATGAAATTCAAGATTTCAACAAACAAGTGATAGAGGAATTCGCTACATCTAAAAACAGGAGAATGGAATTGTTATACAAAAAGTGAAATACCAGGTAAGACATTCTATATTTTTTTACCTAAGTACTAATTACCGCGAATGGTGGCCCACCTTAGATCCTCCCCACTGTGTGCCCCTCCCATTTCATTACTCACGAGTCGCCACTGGAACATAGTTGACCAGCTGCTGACGAGTTGTGCAGGTGCAAATAAAAAATGAAAGAAATACTCCAGGGACTTATTACAATAAACCAGTGAGTATGACAACCTGCCTACTGATCTGGAGGTCTTAGTTTCAATTCACATTTGTATTATCAAAAGTAAAGTGTTTTTCAGCCTCCAGGAAGTGAGTACTCAGCCTGTGGAAATGAGTACTTGAGATAACATCTTAGGGTAATAATGGGTGGCTGAAGTGTAATGCTGGCCACCCTACCAAACTCCTAGACTGTTTAGGCAGTAAAAAGTGAGCCATTGTTATTAAAGAAATACTTCATTTTCCATATAAAATCTGTTAACTTGCATACAGATTCAGTGTTCTTGCATTGAATCACAGATCCTGATAGGTAGAAAATGATTGTTATTTTTACACAAATTGTTGAATTCAGTTTTTTAAACTGACATGTTTAAAATCCTAAAATAGTTATAAAAATATTATAATATTTTATATACTATACAATAATTATGATTATACATATATTGTACACTTCATATACCAGTAATTGGAAATTGTTGCCAGTGTAGGAATTCATTTTGTTTAGTTTAGTTTAAAGGAAAGCTGTTTTAATTTTCTTATAATAATCTGGTTCTTGATGTAGATATAGTGCAAGGACACTTGTGTACCATCTGCAGGGCTAATGAATAAAGATCATCTAATCTGAAGATATCTTGATATTATAATAACATATACTGGTTTGAATTACTTTGTTCACCCCTATTTCACTCTATAACACTTGTCTTTAACTCAAGACTCATTCCTGTAAATTATGTTACAGGTTTGATACCTTCATTGGGAGTTCTAAAGTAAATGCAGATATTGATATACAGCCAGGTGGAGTCTACACACTCATTATAGGAGATAATTATGTATGTATAAAATATGTCAAACAAACAATACACACAATTTTAATTTTTGATTAAGCACCTAATAATGTTTTTTCTACATTTAAATCTTTATTTTTACCTTTCAGTGTCGACAATCATCTAAATCTTTTTCTATGAAAATGATAGTAGTCCATTTTAGAAATACTTTAAGTTTCGTCGGTATCTTCTGTATTTATGATTGATCCATACTTGATATGTTCTCTTACAAAATATGTGGTTTCAATATTGAATATGATTATCAGTTTAAATTCACATAGTTTTTAAAATTTTACATTTTACAAAAATGTAAAATTTTACCTTATAACCTGAACCGGTTTTCGCTTTTAAAAAGCTTCTTCAGAGGAAGCTTCTTCTTCCGTTTTTTTTAAAGCAAAAACCGGTTCAGGTTATAAGGTAAAACTTTTATGTTTTCACCCATAAAAAACTTTGTGGCCCAAGTCGGTAGTGAAATAATTATATTTAGTTAAGTAACGGACACGTCATGGACAACAAAATACAAGTATTATTTTTATACTCTGATTACACCTCTGAAGAAGCTTTTTAAAAGTGAAAACCGGTTCAGGTTATAAGGTAAAACTTTTACGTTTTTACCCATAAAAAGTTTTGTGTTCCGAGTCGGGAGTGAAATAATTATATTTATTATTTTTATGTTAACATTTGCAGAAGCCATATCCTAATTAAAAAATAATTTCAGTTTGATTCCATAAGTTGATTAGTAATAAATCGTTAATTTAGTTTAGTTTAGTTAAGTAAATCATTAGTTTTTAAAAATCTTCACAGCATAGTCAAACATATTTTCTGTAAATTTTCACTCAAATCATGTATTGAAAAGCCTAGCCCATAATCGGGCCATTATATTAAGTCTTTTTCTAATGATTATATTATAATTTGGGAGACTGCAGTTAAAAAAAGATATTTACATGTAGAAACGTGTTTGCATGTGTATGCTCACAATAGTGTTATCAATATATGTGTACATGTATTTTCAGTGGATAAAACAATTTAATAAATATGTGCATGTGTTCAGACAGGTAATCTACTGACAATTTCACCTTCAAATAGTGTGCATATGTTATGGCTGTTACCCCAATATATCATTGTTACAGCTGCTGAGATAATGTTCTCTATCACAGGACTTGAATTTTCTTTTACTCAAGTAAGTACTGTTCTCTCTTATAAGAGATAATTTGTTAAATACTCATGAGTCACTTAAACAGACATCCTATTGCATCTCATAAAAATACAAAAATGATAATGCTTATGAAGTGAGCTAATAAAAAATGTATTCTCAACCAACTACACATGTAAATTTATTACTGATCAGTGTGAATATTAGTTTTATTTACTCCTTCTATCCTGCATGCATAACTTGAATCCAAAATAGAAACACTTGACCTAATGTAATAACTTCCTCCATACTTTATTGGATATTAAGCCTCAGATTTTTTTTTAAATTTGTTGCATCTTTTCATAAGTATAAATCTGACTGCCAGATGTCAGCTGCCAAACTAATTAGACATGATTTTATAACGCATTATTAAACATGATTAGGCTCTACATAATTCATGGGTAACAGTAATTAAATATATCTTCAGTATGTGATGTCTCCCTTGTTAAGACAACACAAAAGTCGGGAACTAGTTCAATTCGTTACCGGTTAATTAAACTAGCTGCCGTTGTTAGTAGAACTTCCTTACTAACAAATTATAACACATTATTACATAGGAAATGATCAAGGATTGCATAAATTTATTCACTCACTTGGTGTTAGCAAAAAAATCTCTTTATTACTATTCAAATCTCATGGTTTACTTTGTTTTTTAAAAGAATTACTCTAGTAAATTCTGCTCTTAATGCTTTAAAAATATTAAATGTATTATTCCTTTTATCTCAAAAGTACTCATCTAGATGTTAGTTTTAAGTACCTCGGATCCGGGTCTGAACTTTGTTAAAAATTAATTTATCACAACTTTAACCAAATTATTTGAAGAATAATATTGGTTGTAAACTACAGAATTACCTTACATTTAGATATCGTGATGTTACTACTACTTCATTACAGAAATTACAAATCTTATAATTTATTCTTTACATTTCAAAAGTTCTTTACTGTTCTTTTGTTGAAACAAAACTTTACAAATGTTATGTTTGGATATCACCTGAATTTAACATGAGGTTGTTGTGGGGTCCCTGATGGTCATCTTCTGTCGTCTTCTAGTGTGCAATACATGGTTCCGGTTGATTGTATCTGGTAGTCTCAACGATCGGATTTTTTTACTTGAAGTTCATACTGTTGTAGTTTGAATTTTCCACTTCTGGAGTTTGTAGTTCACATTTCACACCTTAATTACAGTTCATATTTTGCAGTACTAAAGTCTGGTAAGTCACATGTCTTACTACTTACAGTTTCATTTTTTAAGAGATGTGCTAAGTTTTCCATTCTTTTTTTTATTAACTCTTAGCACACTACATTATATATTTTTTTATTATTATCCACGCTACATTCTTTTAAAATAATATCACCACAAACTGGATACAATGTTTCTTAACGGCATACATCTTCGTGTATGTGGACAACACAAAACTGACATCTTTACATGTCGAAGTTTCACTAGCGACTGTGTGCATAGTTTAGCGGCGAGGGGTCAGTAAGCTAGCGTGGTTTTACACACTGAGAAAATAGTTCGTTCTTTATTTAGTATTCATTATTCATTAATTAAATTGTTAATTATACTTTATGCTAACTTTGTTACGAATTAGAAATTTCCTTATTTATATAGTCGTATTTTAAATAATTAACGTAATTATTATTAATAGCTAACTAACACCTTTCTTTGCGTGTTGGTACGGGACAATTTCAAGTTGATGCAGGAATCTAGGTATAGGTAAGGGGTGGATAATACTCTTACTAGTTAGAAGGCAAAATTTTTTTATTTGTGCGATTTACGATATTTTTTAAAATCGTCACAAGTAGTATAAAGTTACTAAAGCAGCTGCTTTACTCAAACTGTTAAGCTTTCACAACTGGTATAGAATAAAATGTTCATCTAGAATTCCAGATGAACAGACTTCATGACTCAACCTGACAGAAATTTCAAAAAGTTTTTTCTGGTCACCAGAGCGTATTTTAAGGAATTTGCAGTAGGCGGCACTAAACCAACCAGTGTGTGTGTGTGTGTGTGTGTGTGTGTGTGTGTGTGTGTGTGTGTGTGTGTGTGTGTGTGTGTGTGTGTGTGTGTGTGTGTGTGTGTGTGTGTGTGTGTGTGTGTGTGTGTGTGTGTGCACACCTATATATGATTTTTATATAATATTGAAAATTATCTTATTTGAATTTAACTTGACCATGATCATGTTCATTCTTTACTCGTGAAATTAACTGTAAAAAGACAAATGCTTTAGACATTAGGAAAATATTTAAAAAAACCACAAACACTCAAATGGATTCATTATAATTAATTATGTAATACTTAATAAGTACATTACAGTGTGATGTGCACATTACTACTACATGGAGGCCTGTTACAAATTCAAAGCCTTTATCACTGGTCTACTTAAAAATATATAAAGTACTGTAATCAAGCCTTCATGATTTGCTGATTTATCCCCTTTTTCTCACTTTTAGGCACTGGCACTAATACCTGCCACTAGGTGGCACTAGTCCCGCCTAGTTTATTGCTTAAAATATGCTCTACTGGCCACATTAATTTAATTCATTTCATCAATCCCACATACTAAGGCATAATGCTAAAAAGACAACTACACACAAACAATATCAACTTTATAAACCTATTAATATATGTGTACATGCATGCATGCATGTGTGTGTGTATAAAACAAAGACAATACAATAACCATTTATTGATGCTCAATAATCTAATGCTTATGACTCATAGTTTATAATTTTCTGTACATGTTTCCTAATATAAATCTTCTATAAGACTGGGTAAAATTTCAGTAAAAGAGATAATGTAAGATAATCTAATGTAATGTAAGATTATATGTGAGTTTACATTACAGAGCGCCTGACAAATTATAAGAATACAAAAAATGCAGTCTCCATTATAACAACCAAGAAGCAGAATAAGTTTTTACATTTGTTCATATTAGGTTTCTATGTGTGTCACCATTCCCCAAAATACTGTTCTAATCTTTTAATACAATCTTATTACACAGTCATAAACAAAAAATTAAACTGTAGAAAAACTAATAAGAAAGGGAAAGGTTTGATAAGCATATGGGACAAGAGAATTAAACTAGATTTTCTTTAGAAGACAAAGAATTTATGCAAATGAAAGTTTTAGTTGATTTATGAAGTGCTCCATTTAAAGTTAATGTAGGGGCTATTCCCTAAAAATAATATTAATTTATGTTCTTCCAAATTTTGAATCTGAGCAGATACCTTATAACTGTGGTGCTCATCCCTCTCCCAAGGCCAATGGCCTATTTACCCTATATTTCTCTCTGTCCACCCCCCCCTAGGTTTCACCCTCAGCCTGGTCTCAAATGTAGTTAATAACTGTTGTAAATCACCAAATACTTCAAATATTTATTTTTATTAATTGAAAAACTACATACTTTTTACCAAAATCAATAAACTATAATTAATAGTGTAGGTCTATTGCACTTTAGCAAGAGATCATGTCAATGACAATTTTAAAATAAAAACTTTAAACTCCTTGACCCCCTTTGTTTCAGCTTTCAATGCCAAATTATATTTGTCCTTTTACAATATTTATAATTTTATTTAAAAACACTTTGATTTTTTAAAAATATTTTACTAGCAGATGATTACAGGATATGCAGGTTCCTACACATATATACTGCACACAGAAATTTTCCAGCACTTTTAAAAAGCCAATTTAATCAGTCTGCGTACGTTGGTCTCAATATTCTTTATGGCTCTCCCTGAAATGATGTCATCTTGCTTTCAACTGTGCATGGTACACATTGTGCAGATGTTGGTCATGTTTCCTCTGAGGTTTTTGAGTTACTTATACTCAAACTAGATTATTTTGTAGGAGACATCAACTTGTATATGTAGAGAACATTATCTCATCTTTGGTGAAATCATCATATAATTAACCCATTTCTATACTGGAATGTTCCTGTATGTTTTATCTATTTTAAAAAAGAGCTAGTGCTTTTAGCTATTTTTCCTCTGCTTCCAGTTTTCTCTGTTTTTTCTGCTTCCCATGGTTTTTCTACATCAATTATCTGTAGTCTATTGGATTCACTTTCTCTCACCTCTCTACCTTTCATTGGTGTTCTTTTTTGTGTTACATCTAGCAATATTTCTGTTCTTTCAATATCTTGATCCTGAATCATCACCAAGAGATCATGTAGCATAAACTTCACATTGTCGATCATTTTAATAATTCACTGGCACTGCATATCTTATGATGTACAATCTGTTCTCTGGTTTCCAGTGAAAAATTGCACTTGACCATTTGTACAACACCCACACACTAAACCACCAATGCAGTTGAACTGGTCTCAGCTACTGATGCCATAATTATATAGTCAGTGCAATACAAGCTTATTGTACCTCAACGCATTTTAGGAATGTTCTAGTGAACATCACATTATTATTTCTGTGGGCAGTAATACATACCAAATAAATCTTCCTTGGACAATCATACAGAGGTTGCTTGTACTATTTATTGTATAACTTGTCTTTTACAACAATCTGCTCAGCTGCATGCATTATACAAAGTAGGAAAAAACAACTAGTTGATCAGAGTAAGTTCTTTTCTTTACATTACATTCTGTTGCCATATTTTGCTTTGTCCATTTGGACATTATTTATAATGTATTTTTTATAAATTACAAGCACAATACTGTGCTCTTTAATACATTACAATTAAGATATAAGTAAATCATAAATAAGCCAAAAATTATCTATTTACATATTAATAAAAGTAACTTCTGTTTTAACCTTATTTATAGTTTTCACAAAATATTTGTTAATATTAGATTATGTTTTCTCAGTTATCTCATTAATCATTGCTATATGATGTCATAATTAAGCTACATGTACACTGAAATATGTTGAACATATTTATTGCCACTTACCAAAAATTTTAAATATGCCTCTCCTGAGTTTTAAAGTTTTGCAGGATATTTTAATAACTTTTTCCTCTGTTTAATCACTAACAATTATTGATGTACCAGTGTTCAAATAGGTTGCACAATACACAAAACTTTAGCATTTTCAACCCCACTTTATGTGTCTATCTTTTCTTCAATTGTAATCACTACTCTTTCCTTTTTTAGTCTTCACAAGTGGTTTAAATGCTCTGTATATGGCAGTTCCAGTAGAAGAAAGTATTAAACTGTTCACAACACTTTTCAAACTACTGTAAAAGTAACTGTCCAATAAGAACTTTAATAATAAACATAAATGAAAATAACTTCACAGACTAAAAGTCCTAAAGCAGACTAAACATGGATATGTAATTCCTAGTTGACTGAAAGTAATGTTCCCATTTAAATGCTATTAAAAGAGTAACTTTTTTTAAAACAATATATTATCATTGTTGAATACAGTAGAAGCCCGATACAGCGTGGTCCGATATACCGCGGATTCGGATATAACGCGGCGAAGAGTATGTCGCCCGTTATTAGCGAAAATTCTTACTTGTAGAGAGTGAGTAAATTATGAATTGTTTAACGTGACTTCCGTAGCCACATTGGAATGCGTTGCATTTATTGTAAACAAAGGCTTGTTGTTGGAAACGGCGTTGTAAACAACAGCCAGAATTGCCAGTTCAAGTGTACCTGTAGACATAAACAATTGCCCCGCATTTACAGTCTCTATGTTTCTAAGAATTCATGCCAAGGCAAGCAGCCAACTAAATCCCTTCTTTCCCTCATAGTGTACTCTTATATTACAGTATAAGATCATACTCTGATATTATCTTATCAAAGTGTATAGTCTTTGTCATAAATTCGCATAGTGTAGAGTTTTGTGATGTCGCAGAAAAGAAAAGCATATTCTGTGAGTGATAAACTCAAAATAATTGATCGTGTGAAAAACGGAGAGTCAAAGGCAAGTTTATCACATGAGTGTGGCATCCCAGAAGGAACAATTAGAGGGTGGATGAAGGAAGAAGATAAACTTAAAAGTTTTGTGAACACAGTTGAAAGTGAAGTGGGGTTGCAAAGAAAAAAGACTAAAGTAGGTAAGGATAGTGAACTAGATGAGTGTCTGTACAGGTGGTTTTTAATAAAACGAAGTGAAGGTGTGCCACTGTCAGGACCAGTTATTAGAGCTCAAGCTGTGAAATTCCATAGTGATTTACATGGCAACAGTGACTTTAATGCATCTGATGGGTGGTTTTCATGATGGAAATCTCGTCATGGTATAAGCCAGATAAGCATTGAAGGGGAAGCACGATCATGTGACAGTGAAGCTGCAGCACTTTTTCCTCAGACATTAAACAAAGTAATGATCGATAACGATTTAAATGACCATCAAGTGTATAACTGTGATGAAACTGCTCTGTATCTTCGAATGCTTCCTACCAGAACTCTGGATGTGAATAATTCAATAAATAAATGTGGATTAAAAATAAATAAGGATAGAGTTACCCTCCTGTTTGCCACAAATAAATCAGGCAGCCACAAAGTTAAACCTCTCTGTATAGGGAAAAGCCGAAATCCTAGATGCTTTCAATATGTTAACATGACGTCATTACCCATCACATATCGTAATACAAAAAATGCTTGGATGACAAGTGATATTTTCGGTAAATGGTTCCATGAAGAATTTGTTCCATCTGTGAGAAGCCACCTGCGGTCACTCAACCTCGAAGAAAAAGCTGTACTGACCCTTGACCACTGTCCAGCACATCCACCTGCTGATATGCTACAGTCAAGAGATGGGAAAATCAGAGTCATGTTCTTGCCGAAAAACACTACAGCACTGATCCAGCCATTAGATCAAGGCATCATAAAAGCATTTAAAGCGCATTACTGCCGTGAACTTCTGAGTGCTATAGTGAATTCTGATGAGGAAATGGAAATTTACCTTAAGTCAATAAACCTGAAAACAGTTGCGTATTCAATAGGTCTTGCATGGGAAAGTATTAGTACGGTTACAATTCAGAATTGCTGGAAGAAATGTTCCTTTGAACAAAACATCGCCGATGGAAATTGCTCTGTTGCCAGATTCACTAATAGTGATGTACAGTCTGCGAGTAGTGCTCTGCATTGCAACTTCACTCTAGATGACTTAAATGACTGGGCAGAAGTTGACAACGGTGAGCCTGTTACAGAATGTATAGGAGATAAAGATATCATCGATCCAGTCCGAAATGCAAATTGCGAAGAAAAAGAAGACGATGACGATGATGGAAATGAAAATGGGGTGGAAGTGAAAGAAGTTATTCCAAATGTTAGTGAAGTGATAATACACATAAACAAAGTAATTTCGTGGATGGAGAGGCCAAGTGAATCTAATAATGTTCATCTGCTGCACCTCGCGTTTATAAAACAATACGCGGAAAAGAAACGCTGTGCATTATCCCGTCAAACAACAATTACGGACTTTTTTAAGACCAAAAATATTAGGCCTACAGTAGGTCGAGTGAGCAATGTATAAATAGTGTATTTTATATTCCATTGGATTAAAATAGATTAAAATACAGTATTGGATTAAAATACAGTTTTCTTATTTTTTATTTCTACATTTGGTGACGTAATTTACGTACAGTATATAGTAGTGCATTATGCTGTAGCCTTTTTCCCGGTCCTCCCTCCCCATCATTTGTCACTGTACAGGTCACCTTCCGATATACTGCGGTTACGCCTATAACGCGGGGGAAAGTATGTCACCCGACAACCGCGCTATATCGGGCTTCTACTGTATTAATAAAACTTTGTAGGTATGTGTATAACAATGAATAATACTAAATTATTGGAGCCTCTAATTTTTAAAATTTGTTGGGGTTTCTGTTCTTTCCTGTTATGAAAGCTTTTGGATAGGGAAGTATGGATATGGGAGCTTTTACTGTATGTGGTTTCAACGGATATATAATTAAAATTTTTGTTTCCTCAGTTCATTAACTTGGTTTTGATAGTTGATATTTGATATGATAACATTTTATACTTTTCTTTTAAGTTAATATGCTTAGTTTTACTGACTCTATTAAAGAAATGACTAAATGATATCATAGATCTATTATTTTGTTTCAAACAGGCTCCAGTCAGAATGAAATCTTTGCTGTCAGCTAGCTGGCTGCTGACTGTTTCCTTTGGTAACCTGATTGTTGTCATTGTTTCTGAAGCAAAATTCTTCAAAAGTCAGGTACGACTATATACTTTTAAAAGAAACTATTTGTCAAACATAAAAATAATTGATTATCTTAATACAATTCATAGAGTCATATCTGTGTGTGTGTGTGTGTGTGTGTGGATCTTACAACACATATGCAGGTATGCAGTCACTGATTTGAAACTGGACAAAACTTCTACAAGAAAAAAACTAATATTGCCATTCTGTTTACAGGCAAATGAATTCCTTTTATTCGCTGCACTAATGGTTGTAGATATGATAATATTTATAATAATTGCAATCCGTTATAAATATTACACACCTGTACATGTGGAAAAAGAGAATCAACAAAATGATATTGGCAATGACCTGGAATTTGCAACAAAGAATGTCTGATGTTATATTTAAGGAGAAACCATTGACTACACTGTACAATAGTTGTTAAATTCAATGATCAGTTGTAAATTTCCATGTTCTACAGGAGGCTCTCTTTAATACCAAATGTGGAATATAATGAGTAGATATATTTACATAAGAACAAAAAATCCGTATAAGAAAACATTTTGGTTAATCCGTAAGACATTTTTTGTAGAAGCATGTACTAACATGAACACATCCAATGTTTATAGTTTTGTGTATATAAAACTTGTTAAAATTCAAAACACATTATAACGGCATGACATGTTTTGCATCAGTTCATAATGTCATTGATATTACCTTGTTTTCTCATTAAAAAATTTAACTGCCTTTAAATGAATAAAAATTCTTGATTTGTATATTGTCAGATGGCCTATCTTAGGGATTACTATGTATTTATTAAAAGATGGAAAGCTAACTTCTTGAGTTTTTTTGTACATAGCAAATTAATATACACCTCTGTTCTATGCAGAAACACAAAGAACTCTTGAATTTGGTTGCATTTGATTGGGTAATACACTTTAGATGGCAAAAATACTTAAAATATTTACTATATGTAATCTGATGAATGCAATTCTTAAAAGTACTTAATTTTTTATTATATGTGTAAGATACTTGGATTGCTTATATACATAAGTTGATCCTCATGGTTTTGAACTTTATTGTATATGAAATAAATCAAATTTGCCACATTACATCTGAAATCAAATTCATTACAAAATTCTTAACGCTAGACAGTTTATCAAATTCTAGAAACAGAAAGAGAAATGAAGTTGCCTGCAGAAACTGTTTAGTACACTGAAGTGTTGGTTTTTTAACCGGTATCCCTTATATAGGTATATTTTACTGAGATGGTTCTTAATAATATAAATTACTATACTGAATTCTATGCACCCTTTTGTCCCTCCAGTCTAAATTTCTGTCATCAATGTTTTCTATGTCACAATTTAATTCTGTTACTGTCTTCAAAATTAATCTAATGAAGCAAGACTTGGACTTTTTTTCTATAAAACCTATATATGTTACAAACATGAATAATTCAGAACAGGAACCATAAAGTTTTTCTGCCATGTTTTCAGTTCAGAATGCACTCAAATGGGACTGGGTGCATTCTGTTTAATTACAATTACTATACAAGATTTAGGTGTATAAATATATAAAAGTACATAATATCACACTCCGTAGTATAAAAACATAATGTACAATCAGGATGCCTTTCACTGATTCAGTCCAGACTCAATTTTTTATCATGAGACTAAAGTACAGGGAGAGTAGCAAATATATCAGGCATAGGAGAAAGCAGCAGCTGTGTGCACAAGTATGTACACAGCAAACCTGTACTTGATGTGCCTAATCTTGAAGGAAAATACATGGACATGGGTCAAGACAATTAAATATATCAATACCTATAATGTATGTCAATTTTATATAACACTTTTATATTTTTTTCTATTTTACAAGCCTCTTTATTTTCTGCCAGTTCAATAAAAATATTTTCTCATACTTGGTCCAGAAATGTATATTTAGACAATGAAGAATTTGGACAAGAAGTCTACATGTGTAACCAATTTATTTATTTTAGTTGTATTGGATTATGTGTACATACTTATTCCATTCCATATATTATAATCTTCACTGCCTTTAGTTACATTAAATAATTAATATTTGACAAAATTATGTTATAAATAGACATTTTACACTATCCAGAAGAGTTTTTCCAACCATATGTTTAATTGTAAGGTAAAAAGTACCGCCACCATGCATCACAAGTTTCCATTGTTTTATGTATATTTATTGATGTGCATTTTATATTACTGTAAATCTGATTTGTAAATGTTATTAACTGTTTAATGTTAAATATAATGTTTTATAATTTTACAAGAATTCTTTCCTTCATTCTCAGTCTTTTTATTATACCTACATATAATTGTATCTTCAGTAATTGTTGTAAAGTGTAATATAACCTATAACTAACAACCTGGAGTTTCATGAACAGATTTTATTTACAAAATGTTTTCAGTGGACTGAATTGTTCTTATGTTTAAAGTATGTATAACCACAGGCATAAAGTAGGTGCATTCGCTTATAGTATACATCAATTTTTTTTACTGCAAGAATTCTTCAAAAATCTAAATCATACAGCACCACACGTACAAAAAAATGCATTTTTGTGATACTTTTCACTTTAAACGATTTTTTTCAAGGTTACATCTTTTATGCCTATCACGAATAGAGAACTGTTTGGTGCAACTAAGTGTGTGTTAGGAAAAATGAATTGCGTTAACAGACAAGTTCTGTTATATACTGAGAGTCCAATATAGTAGTAACCTGCCTCTTTTGAACTGTGTATGGCTTGGGATTTGTAAAACAGTAATACTCTTTTGAATATATTACCAGTATTATATTTTTATACAAAGTTAATAGCTGCTTTTTATTATACTATTGTATTATAAAAAACTTAAAACATATTACTGTGTTCTATTAATAAAAGTTTTGGATGTTTAATCTCAAAAATTTGTTTTGCAAACTTTGTGTATGTTTTTTGCGTTACAGCTACTTCTAGCCTGTAGTACACATAAGTATAAAAGAATATATAGAATACATATATATTAAGTACAAAAAACATGGTTTCAAAAGTTTTATGGGTGCCAGCATACGATGTAATTATGTTAATTACATTAATTATTTAATTAATAAACAATAAATTTTTGTTTGTTTACTTTAATTGTTTATTTCCCGCGTTTGGGAGCCATTGTTATATAGTGCTATTAATTAATTAGGAGTTATTAATTAACCTTAATTAAATTTTGATTGATGTGTGGTGAACCTGACAACAATTTGATGAGACTATATCTACTCTTGTCCTACATATGGTACGATTGTTATTAGTGTTAATTATGCTACTTTGTCAATTAGTACAAATCACATCTGTAAAAGGGAAACCTCACGTATTTGGTATCAACAATGAAGTTAACAAGACATAGCTTGGCGTTATAATATTCTAGTGATCATAATCATCATAGGGCAATAGTAATAATGAACGCTTAAGCACATCTGGATTAGAATACTAACTTATCGTTTATTAAACAATTCTTAAATTACAATTATAATTATATTTCGTTGTTCCTGAAATAAAATCACAAATACTACAACATATATAACCTATAATGACAATATCATTATTAGCCTACAACTGCAAACATATATGAATTAATTATTACATTCAACAAATGTTATATCTATAATGAGTTCATAGTTCCAGATGGCAATATCTATTCATAACTTTTAATTTATGGTTCATGATTATCTTGAAATTTACATTCGTAATTCTCTCAAGGAGTGGGGTCTTTGTGAGAAACAGGATCAGTAGTAGTGATTATCAATATATAAATATTTACATTACTTGATGTATGTTATCCATTCTCATTTGGCTGTAACGTCCCATGGTTCCCTGTGTCCAGCGATGTCTTCGTTGCTTCGCATGTTGTTCGCAGATGATATCACTTTCACAAAACACTACTAAATTTTCATGTAGGCGTATTGCTGGCTTGACTAATGCGAATGTTCACGTAAATATTGATTATCAGTTTTCTGTATGAAAGTCATGCATGTCCGGTTATTTGTCTGGTTACGATCATCTTCGTTATGATAACTATGTACTTCTTGCCACAATGTGAATTTACTATTAGTGTTCAATGCAATAGTTCATAAACATTATTGTTACAGTAATAACTTTGTATTGCGAGTGAATGTTTATGTTAGTGAACTCGAATTATATTTATGAGTGATTCGAAATGTTTGTCGACTGTTACATCACTATAATCGCTGATTTTCATGCACTGATCTTAACTGTCACTTGTACCGTGGTCATTTATCATTGTTACTAACACTGATCAACGTTCTAAGGTAATTAAAAATAGTCTGAGTATCACATTTATGTAACCGTTCACTTTTGAAATCGACAAGCAAATTCTAAGTTCAGAAAATGTAGATAGACAACTGATAACTGATTAACTGATCAGCTGAGCACGTCCACACGTTCAAAATAATTGAGTAAAATTTTGAGTTTGACTGCCCTCGTCCGCGTGGCAAGTAGATAGTTTTATTAACTTCACCCCTACCAGATTTCCTCGTCAGATTCCTTCCACAACATCATCCTCTTCAATCATTGGTTATACCACTCGTTTTCTTTGAAGAATCCACCCAACTTCTAGATTTCTCCTTGTGACTCTCTTCTGATTTGCCTCTTGTCTTTCGTTGCCATGGGAACTCTCCCCAAGACTCGGTTCCTAGCTGAATTCTGTCTTCTGATAGGTCGTCTAACATCCCCAGTATTTTTGCCAGTGTCGTTACTCTGTGTTCTAAGAAAAGTTGTAATTCATCGCCTGTCAATCATCTTCTTTGTTCGACTCCTGTCCGAGCTTCGCCTCACTAATGGATGCTTTGTCACCCCAAGTTTTATATGTCGTTGGCGTAACGAATCGTCGCATTGTTTACTTAACCTTCCCCTTTCGTACCAATTAATAATTCTTTGACAGACGTCTTCTAGTAAAGTTTCTCTAGCTCTCTCCTCGTAAATCGTATATGTCTCCTAAATGATCAGTCCTGCTGTGTTACATCGTCGTCTTCTATTCACCTTGTCCGTGCTTTGTTGTTCCTGTGAGTTAAACTGTCGTAAACCCTTTTGTGTCCAAGTATGTTTTGTCGTTTCATGTATGGTGTGATGCAACGCGCGTGTCATTCGCCTCGTTTTGTCGTAACTGTTTGAATGGAGTAGTGATTGCTTTGTTCTTATGTTACGAAGCAATAACTCTACATAAAGCCCCTTCCAACGTTTCAACTTTCTGATCAATTGTCTCAACTGCACAAAGTCATCGCCTTTTCGCCCTGTCATACACCAGTATTGTTTGACTGTCAGTTGATGTTCACCCCTTATTTATTGCTTTAGTCGCCAGAAATTAACTGCCTCAACGTGTCCCTGACGTTTGAGAAATTTTCAAAAATTTTCTCGCTATAGTGTCCCCAATTTTGATTCGATGAGATAAGTTCCAGAGCTCATTGGATCCAAATTCTCGCCCTATCCTATGTTACTCTATATCCATCTTCCACTGGTGAAGGTATAGTATGCTTGACGTTTCCTCTACTGACCCAATTTTACTAGAGATATACCCCCCTTTAACTTTAGTCTAGATCTCGAATTTATTGCTGCACATCTGGAATGTTTGAACGTATTTTGACACATAATTGTGCATTAGGCACCTATCAAATGCTTAAATTATGCTAATCATCTATCTGTCATGATTCAATATTACAGAAATTTCAATTAATAATTCCTATCTGTCTAACATTTCTCTTATACCTCTGGAAAAGGATTTACACAATATTACTATAAAACATAATAATAATCAAATTACAGCAATTTCATCTAATATTCTTTAATTCCTAACCACACGTTATTGACATTTTACCACAAAATAAAATTTACATTGTAATCACGACTATATTGTTTTGATGTACTTGTACCTAATGTCTACTAAATCTTCTTATTAATTGAACTATAGATAACTGTTAGACCTAATATAATTTCATCCTTTACTCTCATTCATTTCTATTCGAATTTTAATTTGCCAATTATATATACATGTGTTCTACTCACAAATAAACTCAATTTAATATTCTACTATCTTAAGTATGCAGGTTTATACATATACTGTATAAACATATATATACATATATGTATTACAACCCTATTCACTATGTTACCTCTATCTTACATGGAATTCTTATAAGTAATAGTCTTTATTGTTCAAAAAGAAATTTTCTTTGCAATTTATTGTTACACACAAGTCACTTATAACAAACTGTTTTATCGCTATACAATATATATATATATATTACATTTAATATTTATAATTAAATTTACCTCAAGATGTTATTTTTCCATATGGAACATGTTTTGAGAGTTCCTGTTATCTCATCTTCAGCCTTCGCGATCTTGTTTCTGGTGAAATATTTGTGTTTGCTGCTGGATGCAATTAAGGTTGTTTGTTGGTCTTTGGTATTTTAAAGTTGTATTATTGTGTGTGATTGTGGTATATGTTTTTGTATTTTGTGTATTTTCGATGTTGAGTGCTTTGAATATTGTGTCATGTTTTGTATTGATTTGTATTTGTTCTGGTATTAGTTTGTTTTGTGTTTTATGTTTGTATATTTGTAAATTTTCCCAAATGTTCATTATGGTGCCTTTGTGTGGTATATGTTTTATTAGTGATACATTGGTTATGTCTGGGAATTCGTGTCCTGTTTTTATTGCATGTGTGGCTAAATTGGATTTATATATTTCTGGTTTTTGAAGTGATTGAATATATATATATATATATATATAGTCTTTAATGTAAGTTCACGTCACTATACAACACTTTAGTTGTACTTGGTGTCGCCCTTTAGATTAACACCTTACCTTTTTTTTTTTACTACATGATTTCTTATGTTATTTGGTTTACAATGGTTCTGGTTGGTTAAGTTAGCTTGAATGATTTAGCCGCATCATTCATCCTAACCTAATGACATGCCCTTATCCATTCAGTTATCCTACCTAATATTTGATATGCATAGACTAATGTATGCTTTTGACTTCCGTCTTTTTATCACTTTGCTCCTCCTTTTTCGGCGCAAAATATCTCTTCAATTGCCTGATATTGAATTTGCCACGAATTTTACTTTTATCGTTGTAATCTACAAGTATATATGTCGCGTCTCCCAAGATCTGCTGTATTTTGTAAGGACCACTGTATAACTCACAGAATTTATCGATCCGTTGTTGTATAGCATCTGATTGCCAATACGCCCTGATCAGCACGCCATCACCAATCTCAAATCTTGTTATTTTGTTTGCTTCATTACATTTCTTCGCTTGTTTCTCCCTCTTATTGCGCATCCTCATGAAGATTTGACTGTTATCCATCTGAAATTCACCTAGGATCTCTTTGTCCACATATTTCTCCCAAATCCGTGTCGGTTTCTTTCCGAGGTGTGCCTCGTAAGGCATAATTTCAATTGTTTCATGATATGTTTCATTGATACAACTCTCTATTGTTGTAACATAGCATGACCATTTAGTATGTTGGTCGCTTACAAATATCCTAAACAAATTTCTGAGTTGCCTGTTGACCCTTTCGGCAAGATTTGCACAAGGATTTCTTATCGCAGTATATTTAGGTTTTATTTTTAATTCATTTAAACGATTTATCCACTGTTTGGACGTAAATTGAGTTCCATTATCCGTCAAAATTGCCCTCGGCGTTCCGAACTCTTCGCAATACTGTCGGATCCTTCGTAATGTCGCTAAGGTTGTTGGCCTTCTCAATGTATACAACTTCACGTATTTAGTAAAGTTGTCTATTACGACTAGCAGGTATTTGACTCCGCCCACGGAAGTAGGTAGTTGGCCATAAAAGTCAGCGCTTACTAGGTCATTCTTGTGTAACGGCAACAAGGGTCTCGTCCCTCCAAACAAGTTTTTGTTGTGTGTATCTACATACCTCTGACACTTGTCACATGTTCTCACATAGTCCATTATTCTCTTACACATTCCTTCTAGGGTAAAATACTCCTACATCATCTTGGCGCACCTTTTTGTACCAAGGTGACCATACATCTTGTATATTTCAGCAATAATTATACTAGATACACTAGCTGGTACATAAAGCTTCCACTTCCCCTTGCATTTTCTATACAATCTGTCCGCCATATGCAAAGTTGCTTGCATCACACTGCATATAATATCATTGATTAACCCTTGGAAACTTCAGGATTACAGTTTCTACAAATAAATCTTTTACTTCCTGGAAACACTTATTTAGCTCTGGTGTCCATGTGAATTTACTCCCTTTCTTTAATAAATTTAATAGTGGTTGTGTCGTCTGTGTGTACTTATCCGTAAACCGGTTGTAAAAGTTGGTTAATCCTAAGAAACCTTTCAATTGTTTTTGGTTCCTAGGTGTAGGAAAATTCCTAATCGCTGCTACTTTTTCTTCTGTTCCCTGGATCCCATTTGTTGTCAGGCGATACCCTAAATAAGCAATTTCCTGTCGGAAAAATTGTGATTTTTCTAAATTGATCGTAAGGTTTGCCCTATGCAAATTATTCAATAATAGTTCCAAGTGTTGAAGGTGTGTTTCAAGATCATTCGAATAGCATAAACAGTCATCAACATAAATAATAGTATTCCTTTTTACATCTTCGTCTAGCACCATGTCTAAGCCTCTTGTTAACGCCGCTGAGCTTGTGCTGAGACCAAATAGTGTTACAGCGAATCTATAGCATTTTCCTTCGTATATGAAGGTGGTGAAGTCTCGGCATTCCGGTTTTAATGGAACCTGCCAAAAACTACTAGTTAGATCGACAGTCGACAGATATTTCATCTCCCCACATCTCGCCAAAATTTCCTGTATCGGTGGAGCTCCTTCATAATCTAGAACGGTAACACTATTTACTTTCCTGGCATCCAGACACAGCCTAACTTTACCATCTTTCTTGATAACAGTTACAAGTGGGTTTATATAAGGGCTGTTGCATCTTTCAATAACCCCGTACCTCAACATGTTACTTATTTCATTATCAACTTTCCCCTTGTACGCATTTGGTACAGGCCACCCCTTCTGAAAATACGGCGTGTTGTCTGTCACTCTGAATTCATGTACATATCCGTCAATCTGTCCAGGACACTCCCTAAATAAATTTTTATTCTTCAAGAGAATCTCTTTAAGCTTCTCTAATAATTCTTCATCCTCACAATCAATACTATAAATTTTTCTATCGATGTTCTGTTCAATCTCTTCATCCCCTTCCGCATTCATCACCTCCATATGCATGATTGGTACTGTACATTCCACTTCGTCCGTTCTTCCTTTGAATTCGATGACCCCTTTTGCTATATCGATACGACACCCTTCTTCTTTAAGGAAACTCATGGCTAATATGCATGGTCTTACTAAATTTGGTATAATTAGAAATACACAGTCACTCTTAATTTCATTTATATAGATATCGCATAAGATTTGTTTTCTTACTAACCTAGATTTATTTCCGACGGCGCTTACAACTAAAGAATTTGTCATGGGTAGTACTGCAAATGGCATTATATATTGCATATTTTGGTTAAACCACGTTTCTGATAACCCGTTTATCATGCTACCAGTGTCGATTAATGCTGGCACAGTAATATCGTAATTAAATTTAATTGTAATCTCAGGACGTTTTAATATTCTTTGTGCAATCTCTTCATTGTCGTCGCATAATAATTCGTGTCGTAGGTCGGGCAAAATAATGTTTACATCTTCAAGACGGCTACGTAATGTGTTTACGGGTATGTCCTTTGTTGGTAGTTATAATTTTTTTTTCTCTAACTGTGTCGGGTTTCACTTCCGCATGTGAGGTAGACGGCTTATTATTTACAAACTCGACAGTGTTGATTTGTTGACAGTCGTTCGCCCTTGTGTACTGTCTCCGTTAATGAGAGCAATTACCTAAGTGACCAAGTGTAGTGATAAACAACTGAAATAAAGTGCTACAAACCAAATAATACAATAGGATAGAGACAGTAACAGTGTTTAATATATTTTAATTCAAAAGGGTTTAATGTTAAGTGATAATGATTGTTTAGTGTTATCATTCATATATTCAAGAAATGTGACTTTTAATATGCTAATGCACAGAATATATGAATTTTGATAAACTGAAACAAGAATAAAATGTCACTAAATTAAAAGGATATATATATATTATTTTAAACAATTTAGGATGAATCGAAGTGTATTAAACAAGCTAATAAATAGAGTTCAGATAGTAGTGGTATTGACTACCTATCATATTTTAATTTATGAATCATTAGTATTATAATTTCTCAATTAATATTATTATCAAAGTATTTAAGTAGAAGGACAATTAGTATGCTATTGCACAGTAGATATGATTTCTGATTTTACAGAAAATAAAGACACTGTCTCGAACAAGAGGTGTTAAAATAAATTATAAAACCCTACCACCACTATTCGAGTACAACGGTTACGCCTAGTTCCGCCTGGCAGTTATGAAGAAGTTAATTTCTGTTAATAAACAATTCACATTTTTATTTAACTGTGATTAATACAACAACTATTCTTTTAACACACTACAAAACAAATAATAGATCAAATAAAAAAAATGAATTAAAAGCGAAGAGAGGAGATCGATTCTAGTTGTTACAGATTGACGCAAACAATGTGGGCTTTAGAAGACTACTCCACACATCGTATAGAGTTTTGACGTTATAATATATATACATTGCAACAATACATATATTTGCATATTTGCCCAGGACGGTATGTTTTGTAAATAATTAGTGTAAAAAGAATACAATGAACAGTTTTAAACAATTTTGTGCAGGAGAGTACAGGCTGTGGCCTGTCAAAAGTGACACCTGCTTCGGTAGAGTTAAATACAGCGTTTGTGTGTATGTGTGTGTATGCCAGTTCCGACCTGCATTGAATGACGAGAAGGGGAGACACGTACGAATTGTTGGTTTGTCATTAATCAGGTTTTAACAGGATTAAAATAAACTAATTAATACATTTTAAACCTGTGAACAAAGACTTACCCCAATTATAAAGACACCATTACATTAAGGAATTTATTACCAAGTATGGTGATATAAAATTATTGCAAAAATGTACAATAATAAAGATGCTAACTAATTTAATGTTAATTACTAGTGTAATTAAATAATAATTAATAAGTGTGGAGTGACCAGAAAAAAATTACCCAAACAATGATATCGCTCATACTACAAGTATGTTTACGAAATCGCGAATATGAACCAAAAAGTGATTTGTAATTAAAAGGACGCTTTGCGTGAATTGACAACATCTAACAGGTCGAAAACAGTCCTGGACCTGTCAGATCGCCGTCCAGTATAAATACCACTGGCAATTTTGGGCGGTTGACACTCAGACTCAAGAAATCTTCACACACCGTCACACTGCCGGTTTGCAGGTCGATCAGGACCACACACACACCAAGACGTATGGAGGAACTCTGGAGCATCACAAACAACAACCCGTAGAGACAGAGAACACAGCATCAGCATAATCATCATCATCAAATTCTCAGGATTCTGGACACACACGCAATGGTAACGGCAGATGTACGCAGGTGATGAATAAACAATTATATTTTTGTTGTGAAAAGACGTCTCAAAAAAAACTTACCTATGAACAGTAAAGAATTAAAGATTAAAATTTAATTAGTAGTTAAATAAAAGAATCTGATTTAACAAGAAAATTTAGAAAAGAAATACTAATCTTTTGTTGTATGTTAAAATTTGGGTGTCTCAGTAGAAATAAATAATAGATTGGAAGTAAATGTTATATTATTTTTATTTTGTTTATAGCAACAATTAACTTTATTCTTGAGTTTTAATATTATTTTGTTTGTAAATGAGTTGCTATTATTATTTAAAATTTGAGTTAAAGTCAGACACACTGAAATAAAAAGGATTTAGATAACTTGTTTAACATGTCTGTTTAGCTAGTAAGATTATATGGTTGTTTATTGTTTTTATATGTTATGAACAGCATAGCAGGTTACATTGTATTTGTGAAGCTTATAAAAGAGAATATTTTTATTTATCTAATATTTGAATTTTTAATATTGGAATATTTTTCTATTAATATTAATAAATCATATAATGAGTATTTTGAAACGGTTTTAATTAATTATTTCATGTCAACAACATCTCACTCCTCTTTAAAAATTATTTAATTATTGTGCAACTACATATACTTGACGCAACGTGAAAAAAAATCCTGCGACCTGGCTGGTGTAATACACTTTATAGTTGCGTTGAGTACATGGTAATGTATTTGTGTAATTGTGTATAATACTTGTAACGTTGCAATATATATATAAGGTTGAGGATGAGAACACAATAGTTCTCGAAACATGTTCCTAATAAGGAAAAAAATATCTTGAGGTAATTTCAGTATAAATATATATATATTGTAATGCTACATAATAGTAACCCTGTCCCAAAGCTAGAACTGCTCAATTCAGTAGGAATGATAGTAGGCAGAGTCGCCTATGCTATCAACATAGACCAATAAAAAACTTTAGTTACAGAAAAGAAAGACTGTCTCATATAAATAATAAAAGTAAAAATACAATGCAGGTCGTTAATAAACCAATCAAAATGTAAAATAAATATAAAATAACGTACAAACCTTTTGTAATTATGTTGATGTGAAAGAGTGTGGGATAAAGGTAGTTACCAAGCAAACAGAAACAGACTGTGAAAGCTAATGATCCCTGATATTAAATAGTACGAACAAACAAACACCCAACTAATAAAGTGTCAGTGAAGTACCAGTGATATTCCCAAACACAAAAAGTGTCAGTGAGGGGGTAATGGCAGAAGTGTGGGTTAAATACTTTTATATAAAGAAAACCCATGGACCACGTTAATAGATAGTTGTGATGGGGGTTTTAGATTATGTTAAGATGTTTACAAATGTTTTGGTATGGCTAGTTATGTTTGTGTTTCATGCCAAAGCTTATGGGTAACATTCATGAACCATGTTGTTAGAAATAGTTGGAGCCTATGAGCAGAATCAGAAGGTGATGCATTAGGAATCAAAAACCCATGAACAATAATCTAATCACTGATTAGTAGTACTGGTTAAGATTAGTGGGATGGCTGAATAGTATGCCAGTTAACTAATGATTGTGGCTAATTGTAAAATACAAGGTTTAACCATGTAGGCCATGCTTAAAACATAGCATGCCGGATGATTCTGTTCTTATCAGGTTATTGTATTAATACTAATTATATTATTTGTCAATTAATAATTGTAGACTAGGCCATAGAGGCAGTATATTGAATGATATGTTAAAAGATTTTTTTTAACCATTTGTTAAATAATGTTAAGGGTCCAGACTTGTTTAGTAAATAGTTAAAATCAGAAAAAAAGGGTTCAGAATCAGAGTTTAAGTAATAATAAATGTAAATTATAAAATAGTATTGAAAAACCACTAATGGCCTAAGCCACAAATTCAGTATAAAAGGAATATTGTCAGAAACAAATAGATTAGTAAATAAATGTAAGGAAACCAAAAATGTAGACCCAAAGTTAGAAATTTTGTAAGGTGGGAAATCACCCTTTATAATAACCAACTTATGTAAATAAGGTATCAAAATGCTCATAATTATATAAAGAAAAACATGATGTAATTTAAATTTAAGGAAACGTAAAGCTAAAAAAGGAGTATTTTTCTTATAGGTAAATGAACATTTGATTTTTGCAAACTGACCATGTGACCTAATGAACTCTCAGTTCTGACCAATCACAGGCCAGTATTGTAAGGTCAGGAGACCGTTGAGGAAGAAGCAAAAATATAGTTGTATTGTTAACCATTGCAGAGGGCAGATGTGCTCTGATGAAACCAATTTTAATTAAATACAAGTAATGTTTTTTGGACCATTGGCAGTCAATAATAATTACCAACAGAAGCGGTAAACACTGGGGAAGACCAGAAAACAGAAATAATTGAATTAAAACTAAAACTAAATGCAGAACCTCAGAAAATACTGACTACCTAGAACGAACGAAATTCTTGGGTGAGACCGAACTTAATTCACAGCCACACTACAGATACGATTACACAACACTATCGTAGACACTATCTACACTAACAGAACAGACACCAGTGATCATTAATTAAAAGAAAAGCTTAAAAACTAAACCTGTGAACACTAAAACATTTATTTTAAAATAATTTGGGTGAGTTCGAAATGAACAGCTCAAGGTTAGACGTGTGAGCGGCCATCTTGTGGAATTACCGCTGCCCGCTATAGCCACAAAACGACAGTCGTTGCTTAGCAATGATTAATAGAATATAGTATTAAGATTTTAAATTTTACTTACCTTTTGTGATGTATTGTATTTTTGTGTGCATTCTCTGAATTCAATATCAGTCTCAAAGAACCCTTAAACCCTGAGATTTAATATAATTATTACAATTAATTTGTTTACTGAAAGTTGTTAGTGTCATAATCGAATTGAGCAGTAGAGGCGACCCGACCATTATTTTGTTTCGACACAAGTCGACTGACCCTTTCCTGAATAATTGAAATAAAGATAAATATTATTGTTTTGACTGGAAAGAGTTGTCATTGTAGAGAACTAGAGAATTTACAGGATAATTACAGGCAGCAACCAGGAGAGTGAGCAGCGAACGGACCAGATTACTTAATAGAAGAACAGAATTGATTACGACAACAAATCCGTTTTTACACAAATGGAATCAACTTACACTTGATAACTTTTCACAATAAACGAATTGAAAGCAACACGTTAAAAACTAAATAAACCCGTGAAAACACTGTTACGTTACAATATATATATATATATATATATATATATATATATATATATATATATATATATATATTGTAGCGTGACAGAAAATCCACTACATTTTACGTCATATGAAATCATAAAGTTTAATTACACCAACAAATGTTATAATAATATTGAATGACATTTAAATAAATCAGAGGAATGAACCACAATAAAGTAAAAATCCTCACTACATAATATATAAAAACCACTGTTTTAAAAACCAAAGAAAGTATCGAAGCAACTCATCAACTCATAGTATAATACCAGTAAGTTACCCAGGAAGCTCAGAGCAGTAAACCAGTTATATAAGACCATATCAAAGAAAAAAGAGACTCAATTAAAGGGTGGTGAATACCAAAATACCCCAAAAACAAGAAGAGGGAAGAATAAAGTTTGTGAACAGGAAGAAAACAATACCCTGAAACCTGTATAGAAGAATAAAGTCAGTTCAGTGAATAAATTAAATACTCCAAACTAAACCTCAGTCGTGATAACACCAAGTACCTTGGTTTATCCAAGAACGGAAGGAAGACCAGAAGAGTGAAGACTAGACGAGGGACAAGAATGAAGACTAGAAGAGGGACAAGATTGAATACCAGAAGGAAGATACGAAGAAGGACAAGAAAGAAGACAGGAGGAGAGGAAGAAATAGTATGAAAGAAACACCGTTATAAAACCTATTATTATATAAACTACTATCAACCCCAAACCCGCAAAAACTATGCCAAAGAAAGTATAACATACCCAAAATCTTATAAAAATGTAATTATTGAGAAAACTAAAGTGCTGTATAGCGTTATAAGAAGTGCACCGACTAAAGCTATTGTGTAATAAAGAAAATAAACTAGTCTTAACGGTCCATGATTACTAAAGGTCTGGTCTGAGATAATAAGACTCAAAATATCAGAACCAACAGTGAAAGTGAATTTGTGTAAGTGTTTTTTAAAAAATGCAATAAACTTAAAGTTGGTGATACTATAACTTAGTAGTATGCTATATCACAACTTTAATATCTAATAATAAACAGCATAATAAAATAATAAAATGGAAGGTTTCCAGTATTTTATTATTTTAATGTAAATCTTTATTTACAAGACATTTGTAAAAAATGATAATAAATAGAGTATGGGAGTTAATGTTTACTGATGTAGGGGATCACAATAATAATGGTTTAAACCAGAAAGGACTGGTACTAATATAGTATGAATAAGTGTAACATGTTTAGACAGACTGTTATTTCACAGTCCTAAAATCAATGTGTTAAATAAATGTATTTGTAAGGTTTATTAGAAAATAAGATTTATGTTATGTGTTTTAAAAAGAATTATGTTTGATAAATAATAACCTACATACCAGTAATAATGTTCTAATAGGTATGCTATGTTAGCTCAAAAATAGTTAAAAGATATATGTTCAAACCATATCTGCAATATGTTCAATTGTGCAGATTGCTAAACCATGTTCATAATTATTTATTTTAAATATGTAGTGTTAATTAACTACTACACAACACAATAAGTTATAACTCATGTTATTTTCATATAATTGTAATTATGTAAAGTCAGAGGAGGAATTAAGTTTAAATTATTTGAGAAAGAAAGAAATATAAAATTCTAAAATCTAGGCCATTTGGTGAAATCAGAGAACCAAAATAAAATAGTATAATTCACTTAATAAATCCTGTAAACTACCAAGATTTATATAAGATAACACAATTAACCACTACTAGGAATGATCCTATGAATTAAAATGATAATAAGGAAATATACCTTAACATTTTGTAAATTGTCAAAATATATAAATTAATTAATTTTAAAGAGCAATGTCAAATTTACAGATTAACACAAAAAACCAGTTCAAAGGTGTAATTTATATGTATTTAAGGAAAGGAAGAGGAATATGACTAATTAAAATTTATTATAATAGTATTAATAATATTTAAATGGAGGGGATTTTGTATAAAGACGGAAATCCAATTTTGAGCCTATATTTCCATAAAGTAAAGAAATTTGTTAATTTCCACAAAATATCTACAGATATGGACTATAATACATCAATTTAAAGGGAATGAGATGATTAAACCAATAATAAGGTTAATAATTCATAAAAGTGAGGAATAAAATAGATAAATTCCATACATAATGTAATATTTTATCATATGTATGGGAAGTCGAAAAATGTTAACAATACTTTTTCAAGGATTAACTGGGCAAGATTTATGACCAAGTTAATTAGTCTTTTGTTGAATATCAAGCTGGACAGTTGTGTAAAAGAACGTTTCTTTAAAATCGAGAAAGATGGTACTAGCGTTTAGCCATTGAAATCAGTGAACGAGAGTTAAACGGTTTAGACACTTTTTAAAGCTAAAGCTGTTAATACATTCACGACAATAGTGAAAACAAACACTTAACTCTATAATACGAGTGATAAAAACAAATAAAACATTATAATTAAACTGATTCATTCTGAAATTCCTAACCATAACTTGAAAACTTAACCGCAGAAGTTGAACACATAGAAAATAAACTAACTAACACAAGTTTACACAGAACACTTCACCAGAATACACCAAACAGATTAACAGACATATTACACCAGTGCGGGGACATTTTAGACCTTGATGAAGGTAATTTTATAGTAATTTTCTGACTCGACGCAGATGCAGTAGCCAAGACCAACCCGAGTAGCGGCCATCTTGAAAACGAAATCGGCTTACTACATCGCAGTCACTGACGTCACATCAGTCTTCATTGGTTCGACAAAACATTTATTCTAATACTATATACTAAATTATTTAAAATACTATTGAATAGTAATTATTGTATTTATATTTTTAATTGTTAATGTTATACTTTCTCGTCACCCTTCTCTGACTATTAATTCTAATCGCTCAAAGAACCTGTCTTTTAATATAATATAACATAAAATTTTGTTCTGTATGACACAATCGATAATTCCTGAGACAGAGTCGATAATTGCTCTCCATCGATAAAATATCGATTATTTATTTAAAATTGTCAATAAATCTTTATATTTCCATTATTTTGTATCTGTACTTATTTCACAGGGTAATTTAAGGGTATTTATAAGGCTGAAGGAATTAAGTGAGAAGAATATATTCTATTTTGAACAAGATATTGGACCAGTCAGAAAAGTCACCAATCGATTATTACCTGGAGTTAATCTATTTAACTCCAGACTTGGTGCAAATCTTCAAGAAGTGCTCGACGGTCAATAAATACCTACCTGTTATTAAAATTTTACCAGAACCTTTTAAAAAACAGATTTATCTCTTATACATACCTCTATAAACATAAACAAAATTATTTTATTATTTGAAAATTCTATAATTAGTGAATTTTCCGTATACATTTTATTCTTTTGTAACGACCGGCATACAGCGGTCTGGTGACCAAGTGGCTAACCCAAACAGTGGGGCTTGATTTGATTGCAGCCATATACAGGGTCTTCTTACAAAGTGGCTTCCATCGCGGGGCTTGAACGAGGCAGACGTCTCGTATTGTTACAAAGTGGCTTCCATCGCGGGGCTTGAATGAGGCAGACGTCGCGTATTGTTACAAAGTGGCGTCCAACTTAGAGGGCTTAATAATCTAAGCTTGGCAGCGATTAATAAATAGAGACAGAGAAAGATGCAAAGACGAGCTACATCGAAAAAGAGGGCGGCAGAGGCCGAAAAAGAGGTTGACATGGGGGATAAAGAGGCAACACCCGTTGAAGACCCAGAAGTGTTAGTGGCCCAGGTGGAACCGAAACAACCCGTACCACCAGAGGAACAGACGGAAGTAACGACGCAAACAAGGGAAGTGAATATCCCAGAGAAGGAGAAACCATCGCAACCCGAGGACATAACAACACAAGGAATGATCAGGCAGTTGATGGAGACAATGAAGGAACAGAATAAGAAAATGGATGACAACGACAAGTCCACGAAGGAAGGATTAAAGAATATGGAATCTAAAATGGAAGGAGTAAATAAAAACATAGAATCCGAAATAGAGGATTTGAAGGAAAACAACCATTCATTAAATGAAAAACTAGAGGATCTGAAGGAAGATAACCGATCCACAAAGGAAGAATTGGGCCGTAAGATAGAAAATACTAATAAAAGGATTGAGGAAACCAGTAAGAGTTTGAGCAAGAAGCTGTTGGAAATGATGAAGGAATTGGGTAACAAACTGGACAATTTCGATAAGAAACTGGATGAAACGAATGAGAAGATGGAGGAGGACAGATTAAAAAGAGAAGAATTAAGACAGGAGAAGACCGAAGAAATAAAAAATGATAGCAAACCAGAACCAGAAGAAATACCAAAAGAAAAACCCTTGGAACAAGTTGTAGTATTACCTGAAAAGGAAACTGACGGGAATACAGAAAATACTAAAGCTATGGAAATGGAGCCAAAGGAGAGGAGGAAAACACTTCCAAGGAAATTAAAGAAAACCAAGGAAGAAATAGAAATGATGAACCATGGTTTAATGGATGTCAATAATATTCCAATTACCGACCATAAAGAAATCAGGAGTTCCAGAATTTATAGAAGGAGATTAAAATTAATATCAGAATTAATGTGCCAACAGACAATAGTTTACCAATGGGAAAGGACCAGAGGTAAACGGAATACAACATGTGGACTAGATCAGTTCCTGTGCGGAACTAAACAGTGTATTTCAGAAAGATGGAAATATAACATCTTATCAGACTGTGACGATAGCACTGGTGAATCACCAGAATGTGTTCCATTAGTGCGCCATCCAGGACTATTCCAGTATACAATTACACAAAAATGTATACCTTCCGGATGGATATGTGATGATGAACCAGATTATGGGGATTCAGAGAAGCAGATAATTGATAAACCAGATGAAGACCCTCACAGATATTTTTCAGGTCATACAGCATATGGACCAGAGACATATTGGAATATAAGACAATATAATAATGGGAACAATACTAATTACCATGATAATAATAATACGGGTCCCAACCAGCAAAACCCGAATCGACCCTCTAATGGTTATCAGGGTAACCGCAATCCCTACCCTGATAACGTAAATAGTCAGAGAAGCCCCAATTATGGTAATAGTCCTTACCATAATAATACCAATCGTACGGGTCCCAATAATGGTAATTTTAATAATAATAGGTATCCTCGCCCTAGAGTGAACTTTATACGAGCTGAAGACAATCGTCAACGAAGAAACTACTATCAGCGGCGTAACAGTTTTCATGAGGAGGAGGATCGTTGGAGAAGCCTAGAACGGGACCAACCGAGGTACTATCCGGCGCGTAGGAGCAATAGTTTGGATCTGATAAGGATCCATACGGATACATAAGGAGGTGGTAAAAGGGATGGATGGCATGATAACCGACAACGGCAAAACCACCACAAAGAAGATGAAAATAATTACCACTGAGGAAAAATGAGAAGAAGAAGGGACAAAGAACCAAAATGGGAATTTAAGAAATAAATTAATTAAGAAACTACACCTTATAAAGGAACTATGAGCAACAATGCACTATAATAAAAGCATCCACCTGGGTATAAAGAAAAAATAATAATAAGAAATACGTTTGAATAAAGACAAGAAAAGAGTCATACAATATTTATGAAACTAATATGATATGTTTACCATATAATTATGAAAACTATTACAATCATTTATGAAAAGTCTATGTGGCAGTAATATATAAAATAGAATTTAAAACCCCTAAATTCTAAAAATAATGTAAGACAATTACATACCATTTATTTGAAGAGAAACATATTTTGAAGGAAGAATAACAAGAAGAATTTTGAAATAAACAGCCAAATTCTAAAAAGAAATATAAGCACATATTATCTACAATTATTAGAAAATTTTATGGCAATGATAGAAGAAGAATTAGAATTTAAAAACCTCCAAATTCAAAAAAGAAATATAAGCACATATTATCTACAATTATTAGAAAATTTTATGGCAATGATAGAAGAAGAATTAGAATTTAAAACCTCTAAATTCTAAACATAATGTAAGACAATTACATACAATTTATTTGAGAAGGAACATTTTGGAAGAAGATATATAATACAGAATTTTGGATGTAAATTATCCAAATTCTGAACACAATGTAAGCCAATTACATAACAAATATTTGAAGAAAAACTTTATGGCTATAATATAATAATAAAGAAGGAGAGAATTTAGAAATAAAACCATCTAAGGTCAAAAACAAGTAAGGACAGATTACTAAATATTTATTTGAAGAGAAACATTTTGACAATAATACCAAGAGAGTTTAGAGAAATAAAACCAGCCAAAACACATGTAAGCCCACCTTACATACAAATTATTTGAGAAAACGTCACAGAATAATATGAGAAGAGTGAATTTTGAATTATGAATAAATCAAGTTTCAGACAAACCAAGTATAAGTACAACTTACCAACCAATTATAAATAAAACAATATGGTGAAATAAACTGATGAGATTTCCTACCATATTTATGGTAAGCATAGAAGATAATTACCATGGTAACAAAGGATCATAATGGGATGAATAAGAGGAAACAGATTTAGAATTAAAACAAATAATTCTAGACAGTATAATCATGTCTAAGTTCAATATGAAAAGTAAAAACCTTTCCGTAAAATGGTGTTGAAGGAAATAAAAAAGAAAAAATTCTTTAATACGATTGGAGTGATTGAATAGAATAAAGTACAAAAACTTCTTTGGAATTATGAGAGAATGAAACTTTAAGTGGTATGAGGAGAAAATATGACCTCATAATGAAATTAATAAAAAAAAACCATCATTTGCAAGTATAATAGCAATGACCGGAATAATGTGAAAATAATGTCAAAAATTTATGTAATTAAATGAATTAATATAAAATGATTTATGAATTAAATGACAATTATGATAATGACAGTTATACAAATTCTAGAAAATAGAACAAGTGGAAATTTTAAGAACGATGAAACAGTCTAAAAATGTCATAAAGATATGCTACTATAAATAATGCAGATTATAATGAAAAAACCAGAAGGTAATAAAGAATTTATAACCAAAAGATTTATATGATAAGAAAAGTTGAAAAAATGTAATAATAGAAGAGCTTCCTACCATAATATCAAATGAAAGAAACATCCAGATAATAAGTCAGATGAACAACTGAGATAGAAATATTAAAATCTCTGAGAAGTATAATAAGTAATAAGTGAAGTATCCCAAAGATATTTTTTAAATAGTAACAAATGTGTACTATTCTGAATAATTTTTTTTTAATCTGTCTGATGATAATTCCAGCAGGATTAATATGTTTTTTGAGCAGAGATGATTTGCCTCTGTACTCAAATATGTGTGAAGTATTGGACAGCAGAGGAAAGTAGCGTACAGTGCCTCTCTGAACTGAACCAGCTCACAAAGTAGGGAACGATAGGGAGAAAATATCCCAAGGAGAAAATACTAAGAAGAAATATAAAAATGAAATAATAAATATGAAACTCAGATGACTATTACTATCAAGGAAGATCAAGTGAGAATGATATAAACTCAAATATAAATAAGAAAATTTTAAAATGGAAGGAAGTCCAAAATAGTAACAAACTTAGAATAATTATCATAAGCAATTGTTTCAGACAAAGCAAGTATAGTCTGAAAAAATTACTTCTGGAGAAGGGCATTCTGTAGCGTGACAGAAAATCCACTACATTTTACGTCATATGAAATCATAAAGTTTAATTACACCAACAAATGTTATAATAATATTGAATGACATTTAAATAAATCAGAGGAATGAACCACAATAAAGTAAAAATCCTCACTACATAATATATAAAAACCACTGTTTTAAAAACCAAAGAAAGTATCGAAGCAACTCATCAACTCATAGTATAATACCAGTAAGTTACCCAGGAAGCTCAGAGCAGTAAACCGGTTATATAAGACCATATCAAAGAAAAAAGAGACTCAATTAAAGGGTGGTGAATACCAAAATACCCCAAAAACAAGAAGAGGGAAGAATAAAGTTTGTGAACAGGAAGAAAACAATACCCTGAAACCTGTATAGAAGAATAAAGTCAGTTCAGTGAATAAATTAAATACTCCATACTAAACCTCAGTCGTGATAACACCAAGTACCTTGGTTTATCCAAGAACGGAAGGAAGACCAGAAGAGTGAAGACTAGACGAGGGACAAGAATGAAGACTAGAAGAGGGACAAGATTGAATACCAGAAGGAAGATACGAAGAAGGACAAGAAAGAAGACAGGAGGAGAGGAAGAAATAGTATGAAAGAAACACCGTTATAAAACCTATTATTATATAAACTACTATCAACCCCAAACCCGCAAAAACTATGCCAAAGAAAGTATAACATACCCAAAATCTTATAAAAATGTAATTATTGAGAAAACTAAAGTGCTGTATAGCGTTATAAGAAGTGCACCGACTAAAGCTATTGTGTAATAAAGAAAATAAACTAGTCTTAACGGTCCATGATTACTAAAGGTCTGGTCTGAGATAATAAGACTCAAAATATCAGAACCAACAGTGAAAGTGAATTTGTGTAAGTGTTTTTTAAAAAATGCAATAAACTTAAAGTTGGTGATACTATAACTTAGTAGTATGCTATATCACAACTTTAATATCTAATAATAAACAGCATAATAAAATAATAAAATGGAAGGTTTCCAGTATTTTATTATTTTAATGTAAATCTTTATTTACAAGACATTTGTAAAAAATGATAATAAATAGAGTATGGGAGTTAATGTTTACTGATGTAGGGGATCACAATAATAATGGTTTAAACCAGAAAGGACTGGTACTAATATAGTATGAATAAGTGTAACATGTTTAGACAGACTGTTATTTCACAGTCCTAAAATCAATGTGTTAAATAAATGTATTTGTAAGGTTTATTAGAAAATAAGATTTATGTTATGTGTTTTAAAAAGAATTATGTTTGATAAATAATAACCTACATACCAGTAATAATGTTCTAATAGGTATGCTATGTTAGCTCAAAAATAGTTAAAAGATATATGTTCAAACCATATCTGCAATATGTTCAATTGTGCAGATTGCTAAACCATGTTCATAATTATTTATTTTAAATATGTAGTGTTAATTAACTACTACACAACACAATAAGTTATAAATCATGTTATTTTCATATAATTGTAATTATGTAAAGTCAGAGGAGGAATTAAGTTTAAATTATTTGAGAAAGAAAGAAATATAAAATTCTAAAATCTAGGCCATTTGGTGAAATCAGAGAACCAAAATAAAATAGTATAATTCACTTAATAAATCCTGTAAACTACCAAGATTTATATAAGATAACACAATTAACCACTACTAGGAATGATCCTATGAATTAAAATGATAATAAGGAAATATACCTTAACATTTTGTAAATTGTCAAAATATATAAATTAATTAATTTTAAAGAGCAATGTCAAATTTACAGATTAACACAAAAAACCAGTTCAAAGGTGTAATTTATATGTATTTAAGGAAAGGAAGAGGAATATGACTAATTAAAATTTATTATAATAGTATTAATAATATTTAAATGGAGGGGATTTTGTATAAAGACGGAAATCCAATTTTGAGCCTATATTTCCATAAAGTAAAGAAATTTGTTAATTTCCACAAAATATCTACAGATATGGACTATAATACATCAATTTAAAGGGAATGAGATGATTAAACCAATAATAAGGTTAATAATTCATAAAAGTGAGGAATAAAATAGATAAATTCCATACATAATGTAATATTTTATCATATGTATGGGAAGTCGAAAAATGTTAACAATACTTTTTCAAGGATTAACTGGGCAAGATTTATGACCAAGTTAATTAGTCTTTTGTTGAATATCAAGCTGGACAGTTGTGTAAAAGAACGTTTCTTTAAAATCGAGAAAGATGGTACTAGCGTTTAGCCACTGAAATCAGTGAACGAGAGTTAAACGGTTTAGACACTTTTTAAAGCTAAAGCTGTTAATACATTCACGACAATAGTGAAAACAAACACTTAACTCTATAATACGAGTGATAAAAACAAATAAAACATTATAATTAAACTGATTCATTCTGAAATTCCTAACCATAACTTGAAAACTTAACCGCAGAAGTTGAACACATAGAAAATAAACTAACTAACACAAGTTTACACAGAACACTTCACCAGAATACACCAAACAGATTAACAGACATATTACACCAGTGCGGGGACATTTTAGACCTTGATGAAGGTAATTTTATAGTAATTTTCTGACTCGACGCAGATGCAGTAGCCAAGACCAACCCGAGTAGCGGCCATCTTGAAAACAAAATCGGCTTACTACATCGCAGTCACTGACGTCACATCAGTCTTCATTGGTTCGACAAAACATTTATTCTAATACTATATACTAAATTATTTAAAATACTATTGAATAGTAATTATTGTATTTATATTTTTAATTGTTAATGTTATACTTTCTCGTCACCCTTCTCTGACTATTAATTCTAATCGCTCAAAGAACCTGTCTTTTAATATAATATAACATAAAATTTTGTTCTGTATGACACAATCGATAATTCCTGAGACAGAGTCGATAATTGCTCTCCATCGATAAAATATCGATTATTTATTTAAAATTGTCAATAAATCTTTATATTTCCATTATTTTGTATCTGTACTTATTTCACAGGGTAATTTAAGGGTATTTATAAGGCTGAAGGAATTAAGTGAGAAGAATATATTCTATTTTGAACAAGATATTGGACCAGTCAGAAAAGTCACCAATCGATTATTACCTGGAGTTAATCTATTTAACTCCAGACTTGGTGCAAATCTTCAAGAAGTGCTCGACGGTCAATAAATACCTACCTGTTATTAAAATTTTACCAGAACCTTTTAAAAAACAGATTTATCTCTTATACATACCTCTATAAACATAAACAAAATTATTTTATTATTTGAAAATTCTATAATTAGTGAATTTTCCGTATACATTTTATTCTTTTGTAACGACCGGCATACAGCGGTCTGGTGACCAAGTGGCTAACCCAAACAGTGGGGCTTGATTTGATTGCAGCCATATACAGGGTCTTCTTACAAAGTGGCTTCCATCGCGGGGCTTGAACGAGGCAGACGTCTCGTATTGTTACAAAGTGGCTTCCATCGCGGGGCTTGAATGAGGCAGACGTCGCGTATTGTTACAAAGTGGCGTCCAACTTAGAGGGCTTAATAATCTAAGCTTGGCAGCGATTAATAAATAGAGACAGAGAAAGATGCAAAGACGAGCTACATCGAAAAAGAGGGCGGCAGAGGCCGAAAAAGAGGTTGACATGGGGGATAAAGAGGCAACACCCGTTGAAGACCCAGAAGTGTTAGTGGCCCAGGTGGAACCGAAACAACCCGTACCACCAGAGGAACAGACGGAAGTAACGACGCAAACAAGGGAAGTGAATATCCCAGAGAAGGAGAAACCATCGCAACCCGAGGACATAACAACACAAGGAATGATCAGGCAGTTGATGGAGACAATGAAGGAACAGAATAAGAAAATGGATGACAACGACAAGTCCACGAAGGAAGGATTAAAGAATATGGAATCTAAAATGGAAGGAGTAAATAAAAACATAGAATCCGAAATAGAGGATTTGAAGGAAAACAACCATTCATTAAATGAAAAACTAGAGGATCTGAAGGAAGATAACCGATCCACAAAGGAAGAATTGGGCCGTAAGATAGAAAATACTAATAAAAGGATTGAGGAAACCAGTAAGAGTTTGAGCAAGAAGCTGTTGGAAATGATGAAGGAATTGGGTAACAAACTGGACAATTTCGATAAGAAACTGGATGAAACGAATGAGAAGATGGAGGAGGACAGATTAAAAAGAGAAGAATTAAGACAGGAGAAGACCGAAGAAATAAAAAATGATAGCAAACCAGAACCAGAAGAAATACCAAAAGAAAAACCCTTGGAACAAGTTGTAGTATTACCTGAAAAGGAAACTGACGGGAATACAGAAAATACTAAAGCTATGGAAATGGAGCCAAAGGAGAGGAGGAAAACACTTCCAAGGAAATTAAAGAAAACCAAGGAAGAAATAGAAATGATGAACCATGGTTTAATGGATGTCAATAATATTCCAATTACCGACCATAAAGAAATCAGGAGTTCCAGAATTTATAGAAGGAGATTAAAATTAATATCAGAATTAATGTGCCAACAGACAATAGTTTACCAATGGGAAAGGACCAGAGGTAAACGGAATACAACATGTGGACTAGATCAGTTCCTGTGCGGAACTAAACAGTGTATTTCAGAAAGATGGAAATATAACATCTTATCAGACTGTGACGATAGCACTGGTGAATCACCAGAATGTGTTCCATTAGTGCGCCATCCAGGACTATTCCAGTATACAATTACACAAAAATGTATACCTTCCGGATGGATATGTGATGATGAACCAGATTATGGGGATTCAGAGAAGCAGATAATTGATAAACCAGATGAAGACCCTCACAGATATTTTTCAGGTCATACAGCATATGGACCAGAGACATATTGGAATATAAGACAATATAATAATGGGAACAATACTAATTACCATGATAATAATAATACGGGTCCCAACCAGCAAAACCCGAATCGACCCTCTAATGGTTATCAGGGTAACCGCAATCCCTACCCTGATAACGTAAATAGTCAGAGAAGCCCCAATTATGGTAATAGTCCTTACCATAATAATACCAATCGTACGGGTCCCAATAATGGTAATTTTAATAATAATAGGTATCCTCGCCCTAGAGTGAACTTTATACGAGCTGAAGACAATCGTCAACGAAGAAACTACTATCAGCGGCGTAACAGTTTTCATGAGGAGGAGGATCGTTGGAGAAGCCTAGAACGGGACCAACCGAGGTACTATCCGGCGCGTAGGAGCAATAGTTTGGATCTGATAAGGATCCATACGGATACATAAGGAGGTGGTAAAAGGGATGGATGGCATGATAACCGACAACGGCAAAACCACCACAAAGAAGATGAAAATAATTACCACTGAGGAAAAATGAGAAGAAGAAGGGACAAAGAACCAAAATGGGAATTTAAGAAATAAATTAATTAAGAAACTACACCTTATAAAGGAACTATGAGCAACAATGCACTATAATAAAAGCATCCACCTGGGTATAAAGAAAAAATAATAATAAGAAATACGTTTGAATAAAGACAAGAAAAGAGTCATACAATATTTATGAAACTAATATGATATGTTTACCATATAATTATGAAAACTATTACAATCATTTATGAAAAGTCTATGTGGCAGTAATATATAAAATAGAATTTAAAACCCCTAAATTCTAAAAATAATGTAAGACAATTACATACCATTTATTTGAAGAGAAACATATTTTGAAGGAAGAATAACAAGAAGAATTTTGAAATAAACAGCCAAATTCTAAAAAGAAATATAAGCACATATTATCTACAATTATTAGAAAATTTTATGGCAATGATAGAAGAAGAATTAGAATTTAAAAACCTCCAAATTCAAAAAAGAAATATAAGCACATATTATCTACAATTATTAGAAAATTTTATGGCAATGATAGAAGAAGAATTAGAATTTAAAACCTCTAAATTCTAAACATAATGTAAGACAATTACATACAATTTATTTGAGAAGGAACATTTTGGAAGAAGATATATAATACAGAATTTTGGATGTAAATTATCCAAATTCTGAACACAATGTAAGCCAATTACATAACAAATATTTGAAGAAAAACTTTATGGCTATAATATAATAATAAAGAAGGAGAGAATTTAGAAATAAAACCATCTAAGGTCAAAAACAAGTAAGGACAGATTACTAAATATTTATTTGAAGAGAAACATTTTGACAATAATACCAAGAGAGTTTAGAGAAATAAAACCAGCCAAAACACATGTAAGCCCACCTTACATACAAATTATTTGAGAAAACGTCACAGAATAATATGAGAAGAGTGAATTTTGAATTATGAATAAATCAAGTTTCAGACAAACCAAGTATAAGTACAACTTACCAACCAATTATAAATAAAACAATATGGTGAAATAAACTGATGAGATTTCCTACCATATTTATGGTAAGCATAGAAGATAATTACCATGGTAACAAAGGATCATAATGGGATGAATAAGAGGAAACAGATTTAGAATTAAAACAAATAATTCTAGACAGTATAATCATGTCTAAGTTCAATATGAAAAGTAAAAACCTTTCCGTAAAATGGTGTTGAAGGAAATAAAAAAGAAAAAATTCTTTAATACGATTGGAGTGATTGAATAGAATAAAGTACAAAAACTTCTTTGGAATTATGAGAGAATGAAACTTTAAGTGGTATGAGGAGAAAATATGACCTCATAATGAAATTAATAAAAAAAAACCATCATTTGCAAGTATAATAGCAATGACCGGAATAATGTGAAAATAATGTCAAAAATTTATGTAATTAAATGAATTAATATAAAATGATTTATGAATTAAATGACAATTATGATAATGACAGTTATACAAATTCTAGAAAATAGAACAAGTGGAAATTTTAAGAACGATGAAACAGTCTAAAAATGTCATAAAGATGTGCTACTATAAATAATGCAGATTATAATGAAAAAACCAGAAGGTAATAAAGAATTTATAACCAAAAGATTTATATGATAAGAAAAGTTGAAAAAATGTAATAATAGAAGAGCTTCCTACCATAATATCAAATGAAAGAAACATCCAGATAATAAGTCAGATGAACAACTGAGATAGAAATATTAAAATCTCTGAGAAGTATAATAAGTAATAAGTGAAGTATCCCAAAGATATTTTTTAAATAGTAACAAATGTGTACTATTCTGAATAATTTTTTTTTAATCTGTCTGATGATAATTCCAGCAGGATTAATATGTTTTTGAGCAGAGATGATTTGCCTCTGTACTCAAATATGTGTGAAGTATTGGACAGCAGAGGAAAGTAGCGTACAGTGC